>OX596076.1:7359317-7399317 GCA_951394005.1 Protophormia terraenovae | reverse complement strand
AAAAGATAATAAACCAGCAGTTTGGTTAAAATAAAAGAAACATAACTGGGGCTACTAACACCCAACATTAGCTAATGATGTCTTTTGAAATGGTATGTGCCTTAAAGGAATTTTTTAAAAGGAAATAAAAAAAATATATATATATAAAAAAGGAAATTTATGATAGAAAACTCTTATATTATATTTTAATTCCCTTGCTAGTATAAGCTTTTGTAGATTATGTTTTCATTTCATTTCTTCTTTAACTATTTATTATTCCTTAAGTAGTTCTTTTATTTTTATCTTGTTTTTTTTTCTCTTTTTTACTCTATTTATTATTCTTATAACTTAAAAAAAAAATTATTTAATGTTTTAACTAACATTCAGCTAAAACCTAACACTAAGTATAGCTTCAAACCATATTTTTTTATATAGTATATAAAGAATTTGAGATAAACATGATTTATTTGCAGTACTTAGCACAAATATCACTCATTTCTAGTCATAAATATTATAAAAAAAATACAAGTAGCCATAATTTTTACTAGAAGCAGGTTAGAAATTAATTGAATAATTTCTGTTAAATGTCCCTAAGGAGTTAAAGGAGAAATATTTTAAAGAAGCAAGAGAGCAAACAATTTAAGAATAAAAATAATAAAAATATATTTCAGTGTATAGTGTATTTAATAGATATTGAGGAATTTTGATTAGCTGAATTACATTTTTATTAAATATATAATTAGAATTTTATATAAAAGATAACATTCTTGCCATTTAAAAAAAAAAAAAAATTCATAAGATAAATTACACTTTTTATTAGCTGAATGGCTTAAAAGCTATTAGAAAAATAATAAAAATTATGATTCACTAATATTTGATAGATTTAGGGGAATTACGCTTTAGAAAAATATTTAAAAAATTATATTTTAAAGAAATTTATTTAGCTGAATAACATTTTTATTAGTGGATTATTTTAAAAACTATAAGAAATTGCATATAAATTATATTTGATACATTTTTGGGGAATTGTGTTTAGCTGAATTATGTTAATGTTAGCTGAATAACCAGAAAATGATTTAAAAAACAATATGTTAACTATTTTAAAGAAAGTTAATTAGCTGAATTAAATTTTTGTTAGCTGAATAGCTTTAGAACTATTAAGAATCTTATAAAACTTTATATTTCGATAATATTTGATAATTTTTGCTGAATTTGACTTAGCTGAATTACTTTTTTATTTGCTGAATAATTAAAAAATTATTTAAAAAATAATATTTTTGTTGTTTAAAATAAATTTATTTAGCTGAATTACATTTTTATTAGCTTAATATCACTGAAACTATTATAAAGCTTTTGAAAAATATGTTTCACAAATATTTGAGATATTTTTTGAAATTTTACTTAGCTGAATTACATTTTTAGTGGCTGAGTAATTTGAAAACTATTTAACAAATAATATTTTTACTATTTTAAACAAAAGTACTTAGCTGAATTTCATTTTTTGTTAGCTGAATAGCTTTAGAACTATTAAGAATCTTATAAAAGATATATTTCGATAATATTTGATAATTTTTGGTGAATTTGACTTAGCTGAATTAAATGTTTATTAGCTGAATAATTAAAAAACTATTAGAAATCTTATAAAAGTTTTGTATCTTTAATATTTGATCAATTAAGCGAAATTTTGCCCAGCTGAATTACTTTTTTAATAGCTGAATAGTATTAAAACTATTAAAAATCGTATATAAATTATATTGTATACGTTTTTGGGGAATTTAAAGTAGCTTTATTACTTTATTATTAGCTGAATAACTAGAAAATTATTTAATATATTATATTTTAAATATTTTAAAGAAATTTATTTAGCTGAATTACACTTTGTTTAGCTTAATATCACCAAAACTATTATGAAACTTTTAAAAAATATATTTCACTAATATTTGAAAATTTTTTTTGACATTTTACTCAGCTGAATTGCATTTTTATTAGCTGAGTAATTAGAAAATTTCTTGGAAAATAATATTTTTGCTATTCTAAAGAAATTTACTTAGCTGAATTATATTTTTTTTGAGCTGAAAGCTTAAAAACTATTTTAAGAATTTTTTAAAAATTATACTGAAATAATATCTGATAATTTTTGGTGAATTATAACTTAGCTGAATTACATTTTTATAAGCTGAATAATTAGAAAATTATTTAAGAAATAATATTTTTGTTATTTAAAATAAATTTATTTAGCTGAATTTCATTTTTATTAGCTGAATAGCTCAAAAAATATTAGAAGTCTTATAAAAGTTGTGTTCCATTAAAATTTGATCAATTAGGCGAAATTTTGCCCAGCTGAATTACTTTTTTAATAGCTGAATAATTTAAAAATTATTAGGAAATTAATATTTTTGCTATTTTTAGAAAAATTACTTAGCTGAATTATATTTTTGTTAGCTGAATAGCTTAAAAACGATTAGAAATCTTATAAAAATAATGTTTCTGTATTATATGAATAATTTAAAGGAAATTTACTTAGCTGAATTTGATATTTATTAGCTGAATAGCTTAAAAACTATTAGGAAACTTATACAAATCGTGTTTTTATAATATATGATACCTTTTTGACAATTTTGTTAAGCTGAATTACAATTTTATTGTCTAAATAAAATGCAAAATTAATTTTCTTTTTATTCTAAATAAAATTTAAAATTTTTCTTCATGTTTTTTCTTAACAAAATAATTGTTTTTCTATTTAAAATAAATACAAAAAAAATAAATTCAATTTCCAAACGATTTCTCTTAAGAATTTCCCACCAAATGTCATGGCATCTATTTCTTTTGTTATTCTTTTCTTATTTCAACTATTTTTCCAATACATCTCTTCCTAACAACCAATGATTATTTTCTGCAATAGAACAACATAAAACAACGCCTAACATTGACATCAAAATTCCAAAATAAGAAGAAAATAATTGACCAGAATCAAATAGTTCATACATACATACGTACGTAACATAGAATTGTGTTACAAACAATAATAATAATAAATACGAGTTGAAAACAAACCAAATCCATGTAGTTCAGCGCGGCAAATAAACAACCTATCAACTGTACAAAAACACACTGACCCACAAAACAGCCAATATAGACAACAGCGTTTGTATGAACATGAGTCCAAATGGCAAACGATAGCCAATTGAGGAAATCAGGAAAATTATAAAAAAAACTAAAGATTGAATAAAATACAAGTAAACCAAGCTAAATAGAAGTTGGAAAATCAAACTCATAGAATAGAATATATTTTATATGGTTGGGGAACAAGTTTTGCTTATTTTGGCAAAATCAATTGGCTGGAAGAGCAGGCGCAGAATAAAAAAAAAATATATATAACTGAATGTTAATGTCAAGACTTTAAGGTGTCAATGCGTTTTCAAATGATATGAATGTGGAAAAAACACGAGACAGTGAAATAATTAACGCTTTAAGGAATAAAATGTGAAAATTTGCCCACTACTTATGTATGGTTTAAAGTGGTCAAATAACCCCTTATTTTCAGACTAAGAAATTAATTAATATAATAAAAATGTTTTACATTCTTATCAAGTTTTTATTCTAGATAAATAATTAAAACAAAATTTACTTTAAAGTCATATTTTTAAGTTAATGGTCACAGTACCCCCTTAAAAGGTTAATACTGCTAAACGCCTTAAACATTTTTAAACATTTTAAATTTCTTCAGCAATTTTATTTAAATATCTTCACAAATCTTTAAATACATTTTTACTACAAACAAATAATTTAAACATTTTTGAGGAACTTTTTTAAATAAATCGTGTTTAATCTTTTTTAAACATCATCATTTTCAAATCTTTTTCATTTCTCTAAAAACCAACAATTGACATTAAAATATTTTGTATTTAATTCATTTACAAACAGCAATCACATTAACCAAAGAAACCCCACAATTTTCTAAACAATCAAGAGTCAACATTCCTTAAGACAATAATAACAATTTCCTTATTTTGTTAAATTCTTATAACTTCTTTTTTTTACTAATTCTATTACAACTTCAATTGAGCAAAAATCTTGTAGTTAAAGAACATGAAAAGAAACGCTTTTGGTTTAAATAAAGATATTTAAAAGCCCATTTAGAGTTAAATCTTTGTCAGTTACAATTTTATAGTAATTTTGTGTAAAAATTGTGCAAAGATTTTGAAATACAAGAATAAAATAATACAAAGATACTAAGAAGTGCACATACACATACATATGTATATATAGAGAATTGCAGGTCGAGTTGGGCACTTAGGAATAAAAACAACAATGTTGCGGTAGAAATGAGTAGAAACAGGAAGAGTGAGGAATTTAAAAGGGAACGTTTGCTAAGATAATAGAATGAGAGAATAATAAATATAAAAATAACTCTTAAACTAATAGAGATAACCTTAATGTGGAAGCCTGTTTTTTACAGTGATTTTTAAGGACTATCAAGGACTATTCTATTCTATTCTATTCTATTCTATTCTATTCTATTCTATTCTATTCTATTCTATTCTATTATATTCTATTCTATTCTATTCTATTCTATTCTATTCTATTCTATTCTATTCTATTCTATTCTATTCTATTCTATTCTATTCTATTCTATTCTATTCTATTCTATTCTATTCTATTCTATTCTATTCTATTCTATTCTATTCTATTCTATTCTATTCTATTCTATTCTATTCTATTCTATTCTATTCTATTCTATTCTATTCTATTCTATTCTATTCTATTCTATTCTATTCTATTCTATTCTATTCTATTCTATTCTATTCTATTCTATTCTATTCTATTCTATTCTATTCTATTCTATTCTATTCTATTCTATTCTATTCTATTCTATTCTATTCTATTCTATTCTATTCTATTCTATTCTATTCTATTCTATTCTATTCTATTCTATTCTATTCTATTCTATTCTATTCTATTCTATTCTATTCTATTCTATTCTATTCTATTCTATTCTATTCTATTCTATTCTATTCTATTCTATTCTATTCTATTCTATTCT
Organism: Protophormia terraenovae; assembly: GCA_951394005.1. Classification (NCBI taxonomy): domain Eukaryota; kingdom Metazoa; phylum Arthropoda; class Insecta; order Diptera; family Calliphoridae; genus Protophormia; species Protophormia terraenovae. The sequence goes on along the minus strand of OX596076.1, from coordinate 7,394,294 downwards.
ATTCTATTCTATTCTATTCTATTCTATTCTATTCTATTCTATTCTATTCTATTCTATTCTATTCTATTCTATTCTATTCTATTCTATTCTATTCTATTCTATTCTATTCTATTCTATTCTATTCTATTCTATTCTATTCTATTCTATTCTATTCTATTCTATTCTATTCTATTCTATTCTATTCTATTCTATTCTATTCTATTCTATTCTATTCTATTCTATTCTATTCTATTCTATTCTATTCTATTCTATTCTATTCTATTCTATTCTATTCTATTCTATTCTATTCTATTCTATTCTATTCTATTCTATTCTATTCTATTCTATTCTATTCTATTCTATTCTATTCTATTCTATTCTATTCTATTCTATTCTATTCTATTCTATTCTATTCTATTCTATTCTATTCTATTCTATTCTATTCTATTCTATTCTATTCTATTCTATTCTATTCTATTCTATTCTATTCTATTCTATTCTATTCTATTCTATTCTATTCTATTCTATTCTATTCTATTCTATTCTATTCTATTCTATTCTATTCTATTCTATTCTATTCTATTCTATTCTATTCTATTCTATTCTATTCTATTCTATTCTATTCTATTCTATTCTATTCTATTCTATTCTATTCTATTCTATTCTATTCTATTCTATTCTATTCTATTCTATTCTATTCTATTCTATTCTATTCTATTCTATTCTATTCTATTCTATTCTATTCTATTCTATTCTATTCTATTCTATTCTATTCTATTCTATTCTATTCTATTCTATTCTATTCTATTCTATTCTATTCTATTCTATTCTATTCTATTCTATTCTATTCTATTCTATTCTATTCTATTCTATTCTATTCTATTCTATTCTATTCTATTCTATTCTATTCTATTCTATTCTATTCTATTCTATTCTATTCTATTCTATTCTATTCTATTCTATTCTATTCTATTCTATTCTATTCTATTCTATTCTATTCTATTCTATTCTATTCTATTCTATTCTATTCTATTCTATTCTATTCTATTCTATTCTATTCTATTCTATTCTATTCTATTCTATTCTATTCTATTCTATTCTATTCTATTCTATTCTATTCTATTCTATTCTATTCTATTCTATTCTATTCTATTCTATTCTATTCTATTCTATTCTATTCTATTCTATTCTATTCTATTCTATTCTATTCTATTCTATTCTATTCTATTCTATTCTATTCTATTCTATTCTATTCTATTCTATTCTATTCTATTCTATTCTATTCTATTCTATTCTATTCTATTCTATTCTATTCTATTCTATTCTATTCTATTCTATTCTATTCTATTCTATTCTATTCTATTCTATTCTATTCTATTCTATTCTATTCTATTCTATTCTATTCTATTCTATTCTATTCTATTCTATTCTATTCTATTCTATTCTATTCTATTCTATTCTATTCTATTCTATTCTATTCTATTCTATTCTATTCTATTCTATTCTATTCTATTCTATTCTATTCTATTCTATTCTATTCTATTCTATTCTATTCTATTCTATTCTATTCTATTCTATTCTATTCTATTCCAAGGACTAAACTATAGTCCGTTCTACGGACTAAACTATAGTCCGTCCTACGGACTAAACTATAGTTCGTTCTATGGACTAAACTATAGTTCGTTCTATAGAATAAACTATATTCCGTTCTACGGACCAAACTATAGTCCCTTCTACGGATAAAACTATACTCCGTTCTACGGACTAAACTGTAGTCCATTCAACGGACCAAACAATAATCCGTTCTACGGACTAAACTATAGTCCGTTCTATGGACTAAACTATATTGCGTTCTACGAACTAAACTATAGTCCCTTCTACGGACTAAACTATAGTCCATCCTACGGACTAAACTATAGTTCGTTCTATGAACTAAACTATAGTTCGTTCTATGGACTAAACTATAGTCCCTTCTACTGATAAAACTATAGTCCGTTCTACGGACTAAACTGTAGTCCAATCAACGGACTAAACTATAGTCCGTTCTACGGACTAAACCGTAGTCCGTTCAACGGACAAAACTATAATCCGTTCTACGGACTAAACTATAGTCCATCCTACGGACTAAACTATAGTCCGTTATACGTACTAAACTATAGTCCGTTCTACGGACTGAACTATAGCCATTTCTATGGACTAAACTATAGTCCGTTCTACGGACTAAACTATAGTCCGTTATACGTACTAAACTATAGTCCGTTCTACGGACTAAACTATAGTCTGTTCTATGGACTAAACTATAGTCCGTTCTACGGACTGAACTATATTCCGTTGTACGGACTAAACTATAGTCCGTTGTACGGACTAAACTATAGTCTGTTCTATGGACTAAACTATAGTCCGTTCTACGGACTAAACTATAGTCTGTTCTATGGACTAAACTATAGTCCGTTCTACGGACTAAACTATAGTCTGTTCTATGGACTAAACTATAGTCCGTTCTACGGACTAAATTATAGTCCGTTCTACGGACTGAACTATATTCCGTTGTACGGACTAAACTATAGTCCGTTGTACGGACTAAACTATAGTCTGTTCTATGGACTAAACTATAGTTCGTTCTACGGACTAAACCATACTCCGTTCTATGACTGAACTATAGTCCGTTGGATGTACTAAACTATAGTCCGTTCTACGGACTAAACTATAGTCCCTACTACGGACTAAACTACAGTTCATTCTACGGACTAAACTATAGTTCGTTTTACGGACTCAACTATAGTCCGTCTTACGGACTAAACTATAGTTCATTCTACGGACTAAAGTATAGTCATTCCTATGGACTAAATTATAGACAGTCCTACTGACTAAACTATAGTCCGTCCTACGAACCAAATTATAATCCGTCCTACTGACTAAACTAAAGTCCACACTATAGTCCGTTCTACGGACTAAACTATAGTCAGTCCTACGGACTAAATTATAGTCCGTCCTACTGAATAAACTATATTCCGTCCTACGGACCAAACTAAAGTCCGTCCTACGAACTAAACTATAGTCCGTTCTATGAACCAAACTATAGTCAGTCCTACGGACTAAACTATTGTCAGTCCTACGGACTAAACTATTGTCTGTCCTACGAACTAGACTATAGTATATTCTTTGGACTAGATTAAAGTCTTTTGCATGGACTAGACTATAGTCTATTCTGTTAGTAGACTCTATTCTATTCTATTGACTAGACTATAGTCTGTTCTGTGGACTAGATTATATATAGTCTATTCTATTGACTGGTCTTTATTTTATATCTGGGAATCCTTCCCTCCTTTTTACATTGACTCAGTTCATCAGTCAAATCTTTATCAAGAGTTTCATAACGGCAAAATACCATAAAGAAAATGAAAAAAAAGCTTCATTCACATTACTTATATTTACAACAAGATTAAAACTCATATTAATAAACACACATGAAATATTCCATTTTGTCTTTTTTTTTATGCCACAACAATCTCCAGTAAAAGATTCTTTTTCTAAAAATCATGTTAAAACCAAACCAGCAACATTAAGACTTTAAAATTTGGTATCATCATTTGCTGCTGTTGCGGCTCATAAGTATGCCACACCATATTCTTGACTAGATGACTCTAAAGTTGATGTTAAGAATTCATAACAGAAAAAAAAAAATCACACATCATAATACACATATCATATGCAACAGCAATAGCAACATCATTGTCATCTAGTTACATTGTCAGCCGCCACAAATACAATTGTTTTAACATGAAATAAAGTTATTAAAGAAAGAATAGAAGAAAAAAAAAAAAAAAACAGTTAATATGAGGCCTTATAAAGAAGAGATTTGGTTTTGTTGTAAGAAATATTTTAAGGTTTAATAGTGGTGAAAGAGCGGGGGAGTATGTAGGGATATGAGTATGGATGATATGAAATGTATTTGAATTAAAATTTGCATTTGTTTTTTTTTTTTCTTTGTTATGGGTAGCATGTAAGATAACATTTCCTTTGTGGAATTGTTAGAGTACAAAACCATTTGAAATTGATATTCTGTTGGCAAACATTTATGGTTTTATTTTGATTTTTTTTTCATGCCACTGTGCATAGTAAAGGTTTAGAATTTGCATTGATTCATTCAACATCATCTAATACATTTAATCAGTAAAATGGCAAAAAAGAAAAAAATGTCATAGAAAGTAGCCGACTGTAAATGTATAATATTTAGTTGGTTAAACCTTTAAAGAATATAAATTTATTTTTTAGACTTTAAAATAATTTAAATATTAATTTATTAAAAAAAATAAAAGAAATCTAAATTTTAATAGGAACTATGTTTAGGTTTAAACGCAGATAACAATTCTTAAATATATAAGGTCCTTCGAACCGGATATTAGAGGACTTATGTTGAGTTTACATCATCAGAATATTAGATTTTTTAACCAAGTCCAGATTATTAAAGGCTTCTTCTTAAAAAATATATTTTCGTCTAGAAATCTTGTTTAAATATATTATTTTCCTAAAAAAAGAAGAAAAGCTTTAATCTTTTTTTTTTTATTTTATTTATTTTCCTAAATTTACTTAATTTATTTTCTTTTCTTAAAAACCTTCTTCCCACATTTATTTTGATCTGATTCCCAGCCAAAAAAGCACAAGACAAAAAAAAAAAAACGCCTTAAGCTCTTGTTAGTTACAAGACCAAATAAGTAACTTTATACATATTTGTTAGATTTAAAGCGTAAAGATTACTTGGCTAAATTACTTTAAACTCTAAAAACACAAACTTACATATTTAAAATTAGTAGAACATGTAGTACAGCCAAACATTTTTTTATTTGCCTACACCAAAAAGCAAAAAAAAAAGTATAAAATGTAAGTACATTATTGTCATAAAATTGTGTTAAGAAAACCAACAACAATATCATGAATTAGTTTTGGGAAAAGACCTCGTAAAACTCGTGACCACATGAATTTAAATTTTTTTGTAAAAAAAAAAGATTTAATTTAACTCCCCCTAAAAAAAAAAAACAGCATAAAATAAAGAAAATTTAAATGAAATAAAATCAATAAATATTTAGCAAATGGAGTCCAGTTGTAATGACTTTAAAAGCTCTTACAAGGCAGAACATATGATTTAATACAAAAGCGATTTAATTTTAAAAACGAAAGTACTTAAGTACATTTCAAAAATAGATTAAAAATGAATATTAATAATTCAAAAATATTATTATATTTAATGCAATGAAGTATGAGAACCTTTGGGTTAATTTTTTTAAATATTAATTAAAATTTAAATATCCTAAAACTGATGCCTTAAGAAGTTTTTATCGCTTTAGGAGACAAGAAAGGGACTAGTAAGAGTGATTGTTCCCTAGCTGGTTACAAAAGCTCCAAATAGCATCTGGAATTGATTTTATTATGTCTGTCCGTTCGTCCGCCTGACCAACAAATAAATAATTTTTCTTTAATATTTGTATTTTATTATTTTATTTTAAGGCGGTGTTCACATATAGCAATTTTATTTGCCGCAATTTTTAGTGTATAGAAGAGAGAGAGAGAGAGAGAGGAGGAGTTAGTACTAAATTTTGCATACTCTTTACCTCTCTCGTCTACGAACTCAGAATTACGGCAAGACAAATTGCTGTGTCTTATTAACTTTAAGAAATTAAGATCCATAGGGCACCATCTTATATCGCATACCAGAAATCCATTTAGGGATACTGTTGGCCTCCAGAATAAATTTTATAAAGGGTTTCTAAAAAAAGTTGTTTTGTAAAAAAAAAAAACGATGATGCTGTGCATACACTGATTATGCAACACCGACTTATGGCATATCGTATAATCGAGACATTACTGGCATTAATTCCACTAAAAAGTATTCAATATTTTATAAATATTTGGAAGTTCAGAACAGTTTTTCTGTTTTAAACCCATATTGTAGGGATTTAAAATTCAGACACTTTGATAATATACGTTTAGAGTATAAAAGTATTATTAGTTGTGAAAATTATGGTATCATTTGTTAGACAAAGATCTCCCAAGAAGTAAGGAAAAATATATGCCAAATCGGAGCTTCCTTCACTATAATAATTATACCTTTTACACATTGTTTCAACAAACTACCAAAATTATTAGCGGAAACATCGAATTGTTGGATTTTCCGCCATACAAACCTGATTAATTATCCAGTAACTTTATTGCATTACCCAGTATCTAAATAATTTACTTGTATAGAGGTGCTTCAATCAAGGTGGAAAAAAACTGCCTTAAGATTTGGTTCAAGTGTATAGGAAAAAGTATTGACTGTCATGGATACATTTCTATAAAACAGTAATGTCCTTTTCAAAAAGAAATATTATTGTTTTAAACAGTTTTCGTAAAATAAAAAATAAAAAAATAAAAAAAAATATTTTTTAAGATTTTTTTCATAACTTTTTTTTAAATATGACGTTTTATTTTTTTTGGCATGTTGGCGATTATTTTTACTTTGCCGTTTTTTTTAATTTGTGGCAATTCTTTTTATTTTAGATATATTTTTATCTTATAATAAATACTGAACCAATTTCAAAGTTAAAAAAAATTCCTTTTAACCATTTTTGATGCATTTGGCGTTTTTTTTTTTTTTTTTTTTTTTTGATGTTTTAGTTTTGATTTACTACCCAGCAAAAAAAGGAACTGAAAAGGAGCTGAAAAAGTTATGAATTTAACATTGTATTGACTTAGTGGTGAAAAAGAGCTGCAAAAGTTATTTTTTAACACATGGTTGTTATTGGTAGAATGTTTTTCTTTTATACTTCTTGTTCATTTCTTTTGAAGTATTTCCCTTAAAACTATCTTTATACAATAAAAAAAAAATCTGTAAAATTTAAATTTTCTTCGAAATTATTAACATTTTTTCCCACTAAATATTCATTTATTTTCACTTTTTTGGAAGTAATTATTAAGAACCTCCAAAAAAGTTTAAAATATGTACTTTGTTCTACTTTTGAAGTGGTGAAACTGTTATTTTTTTTTAAACCTTTTAATAGTTTTTTTGCTGGGTATAGTCGTTTTCGTTTTTTTATTTTAGCGTATTTATTCATTTTGGCGATTTTTTCACTATTTATGGTTTTGACGATTTCTTTCAATTTGGCATTTCATAAACATTTTGGTTATTTTCTTGGAATTTTGTTTTCTGCTTTATAGAGTTTTTTGTTCTAGCGATATTTTTGTCATATTTTTGACTATTTTTTCAGATTGGCGTTTTTTATATTTAGGCATCTTTTTTGTTTTGGCGATTTGTTTTTTAACAATATGTATTTTTATCTTATTTTTGATATAGAAATTTTAAAGTAAATTAATTCCTTTCAACCAGTTTTTCAATGTTTTTTTTCATAATAAAATTTTTTGTCGTTTTGACGAGTTTTTTAACATTTCGGCGATTTTTATACCCACCATCAAAAAGATGGGGGGTATATTGATTTTGTCATTCCGTGTATAACATGTCGAAGGGATTATTTAAGACTCCATAAAATATATATTTTCTGGGTCCTAGTTACATTCTAAGTCGATCTAGCTATGTCCGTCCGTCTGTCTGTCTGTTGAAAGCAAGATAGGGCTCGAACGGGACAACGTAGGAGGACGAAAATTGGCATAAATATTTACCTTATATAAGGTTGATTTGGTATTAAAAATGGTTAATAAACAAAAAAGTTATGGGCTAAAAACTATAAACACAGGGTGTCCGTTGTAGCTTAATTTCATACTTTTCTGCTGATATCTCTTAAACAAAAGTATCTACGACAACGAAATTTTGTATAAATAGTTTGGAAACCAAAAATGGGCGTGGTCCGCCCACTTAACCGCCCACCTCCTATATAAGGTGAAACTTCAACGAAATTGTGTTCAAATAGTTCAAGGACCAATACTCGGAAACAAAAAATGGGCGTGGTCCGCCCATTTTACCGCCCACCTCCCATATAACGTAAAATTAAAAAAAGTGATAGATTCGGCCGAGCCGAATATAACATTCGCGCTTGTTTAGTTTGGCGTATTTTTTCAGTTTTTTTCAGTTTTTTTCAGTTAGGCGTTTTTTATATTTTAGTATTTTTTTTAATTTTTTTCCTTTTTGCCATGTTTTTGTATTTTTTTTTTATTGTTTCAGTTTGGCGTTTTTTATATTTAGGATTTTTTTTTGGGGGTTTTTGGTGATTTTTTTTATATTATTTTTTTTTTCTTATATTTTTAAATAATGAATCAATTTTAATGTAAATAAATTATATAATTTTTTTTTTTTTTTAATATTTTGGCGATTTTCTTTTTAAGTTTTGGCGTGCTTTTGTCGTTTTGGTGTTTTTTTTTTCATTAGTCTTATATCTTTTTTTTAAATTTTGTTTAGGTACTTATTTTTTTTAAACGAAAAAATACCAAAAACATTTTTGCGATTTTTTCAGTTTGGCGTTTTTTATATTATCGCGTTTACTTTATCACTTTGGATTTTATTTGTTTTTGGCGATTTTCTTTCTTCTTTATTTTAAATGTTTTTTTTTTTTTTTTTTTTTTTGTGGTGATTTTTTTATTTTGGCGTTTTTTTTTTTCTTTCATTTTAGCGTTTTTTATTCTCTTTTTTTTTTTGGCTTTTCGAATGTTAATATTTTTCTTTTTGCGATATTTTTATTTTTATTATTATTTCAGGTTGGTAATAAGATTTTTTCCATTTTAGCTATTTTTATTCTCTGGTGATTTTTGTCTATGTTTTATGCAATTTTTTCGCTATAGTGTTTTGTTCTTTTTTAGTTTGGCTTTTTTTTAAGCGAAAAAATATCAAAAACATTTTTGTGATTTTTTCAGTTTGGCGTTTTTTTTTTATTATCGCGTTTATTTTATCACTTTGGATTTTATTTGTTTTTGGCGATTTTCTTTCTTCTTTATTTTAAATGTTTTTTTTTTTTTTTGTGGTGATTTTTTTTATTTTGTCGTTTTTTTTATTCTTTTTTTTTTTTTTTTCTTTCATTTTAGCGTTTTTCATTCTCTTTTTTTTTTTGGTTTTTCTAATTTTAATATTTTTCTTTTTTGCGATATTTTTACTTTTGTTATTATTTCAGGTTGGTAATAAGATTTTTTCCATTTTAGCTATTTTTATATTCTGGTGATTTTTGTTTATGTTATGCATTTTTTTTTCTATTTTAGTTTGGCGTTTTTTCGTTTTAATGATTTTATTATTTTGATGGTTATTTTTCATTTTAGCAATTTTTTCATTCAGGCGAATTTCATTTCTCTTTTTTTAATTTTTTTTTTTAATTTTGGATCATTTTTTTTTAATGTCTTAACCACGTTTTTTTTTCATTTCGGTAATTTTTGGCGTTATTGCACTTTATTTTATTTTTTTTTAATTTCTTTTCTTTTTATTGTTATTGCACTTTAAATTTTTATTATTTTTTATTTTTTTTATTTCTTTTCTTTTTAGCTTTTTTTTTTATTTTAGTGATAATTTAAATTTTGGTGATTTTTTTATCATGTCTTTTTTCATTCTGTTGATTTTATATTGCGGTTTATTTCGTTTTGTCTTTTTTATTTTCCCATTTTTTATTTTTTTTTATTTTTTCTTATTTTTTGCAAATTTTTTATTTATTTTATTTTGTCGACTTTTCGATTGGGAGAATTTTTTATTTTAGCGGTTTTTTATTATACCAATTATTAAATTTTTCCGATTACTGTTAATTTAAGTGCTTTTTCGGTAAGGCACTTTTTTCAATTTTGGTGATTTCTTTGTATTCGGCGATTTTTTCTTTTATTTTGTCGATTTTTTCATAATCTTTTACATAATTAGAAAAAAATCAAATCATAAAATAATTATCTTTTCAATTTCGTAATTTTTTGGTGGTCATTTTGGAAATTTATTAACTTTTATTATGATTTTTTTGTTTTATCGTGACTTTTTGCAGATTTTTTATTAAAGCGTTTTTTTTTTTTTTTTTTTGGTTTTAGCTCTTTTTCAGTTTTGTGTATATTATTATTTTTGCAATTTTTTTTTTGTCAGATTTATTTATCATGGCAATTTTTGTTTATTTTAGCGTTTTTCTTTAGGTGTTTTTTTTTTCAATTTTAGCGATTTTTTGTATAGTTTTACTACTTCGCTGATTTTTTCTATTAATTAGAAAAATATTATTATAAAACAACTTTATTTACAGTTTTTTCATTTTTTTTTTTTTTTTTCATTTTGGTGATTATTTTACGCTTGATTTAAAATCATATCATATTTTTTTAAATTTACTTAAGTATTTTTAAAGGTAAAATGTTTTCTTTTTAATTTAAAACCCATCATGACCATTAACAATTTGTAGTTATTGTCTTTTAAACACAAAAAAAATGTTTGCCCAAAAAAAGTAACCAATTGACGTTTTGCGAAAAAAAAACTATGGCACTAGATTTATGTATCTTGTAGCGGTAGTGTTTCATTTTTTTTCCTAAGATATAAAGTATTTTTTATACAATAAAAACAAAAACTAGTTACTACCGGTAAATTAAGGTTCACAATATTTTTTATATATTTTTTTTTACCTACTGTTTGCTATAGCAAAACATGATGATAAACACGCTACTTACAAATTGCACACGAATTTAACCAAGTTTTACATTTAGTTGTGGGGTTCATTAGTTAGGTCGGTCGATCTTACGTTCAGTAGCTGACAAAATGACTAGATGACTACTGATTTTATGGGCTATAAAAATATAGTTAAACATACATACATATACGTAAGTATACATAGTTGTAGTTAATCGAAAAACAATAAGTAATAAAACAACATTTTACAAAGTATAGGAAAAATGAAATAAAAAAGGAACTTAATAAAATCAATGGGTACTACATGCTTAGCAACAGAACGGTAGGGGTTTAAAAAGTACCAGAAAACTCTTTTTGTAGTATCAAAAAAAAATATATATATTATTTAGCATGGAAAGTGGTGAAATTTTATTGTCAAATTCTTAAATTTATTATCACTATGTTTATTAGTAATTTTCGATTATTTTTTTTTTTTTTTTATTTTTTCTTAAAATATTTTAGTATTTGTTTACCATAAATTTTTGTGTTTATTTCCCTTTTGATTCATCACTTAAAATTAAATCGTAGCTTTTAGTGTACAATTCATCTTAAAACCTTTACTTTAAATTTTAAATTACAGCAAAAAAGTTTATAACAGCAAACCTAATTCAACAAGAAAATTAGCTGTCTTTTTTAGTGTTAAAACAAAAAACTAAATTCAAAAGGATTCCAGGGAAAAGTTAACCTCGATTTGTTAATTTCTTTTATAGTTTTTTTGTGTAAGGAAATCTTCGCCAATGAAGTGAACTTAATTAGAAAACTAACAAAAGGTTAAAAATTAAATAAGGTTACCATAAGTAATCAAAGGCTTAGCTGATTTTTAAGGCAAATAGCCAGAATAAAAAATATGTTAAGTTTCAAAACTTTTAAGAGAATTTAAAGTGGGAAAGTATTTTTAAGCCTAAAAAGAAATTTGGAGGATTTTTAAAATAACGAAATATTATAGACGAAACTATAGACTATATATTCGAGAACATGACTAGGCTATAGGCGAGACTATTCTATAGTGATTAGACTATAGGTAGGACTAATGAATAAACTATAGTCGAGACTATAGTCGAAACTATGGCTATACAATAGTCGAGACTATGACTAGACTATAGACTAAACAATAGCTGAGACTATAAACAAGACAATAGTCGAGACTATAGACTAAACTATAGACGAGACTATAGACTAAACTATAGTCGAGACTATAGACTAGACTATAGTCGAGACTATGGCTATACAATAGTCGAGACTATAGTCGAGATTATCGACTATAGTCTCGACTATGACTATACTATGGACTTGACGATATTGTCGACTATAAGCTAGACTATAGTGGGGACTATAGACCAAAAAATAGTCGAGACTATAGACTACACTATAGACTAGACAATAGTCGGGACTATAGCATATAGTCGAGACTATAGACTAAACAATAGCTAAGACTATTACTAGACTATAGACTATACAATAGTTGAGACTATAGACAAGACAATAGTCGGGACTATAGACTAGACTATAGTCGAGAATATAGACTAAACTATAGTCGAGACTAAACTAGAAAACTATAGGCTAGACTATAGTCGGGACTATATACCAGACAATAGTCGGAACAATATACTAGACTATAGTTGAGACTATAGTTTAGCCTATAGTATCAACTATAGTCTAGTCTATAGTCCCGACTATTGTCTAATCTATAGTCTAGCCATAGTATTGACTATTGTATAGCCATAGACTCGACTATTGTTTAGTCTATAGTCTCGACTATAGTCTAGTCTATAGTATCGACTGTAGTCTAGTCTATTATGTAGTCTATAGTCTCGACTATTATCTGGTCTATACTTGAGACCATTGGCTAGACTATAGTAGGGACTATAGACTAGACTACTATAATCGCAATTATATACTACGTACTAGACTATAGTCAAAATTATAGACTACTGACTAGAATAAAGTAGACACTATAGACAAGATTGTAGTCGAAACTATAGACTAAAATATAGTCTCGACTATAGTCTAATGTATAATCCCGACTATTGACTAGTCTATAGTCCCGACTATTATCTAGTTTATAGTCTAGTCATAATCTCGACTAATATCTAGCCTGTAGTCTCGACTATGGAGACTATGGCCAGACTATAGACTAGAAAATAGTTGGGACTATAAACTACACTAAAGTCGAGACCACAGACTTGATTATGGTCGAGTCTATAGATAAGACTATTTTTATTTAGTCTATAGCCCAGTCCCGTCTTTAGTCTGGACTATAGCATATCCTTTATTCTGTACTCTATTCTAGTATATTTTTTCTAACACTTTTTTCTCTTTTTCTTTAAGATTTTGTTCTTGCTTCATCATTTTTACTTAAAAAAAAGTCAGATTTTATCTCAGAATTTCTACTTACTCACATACTAAGTAAAATGTTTTCTTTTTGGTTATCTTTTGGTTTAAAAAGGGCGGCTAGATTACAATTGTAACAATTTTTTTTTTTTTTTTCTCAAACAAACCTAAAAAAAAAGTTGCACTAAAAAAAAGAAGAAAAGAAATACTAAACCAACGCACTTGATATGAATGTAAAATTAATGTCACGCATATCATTAAGATTATATGAAGACAGAAACCAAGACTAGAAAATAGAAAAACTTGGACTACATACATATGTGGTAAATGTAAAAAGATATTTTAAACTATTTACACAAGCAAAAGAAATATATGTTTAAGCAAACTTAAATTACACTTAAACGATAAGAAATTAAGAAGTACAGGGAGAAAAATATTATAAAGAAATTAAAGAAGTTAAAACTAAGTATAATGTTTTAATAAGTTACTAATCAAATGCCTTTCTCTCAGTGTTTTTTTTTTTTTTTACAAAAAGTATCTTCTGCTGCTAGTATTAATTTTTAAACTGATGTTGTTTCTTCTGTAACCATTAGATTTAGAGTTGTGGTTTATTTGTTATTACTGCTGTTTTTTAGTGCTAAAACAAAATTTTATACTGCTGTTGCTAGAGAGAAGCAAATCCATATGTTGTTATGGCTGCTTTTGATTATTTAATGCAATTGTGAACCTTAACAATATTTGACTTTGTTGCAAGCTGTTGTTGTTGTTTTTTCTACAGCATTTCTTAAAGCTAAAGCTGCTGTTTGTTAAAGTTTTTTATTTATATTCATTTACAATTTCTGCTGTTTTTTTCATCCGAAGTAGGTCACTAGGAAAAATAATATTGTGAAGCATTTGTAAATGATTAAAAAAAAACTAAAAAAGAGATAGAGAGACAGACGGACTGATAGATGGATGTCCATCCACAAGAAAAAAAAGTGCACTCAGTAACAACAATAAAACCACAATAGTCAACGATTGAAGTCATAAAAAGTTTTAGGAAGAATATGGAACCAACTTAAAGACAGGCTATAAAATTGTCTATAGTCCAGACTATAAAATAGTCTATAGTCTACACTATAAAATAGTCCATAGTTTAGACTAAAAAATAATCTATAGTCTATACTATAAAATAGTCTATAGTCTATACTATAAAATAGTCTATAGCTTAGACTATAAAATAATCTATAGTCTAGACTATAAAATAGTCTATAGTCTAGACTATAAAATAGTCTATAGTCTAGACTATAAAATAGTCTATAGTCTAGACTGTAAAATAGTCTATAGTCTAGACTATAAAATAGTCTATAGTCTAGACTATAAAATAGTCTATAGTCTAGACTATAAAATAGTCTATAGTCTAGACTATAAAATAGTCTATAGTTTAGACTATAAAATAGTCTACAGTCTAGACTATAAAATAATCTTTAGTCTAGACTATAAAATAGTCTATAGTCTAGACTATAAAATAATCTATAGTCTAGACTATAAAGTAGTCTATAATCTAGACTATAAAATAGTATATGGTCTAGACTATAAAATAGTTTATAGTCTAGACTATAAAACAGTTTATAGTCTAGGCTATAAAATAGTATATAATCTAGACTATAAAATAATCTATAATCTAGACTATAAAATAGTCTATAGTCTAGACTATAAAATAGTCTATAGTCTAGACTATAAAATAGTCTATAGTCTAGACTATAAAATAGTCTATAGTCTAGACTATAAAATAGTCTATAGTCTAGACTATAAAATAGTCTATAGTCTAGACTATAAAATAGTCTAGTCTATAAAATAGTCTATACTATAAAATAGTCTATAATCTAGACTATAAAATAGTATATGGTCTAGACTATAAAATAGTCCATAGTCTAGACTATAAAATAGTACATTGTCTAGACTATAAAATAGTCTATAGTCTAGACTATAAAATAGTATATGGTCTAGACTATAAAATAGTTTATAGTCTATAATCTAGACTATAAAATAGTCTATAATCTAGACTATAAAATAGTCTATAATCTAGACTATAAAATAGTCTATAGTCCAGACTATAAAATATTCTATAGTCTGAACTATAAAACAAAATAGACTATAAAATAGTCTCTAGTCTAGAATTGCAAATGGTCTTTAGTCTAGACTATAAAATAGTCTACGGACCTCACCTTAAATCAGTCTATGGACTTGACTGTATAATAGTCTGTAGTCATGACTATAATATTGACTATAGAATTGTTATAGTTTTGCCTAAAGTCTATAGACTTTACTGTAGTCTATTCTTTAGTTTATTGCTTAATCTGAAATGTAATTTAAAATTTGTTGGTCACCTTTTCTTCATTTAGATATCTAAGTGCTTATGTTTTTAACATTAAAAATCATCATCTTCAACATCAAAAAATTTTATTCTTTTAGATTTTATATATATATATATTTTTTTTTTTTTTTTGGTTACTCCAAGATTTTCATTGTGATTTTTTTTATTTCTTAAATATGTAAGGCTTCTAGCTTAAGCAGCTTCGTTAACCGGGCTAACAAAATAAAAATACTGCTAGTTTTTTTTTTTTTTTTTTCTTACCATGAAAACTCATAGATGTTTGTTTAAGATCAAATTTTCTTTCACACATTTATCTCTCTCTCTTTCTCTAACTAACTGCTACTGCAAAAAAGAAAAATGTAAGATTTTTATATGCAGAACATGAAGAAGAGTCGTAAGTGCAAGCAATTTCTTTTGTCAGAAAAATCTGATGATTATTATCTGCCACAAAAAAGCTAAAAGCAAAAAAACTGACTTGTTCTTTGTTATAGTTATTGTGACTAAGGAAAAAAAACTACATTCTTTTTTTTATTTTAAATAAATAGAAAAAGCATAAGAAATAGCAAATGAGAAAAAAAAAAAACTAAAATTGTGACAAAACTAAAAATTGTTGTTTAACTCCCACGTTTGTTTATTAAATAAATATCTTTAACGATTTTCTATTTTTATTTAAATGCGTATGTAGTAGTCAGTATTTTTTACTATGATTCAAAAAAACGTTGTTAGTTCAGTTCTTTTTTTATGCTTTTTTAGTATAAAAGCCAAACAAATCATTTAAATCTTTATTTTTTATTAGATAAACATGGTAATAACTTAAATTGTCGCATGCCTTAACGCTTGTTATGCTCCGTTTGAGTTTATGATTTTATTGTTGTTAAAGTCAAAGAAAAGCTAACTGCTTTGAAAGTTCTCTTAAGTAACTGCTTTACAAATAAACTAAACAAAAAAATAATAATAATAATAATAACGAAATAAAACAAACTATTTAAACAGTTATATTTATGTTGTTACTTCATTCTAACTAGAAGTGTGTTAAGAAAAAATTATATAAAAAATTCGTAAGATTATCAAGTAATTTGTAAATATTTGAAGAACAATGAAATGAAATTTATGTTTAACAGTTGGTTTAAAATAATTTCAAAACTAAATTTTAAAAAGGCAAATTAATATTTTTGTAATCAACAAATAAATGTTTTAATTAAAATAAAACAAATAAATTTTCTTAAGGAAAAATTGCTATAGACTGTAGTTCACAATACAAACTATAGTCCAGACTATAGTTTTTAGTCTGGATTATAGTCCATAGTCTAGACTATAGTCTATAGTCTGGACTAAAGTTTATAGTCTAGACTATAGTTTATAGTCTGGACTATATTTTATAGTCTGGACTATAGTTTATAGTCTGGACTCTAATAAATAGACTGGACTATAATTTATAGTCTGGACTATAGTCTATAGTCTAGACTACAGCTTATAGTCTGGATTATAGTTTACAGTTTGGACTGTAGTTTATAGTCTGGACTCTAGTCAATAGTCTGGACTATAGTTTATAGTCTGGACTCTAACAACTAGACTGGTCTATAATTTATAGTCTGGACTATAGTCTATAGTCTGGACTACAGCTTATAGTCTGGACTATAGTTTACAGTTTGGACTGTAGTTTATAGTCTGGACTCTAGTCAATAGTATGGACTATAGTTTATAGTCTGGACTATAGTCTATAGTCTGGACTATAGTTTACAGATTGGACTATAGTATATAGTCTGGACTATAATTTATAGCCTGAACTAAAGTTTATAGTCTGGACTATAGTTTATAGTTTGGACTCTAATAAATAGACTGGACTATAATTTATAGTCTGGACTATAGTCTATAGTCTGCACTACAGCTTATAGTCTGGATTATAGTCAATAGTATAGACTAAAGTTTATAGTCTGGACTATAGTACATAGTCTAGACTATAGTATATAGTCTGGACTATAATTTATAGCCTGAACTAAAGTTTATAGTCTGGACTATAGTTTATAGTCTGGACTATAGTTTATAGTATGGACTATAGTCTGGAATATAGTTTATAATCTGGACTCTAGTCAATAGTCAGGACTATAGTTCATAATATGGACTATAGTCTATAGTCTGAACTATATTTTTTAGTCCCGACTATAGTCTATAGCCTGGACTATAGTTCATGGTCTGGACTAGAGTTTATAGTCTGAACTATAGTTTATAGTCTGGACTATAGTTTATAGTCTGGACTATAGTTTATAGTCTGGACTCTAATAAATAGACTGGACTATAATTTATAGTCTGGACTATAGTCTATAGTCTGGACTATATTTTACAGTTTGGACTATAGTTTATAGTCTGAACTATAATTTATAGTCTGGACTATAGTTTATAGTCTGGACTATAGTTTAGAGTCTGGACTATAGTTTATTGTCTAGACTATAGTTTATTGTCTAGACTATAGTTTATAGTCTGGACTGTAGTCTATAGTCTGGACTATAATTTATATTCTGGACTATAGTTCATAGTCTGGACTATAGTTTATAGTCTGGAATATATTCTATAGTCTGGATTATAGTTTACAGTTTGGACTATAGTTTATAGTCTGAACTATAATTTATAGTCTGGACTATAACTTATAGTCTGGACTATAGTTTATATTCTGGACTATAGTTCATAGTCTGGACTATAGTTTATAATCTGAACTATAGTTTATAGTCTGGACTATAGTTTATAGTCTGGACTATAGTTTATAGTCTGGACTATAGTTTATAGTCTGGACTATAGTTTATAGTCTGGACTATAGTTTACAGTTTGGACTATAGTCTATAGTCTGGACTATAGTTTATAGTCTGGACTATAGTTTATAGTCTGGACTATAGTTTATAGTCTGGACTATAGTTTATAGTCTGGACTATAGTTTATAGTCTGGACTATAGTTTATAGTCTGGACTATAGTTTATAGTCTGGACTATAGTTTATAGTCTGGACTATAGTTTATAGTCTGGACTCTAATAAATAGTCTGAACTATAATTTATAGTCTGGACTATAATTTATAGTCTGGACTATAGTTTATAGTCTGGACTATAGTTTATAGTCTGGACTATAGTTTATAGTCTGGACTATAGTTTATAGTCTGGACTATAGTTTACAGTTTGGACTATAGTCTATAATCTGAACTATAGTTTATAGTCTGGACTATAGTTTATAGTTTGGACTATAGTTTATAGTCTGAACTATAATTTATAGTCTGGACTATAACTTATAGTCTGGACTATAGTTTATATTCTGGACTATAGTTCATAGTCTGGACTATAGTTTATAATCTGAACTATAGTTTATAATCTGAACTATAGTTTATAGTCTGGACTATAGTTTATAGTCTGGACTATAGTTTATAGTCTGGACTATAGTTTATAGTCTGGACTATAGTTTACAGTTTGGACTATAGTCTATAGTCTGGACTATAGTTTATAGTCTGGACTACAGTTTATAGTCTGGACTATAGTTTATAGTCTGGACTATAGTTTATAGTCTGGACTATAGTTTATAGTCTGGACTATAGTTTATAGTCTGGACTATAGTTTATAGTCTGGACTCTAATAAATAGTCTGAACTATAATTTATAGTCTGGACTATAACTTATAGTCTGGACTATAACTTATAGTCTGGACTATAGTTTATATTCTGGACTATAGTTCATAGTCTGGACTATAGTTTATAATCTGAACTATAGTTTATAGTCTGGACTATAGTCTATAGTCTGGACTATAGTTTATAGTCTGGACTATAGTTTATAGTCTGGACTATAGTTTATAGTCTGGACTATAGTTTATAGTCTGGACTATAGTTTACAGTTTGGACTATAGTCTATAGTCTGGACTATAGTTTATAGTCTGGACTATAGTTTATAGTCTGGACTATAGTTTATAGTCTGGACTATAGTTTATAGTCTGGACTATAGTTTTTAGTCTGGACTATAATTTGTAATCTGAACTATAGTTTATAGTCTTGACTATAGTTTATAGTCCAGACCATTTCTTATAGTCGTAACTATAGTTTATAATATAGTCTATAATCTATAGACTGGTTTAAGGTCTATATTCTGGAATATAGTCTTGACTATAGTCTTAATGCTGAGCTATATTATATGTTATGGACTTTATATTCCACAAGAATTTGTGTCGCATTAACTTTATTACCTAAATATATTCTCTACTAACACCTATACTAAACTCCTATTTTAACAACAGCAACCTCATCTGATATCAAAATTATTAATGTCAACTAGCAGCTATAACTTTCAATATATAAGAAGAATTCCTCTAGCAAACATATAACAATAAAACTACTAAACCTGTAAAAAGTTGTTGGCTGATAAGAATCAGCATCATCATCAGCATCAACAGCATCACCTCTACAATACAAACTCCTTAGACAACAGGTTGTTTCTTTGAAGAGAATGTAGTTCTTACCTCTTTCCCTGTCTTACTTGTTGTAAAATACAACAATAGCATACGTATAACGCTGCACAATTAACTAACATGTTGCTTTAGTTGTTGGTTAAATGAAGAAATTTTCTACTGAAAATTATCGGCTGCATTAAAGAGCATCTTGAAATTGCAACTTGACAAACTTCAATGTCACGTTAGGTACAAGTGAATTGTTTTTTAATTTTTTTTTACAGTAGTTTTTTTTTTTTTTTTTTAAAGGCAAGATAAAATTTAAAAAAAAGTAGCTAACTGTTTAGGAAAATCGACAAGATTTACGGTTTCATAAAAAACGGAAAAACTTTTGCTGAAATAACTTTGCTTAAGTCAAGGAAGTAAACAAGTGAAATACATCTATAACAATAGGAAAGTTTGCAATAAAGACAAATTATTGGAAACAATTTCTAGCACTTGTTTCATAAATGACAAAATATTAGCGATTTTTTTATTTGGGATGAAGTTAATCATTTCTTAAGGTTTCATATTAATTTCTATAGTGAAAAATAAATAATTGGAGGATGTTCCCAAAAAAGCGAAAAAAAAGGTTTTCTCTTTCTTCTTCCTTAGCTTTGCCTTTTAGTAATTTCTGATTTAATTTTCTTTTCTGGTTTTGTGTCTTATCTGTAAGTGTAGAGCATCAATCTTTGCAAAATAATTTTATTTTAAAATTACTTTTACAACTTCCATATTTACAAACTTCGCCTTGGAATTACAAATATATTTTTATTTTTTTATTTTTGTTTCTCTAACAGCAGCAAAAAATATTTTCATTACCAACATAATAATATATAGAGTCATCTGTAATAGAGATAATTTAATATTATCTGTCATTACGAATGCAATTTCATATCGAAGTGAAAAAGGGTGTTCCCGAAAATTTTTATTTTGAATTTGAAACTAGACTATAGCCTTTACTATAGCCTAGTCCTTAGTACTGAATTAACACTAGTCTTGATTATAATAGAGTAAATATTCTCGTCTTTATCTGGTTAATAGTATTGAATATAGAATAGTCAATAGTACTGACTATAGTCTTGTCAATAGTCTTGACTATAGTTTAGTAAAAAGTCTTGACTAAGCAACAGTCTTAACTATAGTTTGGTCAAAAGTCTTGGCTATAGTTTAGTAAAAAGACTTGACTATAGTCTAGTCAATAGTTTTGAATATAGTTTAGCCTAAAGTATTGACTATAGTTTAGTCTAAAGTATTGACTATAATTTAGTCTAAAGTATTGACTATAGATAGACTTGACTATAAAATAGTCAATAGTCTTGACTATGGTCTTGTCAATAGTATTGGCTATAGAATAGTAAATGGTACTGACTATAGTCTTGTCAATAGTATTTACTATAGAATAGTCAATAGTCTTGACTATAGTTTAGTAAAAAGTTTTGACTATAGTCTAGGCAAAAGTCTTGACTATTTTTTGATCAATAGTCTTGGCTGTAGTTTAGTAATAAGTCTTGACTATAGTTTAGTCGATAGTCTTGAATATAGTTTAGCCTAAAGTATTGACTATAGTATAGTTAATAGCATTGACTATAAAATAGTCAATAGTATTGACTATAGAATAGTCAATAATAATACTATTGATTATTTTATAGTCAATACTATTTACTATATATTTAATAGTCAATACTATTTATATGAGTGTAGAATAGTCAATACTATTGACTATTTTATAGTCAAGACTATTGACTATTTTTTGATCAATAGTCTTGGCTGTAGTTTAGTAATAAGACTTGACTATATTCTAGTCAATAGTCTTGGATATAGTTTACCCTAAAGTATTGACTATAGTCTTGTCAATAGTATTTACTATAGAATAGTCAATAGTCTTGACTATAGTTTAGTAAAAAGTTTTGACTATAGTCTAGGCAAAAGTCTTGACTATTTTTTGATCAATAGTCTTGGCTGTAGTTTAGTAATAAGGCTTGACTATAGTTTAGTCGATAGTCTTGAATATAGTTTAGCCTAAAGTATTGACTATAGTATAGTTAATAGCATTGACTATAAAATAGTCAATAGTATTGACTATTTTATAGTCAAGACTATTGACTATTTTTTGATCAATAGTCTTGGCTGTAGTTTAGTAATAAGACTTGACTATATTCTAGTCAATAGTCTTGGATATAGTTTACCCTAAAGTATTGACTATAGTATAGTCAATAGTATTGACTATAGAATAGTCAATAGTATTGACTATAGAATAGTCAATAGTATTGACTATAGAATAATCAATAGTATTGACTATAGAATAGTATTAACTATAGAATAGTTAGTATATATTCTATAGTATTTTTTGTGGCCTGTAGCTTAATTATGTTTAAGTTTATGTTCTAGTCCTACAGTCTTTCCTATAGCCTGATGTAAGTAGTTAATTATTTATTTTTTTCCCGCTCTCCCTAAAATATTCCTTCTCATGTCGTATTTTGGTTTCTTCCTTCCTACATTTTCAAATTGTGGCAGTTGTCTGAAGTTCTTTACAAAACTTTTGTTGTGACACTTGTTGGTTGTTGTTAATTTTTTTCTTCCTTCATGTTGTATCTGTCTTTTTTTTCCAACTTCTATAAAAAAATTATTAGTTTTCTAGCTGCAACTTGTTGCTTAATGTTATTTCTAATGCTGCTGTTGTTGTTGTTGTATAGTGGGTGTTTGTTTTCTTTAATAACGTTTTCATGTTGTTGTTTTTATTTTTCTAATTTCATTCGTTACTTGATTGTTAATGTCATGTTATTTTAAAGCTTTATTTGATGCTTTGAAGTGTGACAGTTTCTTGACGGCATTTCTGTTGAAGTTCTTTGCTTGTACAAGTACAAAAACAACTTCAGGTGTTTGTAGTTGTTGTTAAAGGTTTTTTGCTGTTGTTAAAGGAAATTAATTTTCTAGTGTTTAAATTTATGTTGTCGTTAGTTGTATATTTTTTTGCTTAACAGTTATGGGAAATTGTTTTAATTTATAAGAATTTTATTATTCTGTAAATTATTCCATATGTTTGATGGTACTTTTTTGGAGAATATAAAAAAATATTTTCATATGTTTTTGGTTTTATTATTAATTAATAAGAGATTTAAGAAACAAATTTTCTTTAGCTAGAATCTGTTATTTACAGAATATTTTTTACTGGAATTGATTTTCAATATTAATATTTTGTTCATAATTTTTTTTCCATTTCCATTCTTAGGTCATTGTCCTTTTTATAATTTAAAAAATATTATTTTAAATCTTTAAAATGCTGCTAGTCTTCCTAAAAACTTCAAAACCATTAACAAACATTTTCATCTATTGCTTATTTTAAATCCTGCTCCACCACTTAAATTTCTTAGCAACCACCTTAAGTAAGATATTCTGATACTTGTCCAGTCAGCCCTTTAATCCTTTAGCAAATATTTCTAAATGTTTTTTGCCACAACAACTCATCTCATATAAATATACATGTTGCATTTCCTATGACGCCCGTTTGGCACCACTCACTTGGTCAGGCGTCAAAATAATGTGTTAATAACCTCAAGGGCTTTTTTTTGCCCCCTCAAAACCAGCCAAAGAATTTCTTCTCACAATGCTGCTGATAATCATAGGAGTAGACTAAATGAAATGAACTCCCTGTAAACTCTAACATAAAGAGACTTTATGCACTTTCAATATGCATAAATAATTTTTTGAAAACAAAAAATTAAAACGCACTGAAAGCAATAACTCTGCGCACGTTAAGGCAGTTAGTGCAAAGTGAGTTTTATTTATATTTCTCTAAAAGGGTATAAAAAGGCATAGACAATCAATTTTAAAACGCCTGTCCATCAACAAGTGTTTTTCTAAATGTTTATTGTAGTAGAAGTGTTGTTACCAAGCTGGTATAACTGAAGCTGTAGAATTAAAGCTATGCAGAGAGCGTGTGTATGTGTTATAATGTATAGTAAAATGATTTATGCGTCAGTAAACATGCTAAATCTAATATGGCCTTGAGTAATAATGAAACTATTTAAATAGCTATAATTTAAAGTTGGCAAATAAATTTAAGAGCAAACAATAAAGTGAGGAATTTAAACTTACAACTAAACATATTGAAAACTGACTGACTTAGAACTCATTATGGACTAGTCTCTAGAGCTGAATATAGACGGATCTCTGGAGCTGATCATAGACTTATTTATAATGCTGACAATAGTTCACTATATATTACAGAGTAGACTATAGAATAGTCAATTGTCTTAACTATAGAATAGTCAATTGTCTTAACTAAAGAATAGTTAATAGTCTTGACTATAAAATAGTCAATAACTTTGACTACAGTATAATCAATAGTCTTGACTATAGCATAGTCAATAGTCTTGACTATAGTATAGTCAATAGTCTTGTCTATAGAATACTCAATAGTCTTGACTATAGAATAGTCAATAATTTTGACTACAGTATAGTCAATAATCTTAACTATTGAATAGACAATAGTCATTACTATATCATAGTAAATAGTCCTGACTATAGAATAGTCAACAGTCTTGAATATAGAATCTTGACTATAGAATAGATAATAGTCTTGACTATGAAATAGTTAATAGTTTTGACTATAGAATAGTCAATAGTTTTGACTGTGAAATCGTCAATAGTCTTGACTATAGAATAGTTAATAGTTTTGACTATGAAATAGTCAATATTTATGACTATGAAATAGTCAATAGTCTTGACTATAGAATAGTCAATAGTCTTGACTATAGGATAGTCAATAGTCTTGAATATAGAGTAGTCAATAGTATTGACTATAGGATAGTCAATAGTCTTGACTATATAATAGTAAATAGTCTTGACTAAAGAATAGTCAATAGTCTTGACTATACAATAGTCAATAGTCTTGACTTTAGAATAGTCAATAGTATTGACTATAGAATAGTCAATAGCATTGACTTTAGAATAGTCAATAGTATTGACTATAGAACAGTAAATAGTTTTGACTATAGAATAGTCAATAGTTTGGCTATAGAATAGTCAATAGTATAGACTGTAGAATAGTCAATAGTCTTGACTATAGAATAGTCAATAGTCTTGTCTATAGAATACTCAATAGTCTTGACTATAGAATAGTCAATAATTTTGACTACAGTATAGTCAATAATCTTAACTATTGAATAGACAATAGTCATTACTATATCATAGTAAATAGTCCTGACTATAGAATAGTCAACAGTCTTGAATATAGAATCTTGACTATAGAATAGATAATAGTCTTGACTATGAAATAGTTAATAGTTTTGACTATAGAATAGTCAATAGTTTTGACTGTGAAATCGTCAATAGTCTTGACTATAGAATAGTTAATAGTTTTGACTATGAAATAGTCAATATTTATGACTATGAAATAGTCAATAGTCTTGACTATAGAATAGTCAATAGTCTTGACTATAGGATAGTCAATAGTCTTGAATATAGAGTAGTCAATAGTATTGACTATAGGATAGTCAATAGTCTTGACTATATAATAGTAAATAGTCTTGACTAAAGAATAGTCAATAGTCTTGACTATACAATAGTCAATAGTCTTGACTTTAGAATAGTCAATAGTATTGACTATAGAATAGTCAATAGCATTGACTTTAGAATAGTCAATAGTATTGACTATAGAACAGTAAATAGTTTTGACTATAGAATAGTCAATAGTTTGGCTATAGAATAGTCAATAGTATAGACTGTAGAATAGTCAATAGTCTTGACTATAGAATAGTCAATAGTCTTAACTATATAATAGTCAATAGTCTTGTCTATAGAATAGTCAATAGTTTTGATTATATAATAGTCAATAGTATTGACTATAGAATAGTCAATAGATTTAACTATAGAATAGTATTGTAATAGTTTTGACTATAGAATATCCAATAGTTTTGACTATAGAATAGTAAATAGTCTTGACTATAGAATAGTCAATAGTCTTGACTAAAGAATAGTCAATAGTCTTGACTAGAGAATAATCAATAGTCTTAACTATAGAATAGTCAACAGTCTTGACTAAAGAATAGTCAATAATCTTGACTATAGAATAGTCAATAGTCTTGACTATATAATAGTCAATAGTTTTGACTATAGAATAGTCAATAGCCTTGACAATATAATAGTCAATAGTTTTGACTATAGAATAGTTAATAGTTTTGACTATAGAATAGTAAATAGTCTTGACTAAAGAATAGTCAATAGTCTTGACTATACAATAGTCAATAGTCTTGACTTTAGAATAGTCAATAGTATTGACTATAGAATAGTCAATAGCCTTGACTTTAGAATAGTCAATAGTATTGACTATAGAACAATAAATAGTTTTGACTATAGAATAGTCAATAGTTTGGCTATAGAATAGTCAATAGTATAGACTGTAGAATAGTCAATAGTCTTGACTATAGAATAGTCAATAGTCTTAACTATATAATAGTCAATAGTTTTGACTATAGAATAGTTAATAGTTTTGACTATAGAATAGTTAATAGTTTTGACTATAGAATAGTCAATAGTCTTGACTATAGAATAGCCAATAGTCTTAACTATATAATAGTTAATAGTTTTGACTATAGAATAGTCAATAGTTTTGACTATAAAATAGTCAATAATCTTGACTATAGAATAGTCAATAATCTTGACTATAGAATAGTCAATAGTCTTGACTATAGTATAGTCAATAGTCTTGACTAAAGAATAGTCAATAGTCTTGACTATAAAATAGTCAATAATCTTGACTATAGAATAGTCAATAATCTTGACTATAGAATAGTCAATAGTCTTGACTATAGTATAGTCAATAGTCTTGACTATAGCATAGTCAATATTCTTGACTATATAATAGTCAATAGTCCTGACTATTGTATAGTCAATAGTCTTGACTATAGTATAGTCAATAGTCTTGAATATAGTATAGTCAATAGTCTTGTGTATAGAATAATCAATAGCTTTGACTAAATAAATAGTCTTGACTATAGAATAGTCTTGACTATGGAATAGTCTTGATTATGGAATAGTTTTGAGGTCTAGTTAATATTGCTAACTCTAGATTAGATAGTAGTGTTTACTATAAAATAATTTATAATGCTGACTGGTCTACAGTGTTAAGCATTTACTACTTTTAATGCTGTATATAGTTTTGTCTATAGTGCCAACTATAGTCTTGCCTCTAGTGTTGACTATAGATTAATCCTTACGCAATAATATTTTGTTGTCTATAATGTAGTCTATGGACTTTCCTTTTATGAAAAATATAGAATTTTTTTATAGTTTTTACAATAGGAGAGTCCATAAAACTGACAATGGATTTGTGTATAGCGCCCTCTAGATGACTATTTCATTAGCAAATTTATATTTAAGAATTTTTGTTCTAAATTTTTGAATCCCAAATTGTTTTTCTGTCTTTTGTTTTATTATATTAGAAGAACCATATTTTCTGTTATTAACAGTTTTGTGGTAAATAATTCTAGAAAAAGAAACTCTTTTAATTTTGTCATTAAATTATATTTTATTTAATTTATTTTTCATATAAAAAATTTATACTTTTAAGGTTTTTTATAAGCAATTTATATGCTGCACTCGCTTTATTTAAAGTAGTCATGTAATTTATTTGGTCATTTGTTGAAAAGAAACAGAAAAAAAAACAGTTTCATTTTCATTTCAAGTGAAATCGTTATAAAAAAACAAAATCTTTTAGTTAAAAAAATAAATGAACATTTATTTTTTTTAATAAAAAGTTTGGTAACCAACAAAAAGTTTAGTGACCACATAAAAAATAAAAATCGAGTTTTTTTATAAAAAAAAAAAAAAAAATAGTTGTATTAAACAATTGTTATAAACTCACGTGTAAGTAGCGGTGTGATTTTTTTTTTTTTTTTGTTTTGCTGGGCAAGTAGGTGGTTAGTTGAGGCAGGGGGGAAATTTGTATAAAATCTAGAGTAAACTGCAGCAAGTGTGTAAATTTAATTATAACTTAAAATTAACATTAAAAACTTCTTTGTTTTTGTTTGTGAAAAGCGTGAGAAAAAATGTGTCATTTGTCAGAAATTTCTATTACTGTAATTAAATTTCTAGAGAAATTTTAATATTAACTGTTAAAGATTTTTCTTTAGTTTAAAAAGTAACTTTTCAAGGTGTTTCTTTAGATAACACTTTCATATTTAAATTAAGAATATTTTTTAAAATTTGTTTATATTTTTAAACAAAAAGTAGCTTATAAAGTTGAAATTAACCTGTTTCACCTTTATGATTTTTCTTTATTTAAAAAAAATAATAATAAAAAAGAATTTTCTTTTATATATATTATTTGTTTTGAAAAGGTAAAGTAATAAAGAAAAAGTAGAATTGTTATATTTAGAATCTATTGTTTAAAATTATAACTTTAGGTTTTATTTTAAAATCCAGCTTTAACGTAACTTTTTTTTATAAATTCTTTTGTTTTCTTTTGGGTTTAAAAAAGAGACTCTTTTCTTTTTTTTTCAGTATTTTTGATGACATATTAATTTGTGTTAACATATGCTTTTCCTTCTATTTATATGTTTTATATCTAAATGTTAATCTAACCATAAAAGAGGTCATCTTTTGTTGATATTTTAGCTTTTGTTATTTGGGCTTCTTTTTATCTTAAAACCCTTTTGAGTTTTAAAAGAATTTGCTTTAGTTCAAATATTTCCAAAAAATTTATAAAATTTCTAATTTCATATGTTTATTTTTTTATTTTTTTAAATTTTTACTTATGAAATAAATTTTAAAATAATTATGCTGCTATTAATTATTTTTAACCGAAACCGTTTTTAGTTTAGAAGTGTGACTGACTGCTTAGATGGGTTAATTACCTCATATATCATTGTAAGTATCGGAGGGTAATTAAATAATTATTTAAAGAAAAAAGAAAAGGGTCACTAACTTTTAATATGTTAGAAAAAATAAAGCAATTATCTTAAAAAAAAATAAATACATAATAATAGTCATAACAAAACAAAAGACTAAAGATTATTAACATTAACAAGGAAAATAAATGGGAATATATTTATTAAAAAAAAAAAAAAAACAGGAATTCCTGTCTTACAGTTTATAAAATACTTTAGAGACAAATCTATAGACAGCGTTATAGACCACACTATAGTCACCATCATAGTCTAATCTATTGTCAATACTATAGACTGATCTGTAGTACCCCAAGTACCATCATTTAATTTTGAATAAAAACCTCATTTATGTCTCGATTTTAATAAAATAAACTTATTTTATTTGTAACATAAGCAAAATTATGATAAAAAAAAATTAAATTTTTTATAAATTTTAGAATGTTTATGATTTAAAAAAAATATATATTATTGTTATTATTTTTAGTAAAATCTTTTTTTTTTTTTTCAATATTCTACTTCAAATATTATGAAGCAAATTAAAAAATTTAATATTTGTTCCAAATTTAGTTCAGGAGTCGATATAAACTTGGAAACGAAAAATACCAAACAAACCTTCTATAAGATAATTTTTTTAAATAATAAAACGTAACTTTTGAACGGATAAATATATTTCAATGAAATTTAATACAGTTATTACTGAGGTATTTTCCAAATACTTTGAAGGATTACAAATTTCTAGCTGGTCTGTGGGCAGGAGGAGAACCTCCGAAAGTGGTCAACTCTTTTAATTATTTCTTATATAATATCCGAGGTGACCCATTTCGGTGGTTCTCCCCCCTGCCCAGAGACCACCTAGAAACTTGTGCTCCTCCATAACAATTGGAAACTACCTCAGTAATAACTATGAGAAATTTCGTTGAAATATATTGAACAATTCAAAAGTTAAACAAAGTTATTTAAAAAACACGTTGAAACTGCTGTGCACTTATGTATATAGAATGCTTCAGCACACATTTATCATAGAAATTGAAGGAAAATGTGCAAAGTTTTAGTTAGTTTGTAAACGATTGTGTAAAGTATTTATGCCAGTATTTGGTGTCAAGGTTATTACTTGAAAAATAATATATAAATAATAAACTATTCAAACTAAATTTTTTCATTAAATTTATCAAAAAACAAAACATTTTTGTGTTATTTTTCGAAAAAAAATTTAAAAAAAAAAAATTAATATTTGAACTTAAATAAAATCTACATTAATTAAGCTATCATTGTGAAATTTTAGTACAATATAAAAAATTTTGTCCTTAAAAGAAGAAAATAAATAGATTCCCATTTTCTTACTCCAAAATACCCAAAATTTTAGTTCGGGGAAAGCTTCCTTCAAAAATTAACTTTTTTCATTGAAATGGTCACCCTGTCGTTATAAGAAACCTCCGTCAGAAAATACTTTTTGGGTGTATACCTTACATATAGAGCTAAAAAATTAAAATAATTTTAAATCGATCCCAGTTTAGCAATTTGAGAACATAACAAAAAAATAAAAACGATAAATTCAAAAATTTACAAAATTTGAATGGGGCTCGTGCCCCAAACTCCTCCGGATTTACTTTACACGCATTTACATTAAGATTTCTTTTTAAAACATTAAAAAATGATAAAGCCCAAAACAAAAAACTAATTTTATCGCTGAATAAATATTGCCACCTTTTTGGAAAAAAAACCCAAAAAATTTAAAATTTTTTTAAAGTTTCAAATTTAGATTAATATAACTTTTTAACGGATTCTTATAATTATATGATTGCAGCAGTATTATTTAGAATTTTGTGGAGAATTTGGCAAATATTTTAGAAAAATTTTAGGGCAATATTAAGCCCGCCAAGTTAAAAAAACACGAGGCTAAAAATTAGGTAAAAATTTATTTCGACCCGAATATCTCTTAAACTAAAAGAGATAACTTACACATGTAAGCATATTTTTTGTATAGATTTACAAGGACTATCTATATGTAAAATTTCTTTTCTGAATTTTTGGCGATTTTTAAAAAAAATGACATACCCGAGCAGCAGTCTAAACAATGGGCTTCTCCGTTGAAACCCATTTGTCGGCCAATAAGGTGATGGCAACAGTTTGTTGGGATGCAAGCGGGATAATCCACATCGATTACCTTCAAACGGGAAAAACAATAAATGGCGAATATTATGCCAACTTATTAGACCGATTAAATGAGGATTTAAAAAGAAAACGACCCCATATGGCCAAGAAAAAAAGTTTTTTTCATCAAGATAATGTACGGGTGCAGTCTCAATGGCAAACCTTATGAATTGGGCTACGAATTGGTACCTCATCCGCAATATTCTCCGGATTAAGCCCCTAGTGACTACTTCCTATTTCCAAACCTAAAGAAATGGTTATATTTTTACTTAATATTTACTATACAAAAATGTTTGTTTTACCAAATTTCATTAAGATCTGTATACAAAAGTGACCTATTAATTGTTAAAAATTGTTATAAATATTTAAATATGGACAGCCGGACGGACAGTAATTTATGCTAAAGAAATTTTTCTAAATTACCAGATTACTTTTTTTTAACTTTTTTATTCAGAGAAATGTGATATGATATGAATATTTAAATGACCATGATTTAATATTTTATCAATTAGTTAGTAAAAAAACATATTTTTAGAACTCTTGAATTTGTTTTGGCAGAATAGTAATGTCCGTCCGTCTGTCTATACATTGGAAAAAATGAGTCTAAAATGGCCGCATAATTCAAGAAAAGGCGATATAAATATTTTAATAATCACAACACGTTTTGTTTTTTATTAGTTAGTTAAAAAAATATAAACTTTAAAAATACTCCAATTTTTTTGGCAGAATGGTAATGTCCGTCCGTCTGTCTATACATTAGGATTAATTGGCTAGAAGAAAGCCGCATAATTCAACAAAGGGCGATATGAATATTTTAATAACTACAACTTGTTTTGTTCTTTACTGGTTAGTAAAAAAAATGTACCATTATATCTTTACGATCTTTTTTGGCTAAATGGCAACATCCGTCCATCTGTCTGTACATTGTAAAAAATGGATCTAAAATGGCCGCTTAATTCAAGGAAAAGTGAAATCGATATTTTTATAATCACAACTTGTTTGATTTTTACTAGTTAGTAAAAAAAATGCATTACAAGAATTTTACAAATTTTTTCTGTCTGATATGTAATGTCCGTCCGTCTGTTTATACATTGGGGTTAAACATGTCAAAAACCAAGCATACTTCAGAAAAAGTGATATCAGTACTTTAGTGATCACTTTTGACTTTATTATTTATTAGTAAGTAAACAAATTCATTTTTAGAATTCTAAGGCTTTCTTTGCAGAATGGTAATGTTTTCATACAAAAAAAAAAAAAAAAAATCGTCATCAGTGAGAATAATCAACTGCGGATTGTGGTAGGTCTATATGTTTTATTTTATATTTTTTCCCCATACTTGATTGGATCGGAACTTATCAAAAGTTTATTAAATATGTATATCTTCGTTTGATTTTTGTCTACTACATTTTCGTGAAAAATGTTTCTGGTAATTTTTGAAATCTTTTTTTCTTGCTTCTTGGGTGTCTCAGAAAGTTGGCCATTTCGTAGAAGAGCATGTTTTATAATTTCTGGGCCGTGAATAAAAAACTTGTGGAGGATAGGAGACCTACAATACTATGGATATTTATCAGCGTAGTATCTGGCTGTATTGTTCGCATAGTTCCTGAATTTTTCAATATTAAATACCAAGTACCAATATAAGACACATCACTTTGTAGAATATAAAAACATTACATGAAATCATGTTCATTTTAACTGAGTTCGACTGTATTAAGCAGTAAAATTATAACAAAAAACAATAGTGAAATAACAAAAAATAAAACAAAGTAAAAAAATAAAAAAAAAAAAATCTGCACTTAACCTGTTTTTGGTTTGGAGCAACTTGAGTTTTTTCACAAAAATTTAAATTTCTAAAATCGGGCAAAATATGCGCACGATTTTATTTTAGAATATTTAAGTAGACAATATGTAATATTTTTCAGACAATTTTTCAGAACAAAAGTCTTGTTATATTTTTAGTTGCATTCCATGAAATTTGAAAATTAGTGCATTTTTGGACTATTTTCCAACAAATAACAAAAAATACCAGGACAAAAAATAATTTAAAAATTTTTGCATAAAAGTAAACTCAAATACCTGTAGTTGATGGTTCCATTTTAAAAATTTTCTTTAAAGCACTTTTTATTAAAGAAAAATTCACCGAAATTTCATGAAAATTTATTTTTTTTTTCTTTTCTTAAAATATAAAAAAATTTTGAACTTTGACAGCTCAGTACTCAAAAACCACGCAACCTACGTTAATGACTTTTATCGTTATTGATACATAATTTTGTCTATTTTTATTCGGTACTCAATTTTATTTAAAAAAGTTAATTTTCAAAATTCAATTAAATGCAACTTTCGACCCCTTTTACCTCAACGTGCAGCGCCTTAAAAGTTACAGAATTATTTCCAAAAGAAAAAAAAATTATAATACATAATTTTTCTTGATTCTTTTGCTAATTCATTATGTCATTTATGGAAGTTTACAGTTGTTTTGAAAATCATTTTTAATCGCAAAAAATCGCAAAAAGTCATATTATTCCTGATAATTAAATTTTAATTTACATAAACATTTACATTAAGAGAAATTCCAAAACATTTCACTTGACAGTTTTTTTTTAATGACATTAAATAACACAAAACTAATAAATTAGATGAAAGTAACCATGGTAAAGATAGTGATTTCATTTTATTTATTTACTTTTTTTTTACTTTTTATTACAAAACAATTAAAGCAAATTAAAAAGGAAATAAAAGAAATATTATTAAATGTAATTAAAGCAAAATAATAAAAAAAAAAAAACTAGACAGATGGACGCATGGTAAATGAAATAGAAGAGACAATAATTTTTTCTTTAAATAAAAGATACAAAACAAATTATAAGAAACAAATAATTTAGATGTAATATTTTTTACATTATTATATTTTTGTTAACAATTGTTTTTATTAAACAATTTGTTAACAAAAGTAACAATAATTTTGGACAAAAAAATTAGTTTTAATAATAAAAAATATAACAAACAAAAGAGTGTGTTAAGAGACTTATGACAAAAAATAATTATTAAAAGTGAAAACTGTCTGGTATTATTATTTATTATTGGAAAATAATAAAGCTGATTACAAATGATTACAAAATATTTTGATATTTTTTAATGTTTTTTTTATTTTAAAATTATGTGAAATTTGTGTGTGTTACATTTGAGTTTTTAATTTTGTTTAAATTCCTAGTTTTATTAGCATTGATAAAATTATAAAACTTAAATAAATATTAACTAATTGGGGCTGCTTATGTTACTAAAAGCAGCTTCGTATACATAAACAAAAGACTTAAGACAGCTACAGCCTTTAAAAAAATAAAAAAAAAAATTATGAAAATTTAAATTTTATTTAAGAGATTTTCCTATTAACCGTTATAAAATAAATTATTTTATTATAAGAAAATTTAAAATTTTTTCTCTATTTTTTTTTTTTTAATCTTAAAAAAAAATTTAAAAAAAAAAAAAATATTTTTAATAAAAGAATAAAAAAATCTATAAAATATAGCTACAACAATATTTAAATTTTATTAACAATAAAATAAATTATTTCTTAAACTGCTTACGCTTAACATATTGTTCTTAAGAACCAAATAATTTTTTTTTTTAATACAAATTTAAATTTTCTATAGAAAAAGAAAAAAATCATATGTAAATTAAGGTTAATATTTATAAACCAAGAAAAAAAATCACAACAAATTAACACTTTTTTTAATAGGCTTTAATAAATAACACATAAATTTTAAATAAATAACAGAAAAAACAAGTTTCCTACTTAAGTCTTTTGTTTATCTTTCAACATTGCATGGCATGCATGCATGTGTGTTATAAAGAAAATTTTGTTTTCATGACCTCAAACTCTCAGAGAAAATGATAAAAATATTTCTAGCACTGTTTTAATAAAATATTGTAAATGATATAAATATTTTGGGTTTTGGGAAAATGTGTGTTTTTTTTCTTCTAATTTTAACCGTTAGTTTCTTTTTTCAACATCATTTTTCAAATATTCTGGTTGGGTGTAAAAAACCCATAATGAAAACTACATATTTAATTCAATAATTCTTTTTTAATCTTTTATTCTTTAACAAAAGAATAAATGAAGATAACTGAAAAGAAAAACAATTGAGATTAATTATAATTTACTATAAAAAATAATCAAATTTATTTACAAATAACTTCTTTTTATAGAATTGAATTTTCATAAGATTATA
>OX596076.1:6901817-7356817 GCA_951394005.1 Protophormia terraenovae | reverse complement strand
TATTTATTTATTTATTTATTTATTTATTTATTTATTTATTTATTTATTTATTTATTTATTTATTTATTTATTTATTTATTTATTTATTTATTTATTTATTTATTTATTTATTTATTTATTTATTTATTTATTTATTTATTTATTTATTTATTTATTTATTTATTTATTTATTTATTTATTTATTTATTTATTTATTTATTTATTTATTTATTTATTTATTTATTTATTTATTTATTTATTTATTTATTTATTTATTTATTTATTTATTTATTTATTTATTTATTTATTTATTTATTTATTTATTTATTTATTTATTTATTTATTTATTTATTTATTTATTTATTTATTTATTTATTTATTTATTTATTTATTTATTTATTTATTTATTTATTTATTTATTTATTTATTTATTTATTTATTTATTTATTTATTTATTTATTTATTTATTTATTTATTTATTTATTTATTTATTTATTTATTTATTTATTTATTTATTTATTTATTTATTTATTTATTTATTTATTTATTTATTTATTTATTTATTTATTTATTTATTTATTTATTTATTTATTTATTTATTTATTTATTTATTTATTTATTTATTTATTTATTTATTTATTTATTTATTTATTTATTTATTTATTTATTTATTTATTTATTTATTTATTTATTTATTTATTTATTTATTTATTTATTTATTTATTTATTTATTTATTTATTTATTTATTTATTTATTTATTTATTTATTTATTTATTTATTTATTTATTTATTTATTTATTTATTTATTTATTTATTTATTTATTTATTTATTTATTTATTTATTTATTTATTTATTTATTTATTTATTTATTTATTTATTTATTTATTTATTTATTTATTTATTTATTTATTTATTTATTTATTTATTTATTTATTTATTTATTTATTTATTTATTTATTTATTTATTTATTTATTTATTTATTTATTTATTTATTTATATTTATTTATTTATTTATTTATTTATTTATTTATTTATTTATTTATTTATTTATTTATTTATTTATTTATTTATTTATTTATTTATTTATTTATTTATTTATTTATTTATTT
The DNA here is from genome assembly GCA_951394005.1 of Protophormia terraenovae. Classification (NCBI taxonomy): domain Eukaryota; kingdom Metazoa; phylum Arthropoda; class Insecta; order Diptera; family Calliphoridae; genus Protophormia; species Protophormia terraenovae. Next base: position 7,355,726 of record OX596076.1, on the reverse strand, counting down.
ATTTATTTATTTATTTATTTATTTATTTATTTATTTATTTATTTATTTATTTATTTATTTATTTATTTATTTATTTATTTATTTATTTATTTATTTATTTATTTATTTATTTATTTATTTATTTATTTATTTATTTATTTATTTATTTATTTATTTATTTATTTATTTATTTATTTATTTATTTATTTATTTATTTATTTATTTATTTATTTATTTATTTATTTATTTATTTATTTATTTATTTATTTATTTATTTATTTATTTATTTATTTATTTATTTATTTATTTATTTATTTATTTATTTATTTATTTATTTATTTATTTATTTATTTATTTATTTATTTATTTATTTATTTATTTATTTATTTATTTATTTATTTATTTATTTATTTATTTATTTATTTATTTATTTATTTATTTATTTATTTATTTATTTATTTATTTATTTATTTATTTATTTATTTATTTATTTATTTATTTATTTATTTATTTATTTATTTATTTATTTATTTATTTATTTATTTATTTATTTATTTATTTATTTATTTATTTATTTATTTATTTATTTATTTATTTATTTATTTATTTATTTATTTATTTATTTATTTATTTATTTATTTATTTATTTATTTATTTATTTATTTATTTATTTATTTATTTATTTATTTATTTATTTATTTATTTATTTATTTATTTATTTATTTATTTATTTATTTATTTATTTATTTATTTATTTATTTATTTATTTATTTATTTATTTATTTATTTATTTATTTATTTATTTATTTATTTATTTATTTATTTATTTATTTATTTATTTATTTATTTATTTATTTATTTATTTATTTATTTATTTATTTATTTATTTATTTATTTATTTATTTATTTATTTATTTATTTATTTATTTATTTATTTATTTATTTATTTATTTATTTATTTATTTATTTATTTATTTATTTATTTATTTATTTATTTATTTATTTATTTATTTATTTATTTATTTATTTATTTATTTATTTATTTATTTATTTATTTATTTATTTATTTATTTATTTATTTATTTATTTATTTATTTATTTATTTATTTATTTATTTATTTATTTATTTATTTATTTATTTATTTATTTATTTATTTATTTATTTATTTATTTATTTATTTATTTATTTATTTATTTATTTATTTATTTATTTATTTATTTATTTATTTATTTATTTATTTATTTATTTATTTATTTATTTATTTATTTATTTATTTATTTATTTATTTATTTATTTATTTATTTATTTATTTATTTATTTATTTATTTATTTATTTATTTATTTATTTATTTATTTATTTATTTATTTATTTATTTATTTATTTATTTATTTATTTATTTATTTATTTATTTATTTATTTATTTATTTATTTATTTATTTATTTATTTATTTATTTATTTATTTATTTATTTATTTATTTATTTATTTATTTATTTATTTATTTATTTATTTATTTATTTATTTATTTATTTATTTATTTATTTATTTATTTATTATGTTTATTTAATCATTTTTTGTTTTTTGCTTAAATAATTAAGAGCAGAAAAATATAATTACAATCCCATTTAAGTAGCTGTATATTTGTTGATGATCTTAAATGATGATGACGATGTTAGCTGTTGATTCCATTGCTATTTCTGCTGTTAATCTTTATAACAATGTTGTTAAAATGTTGTTGCTGTTGTTTTCTAGTTTTTTGTATTTTTTTTTAGCTTCTAGCTATTTAATAATAATTTTATACAAAGAATGAACAACAAACGATTCTTATGATTGTTATAAATAAAACAACATAAAAATACCGCTAAGTTAATCAAGACACAAAAAGTCCCACTATATAAAGTTAAATAATACTACAAGATTTTAGTTTTAGTATTATTTTTATTGTTTTTTTTTTTTATCAGTTAATGTTAACGATTGCGTTTTTTTATTATATTATTTTATAATTTTGATTAGGTTTGTAAAACCATTGTTGTTATGTATAACTTTTCTGTCTTTGTTTCAGATACTGACCTAGTCTGCTTAAGTTTTCAGACATAATTTTAGTACAAAAAAAAAAAAAAAAAAAAAAAAAAACAGAAATAAATAAGTTTTATAACCTTTATAAGAAAATAAAATAAAAAAATAAAACAGTCTACTAAGTTTATTAAAGCTTTGGTTACATTAAAATAAAATAAGTGCAAATTCCCATTAAAAAAATTTAAATTGTATCCCAAATTCTAAATTTTTACATCGCCAAATTATCCTTAACAAATTGATCCCTCAACAAATTTTAAGTTAAGAAAAAATCTCCTCCTCCTAACCTTAATTTAAGTGCTTTTTAAACCTCCTATATTTACCTTTATTTTTATGTCTATAATTTAGAATTTATGCAGATATTGTCTAATGCTTTTCTTCTATTTTAAGTTCTTTATTTAGTATTTTTTTTTTTCTTTCTCCAGCTTTAGTTTTATTTTTCCCATGACATTATTATGTATGAAAACAAAAAAAACAGTTGGTTTTTGTGTTTCTTATAATGTTGAATTTTTTATTCATCTAACTGAATTTAATATATGAATTAATTCTATGTCTATGTGATGCTAATGTTGTTGAACATTTTTCTTTTTTTTTTATTTTTTTTTTTTATTCTTAAAATATATAGGTAAAAATTTAACCTAAAAAATTTGTAAAGCAAATTTTAATACTTTAAACACAAACATAAAATATTATATTAATAGTATTAAGAATATATTTAAAATACAAATGAAGATTACTGGTATTAATAGAGTAAGAATTTTAATACCTAAGGAATTTATAGCAAAACTTGGGGGAAACAAATAATAATAAAAATTCAATTTATAAATTGAATTAGAAAAATCAATATAAATAACTCAAAACCTGTACTATATACCCTTGTTCAAAGTAATAGATACACCTTATATGATGATATTATAAAGTGACGATAACTTTGGAAAATTATACAGAAATTGTTTTTAAATTGTTCTTTTTTTGTTTTAAATATCCCCAAAAAAAAGAAGAAATCACACGATTTTGGCATCAAATTAACATCGCCACGACGCACGTTGGTGTAAAATGTGTCAAAAATGGCACTTAATTGAATTATAAAATTTAAATTTTTGTAATAAAGTTGGGTACCGAATAAAAGTAGACAAAATGATGTATCAATATCAATTACATTCTTTAAGATAGGTTCTTTTGTTTTCTTATAAGGAGCTGTCAAATTTAAGAATTTTTTTTACATTTTTGAAAAATAGTAAAAAATTCAATTTTCATCATATACCAGTGCTTTTTTTTTAAGTGAAAAGTCTTTTAAGGTAAAAATTTAAAATGAAACCATCAAATTCAGATATTTAAGTGTACTTTTCTTCAAGTATTTTTATATTATATTTCGTCTTAATATTTTTGTTAGTTTTCTTGAAAATTGTCCTAAAATACACTAATTTTCAGCTTTCATGGAATGCAACTTAAAATGTTACAGGATGTTTGTTTTGAAAATTTACTGAAAAATAGTCTATATTGTTCACTTTGATATTATGAAAAAAATCGTATACATATTTAGCCCGATTTGAGAAAATAATTAAAAAAAACTCCAGTAGATTTCATACAAAAAGTAGCCAAAGTGGAGACATTTTCTTTGTTTTATCAAACATTAAACAGTGGAGAAGAATCGAAATAAATCTGTAGCTAAATATTTTCAACCGATTTTATTATAATACAGTTGGTTAAAAAACAAAATTATCTATCGAACAAAAAAAACTTTGAGTCGTTATCTTTATTTAGTCTAAAGTTAAACGATTTTGAATTCGAAAGTTTGCAAAAATTAACAAACAGACGGACAGATGGACGGACATTAGAATTCTTTCAAAACTAACATAAAATTCGAAAAATATATTTTTTTCTACTTTTCAATTAATATGGAAACCAAATGAAAGTATTAAAATTTTGATATCACCTTTCCCTGATTTAAGTGGCATTTTCAACACATTTAACCCAAATGTATAGACGGACGGACGGACATTGCCATGTTGCCAAAATATATTTTAGGATTCTAAAAATGCATTTTTTTACTAACTTATTAATTGCAAAAAATAGAACGTGATCATCAAAATTTGGATAGCACCTTTTCCTGAATTAAGCATCATTTTCGTCTCTTTTAACCCAAATGTATAGACGGATTTAAGTGGAATTTTAGACCCATTTAACTCTAATGTATAGACGGATGGACAGACATTACCGTTCTACTAAAGAAAAATCGTAAAATTCTAAAATTTACCTAACAATCAATAAAGAAATAAAACGTGGTCATTAAAATATTGATATAACCTTTCCCTGAATTAAGCGCCATTTTCGACCAATTTTACTCCAATTTGCGTTGGGATGATTTGTGTAATAAAATGTGTAACCTGAAATATAAAAATTATATCTATTACATCAATATTTTGTTTCTGCATGAAGTGAAATATCTCGTAATTATGTTGGTTTAAACCATTTGCATTCCAGAAGCATATTCGCAAATAATTAATTTATTCGTAGATAATTTTTTTGCAAATCATAAGTTTTAATTTTATTCGCAATTTAATAAAGATTCTTATTTATAAATTAAATAGAAATATAAAATTTTTATGTATCTGCATTAATTTGTGAATAAAATTAAAATTTATGCATTATTTTGAATGAAATATATCTTGTTTTATTTGCAAAAAATTTATCTTAACGAGTGAAGAAAAAAAAATTTGCATTTTTGTTAGTTAGGAATTTTTATGATTTTTTGAAAACAAATTTTTTTTTTTTTTTTAAATTTTTTAGAAAATTTAAGTTCATTTTCAAAAAAGAGGCGTATTATTTCAATAACTGTTGAGCGTATTAAAAAATTATGTAAGAATGACTTGAAGACAATTTTTATTAGAATTTTTTGATATTTTTTTGAATAAAATCAGACAAGTTTTTTTTTGAGATATGATTCAATATATAGTGAAACCTTTTTAATTTTGTAAAAATGTTTTTTTATTATTTTTTTTTAATATATGCCTAATATCTCCATAACTGTTGAGCGTATTAAAAAGTAATGTTTGTGTGACTTAAAAATAATTTTAATTAAAATTTTTTTTCGTTTTCGAGTTATGCTTCAACAAATAGTGCAACCTTTTTTATTTTGTATGAAATTTAAATTTTTTTGTGCAGAATTTAAGCTAAATATCTCCATAAATATTGAGTGTATTAAAAAGTAATGTGAAAATGTATTAAAGACAATTTTATTAACATTTTTTTAAAATTTGTTTGAATAAAATCAGATAAGTGGTTTTCAAGATATGCTTTAATATATAAAGTGGTTTAGAGACTAGGAATTTTGCAGAATTTTTTGCAAAAATTTTATTTCATTTTCTAGAAATATTGTTGACAAATTTCTTTAAAAAATTTCTATTTTAATTTTTTTTCAAGAAACTTTATTAAGTTTCCAAAACTTATTTGCGTTTTGTATTTTTTTTTTTTTTTTTAACCATAAAACGAAAGATTTAAGACATTAACTTAATTAACACTGACAATTTATAGCCATCATTAAAATCATTGGCCACTGTGCAGCAAGCACCTGCAGCTAATTCTTTTTATGTTTAAATAGTTTTTTTTATTTATTTTCTAACTACGTTGGTGGCTGTGGCTGCTGCTAGTAATCATTTGAAAGAAAGTTAGAATTTTTAATTAAACTTAATTTGTGGTTTTTTATTATTATTTTTTTCGCTTTCAAATGATTCCGGTCTAAATTAGCTGCCATGCTTAACAAGATAAGCAAACACACATCAAACGAAAAAAAATCTTATTTAAACAGACAACCAAAAAATCTGGAAGAGTGAAAAAAAATTTAACATTTAATGTTCTTAAATAAATGACAACTACCGGTTGCAGCGGATGTTAAGGTATTTGAAATTAATGTAAGAAAAAAGAGTTAACTTAAGGAAAATGTTTGAAATGAAAAAAAAGAAAAACCTCAAACTTATTCGCTTTGGCTTTTGGAAGAAAGTGAGAACAGTTATTTGGTGTAACTGATGCCGTTAGATACTGTTAAGTGTTTAAGCCAAACAATGGCCTAATGTTAAACAGAATAAAAGAAAGAAAAAATCCAAAACATGTAGTAACAAATCTTTAACAAAATATCTATGGAAAATTGTCAAAACCTTAACAAAAAAACACATAGAAAAAAACAGGAAAAACTTTCTTTCTGTTGGGGTTTTCAATATGAATTTTTAGATTTGTTGGTGATTCTTTTGTTTGTGGTATTTTTTTTTTTTTCTAAAGATTTTATAGACAGTTAAGAAAAATCTGTTTTAGTTGGTGGTTTTGTTTTTTTTTTTTATTAATGTTGTTGTTAACAACAAAGATATACAAACCATTCTTATGTTTTTCAAAGCTAATGGATTTTTAGAGCTCAACTAAAACAAAAGACTTAGGAAACAATCTCTTAACAGTTTTCTTTATTGTTATTATTATTACTATTATTGTAGTTGTATTTTTTATAGCTTTTGGCTAAATTTTATTTAAGAAAATTTTTAAAATAATAAAAAGAAAATGTGTATTTTATTTTTTAAGTTTAAAATCTTAAAAAAAAAATAAATTTCTATAATTTTTTTTTCATTAGTCTTTACAGTTAATATGCTCAGGAATTTAGTTTTACAACAAATCATAATTGTATAAAATATTTATAGAAAAATTGCATTAAAAATGTCTATCTATCTGTCTTTTAAGTTTAGTGTTTTTTAGCTGCAGTCACACATGATTGATTTGTTTGGTTGCATACAAAAAAAAAAAAAAAACAAGATAAAAAAAACTTCATTATTAACATTTTCATCAGCGTCATCGTCATTATCTTTAACACGTTTTTATTTATTGTTATTTTTGTGGTATGTGCTGTTGCCTCAATAATGACGACCTTAGATAATATCATGGGAAATAAAGAAAGTTATTGGTTTAGAATGTGCAGAGAAATATATTTATAAAAAAAAAAAAAAAATCAAATATAGAAAAAAATATGATACAAATGGAAAAAGTAAACAAAATATTTTTAAGCCAAAGCAAATAAAGAAAACTATAGGCAAATTATTTTGCTTAGAAAATATAACTTCACTAATTTTAACGACAGTAAATTAGTTTTAAATATTTAAAGCAAATAACTATAAATTTCAATGGAAATCAAAAGGTCTTCCGTTTTGGCTGTGGGGTGGTGAATCAGTCAGTCACGTTACTCTTTTATAAATATAGATTATTATTATTGTTATTGAAGCGTTTTTCCATGTTACCGGATTTTATTTTTTTTGGCGATTTTTTAAATTTTAAAGCATTTTTTCACTTTGGCGATTTTTAAATTTAATTTTTTTTTTTCGTTGGGCGTGTTTTAGTAAATTATTTTTGTATCTTATTCCTTCTTTCTGGCAGTTTCCTCATTTTAATGGGTTTTGTTTTCATTTTAGTGGGTTCTTTTATTTCTGTTATTTAGAATATTTTTCCGTTTTACCGTTTATTTTGTAAATTTTTCTAAGCTTTTTTATTTTTTTTAATTTTAAAGTTTTCTTTTTTTTTCATTTTATCGACTTCTTCATTTTAGCTTTTTTTTTCCAGCGTTTTTTTTTTTTTTTATTATTTCAGTGTTTTTCATCAAATTTATATCTTTATTTTTAGAAACCATTTAATTAACATTGCAAATATAATTAAAAGCTTTTGCTAGCAAATTATTTAAATTCATCTTTAGCTAATTACTAGTATCATTAACATATTTATTAAGAATAAATTCATGTTAAAACAAAACAAAAATTATTAGAACATAAAACGCAAAGTGACTTACTTTCTTTGCAACAATTTATTTATTACTCATATGTTTTAAATTTTATAGACAATACTTCCTAAATTTAAGTTATTAACACATAATTAAATTGCTTTCATTTAAAATTTAATGAATTTAAATCTAAATAAATCTTAAAAGTCAAAACTACTGACAAAAACACTTTTATTTTTGTTTATAAAAAAATTAGCAAAGAAAAAAAAATGGGTTAATATTTTGAAGAAAAAGAAAAAAAGGAAAAAAAAATTATGATGATTTAGCTGCTAATGATGATGTTAATATGAGGTCATTATTTGTTTAAGTTTTGTGTAAAATGAATAAATTAATTTTTGCTGTTTGGTTTTAAAAAAAAAAATATGACCCAGTAAAATATATTTAGCTAATTTGTTTAAAAATTATTAAAAAAATTCTTAACTGAAACTACAAATTAAAATCAAACAATGAGTGAGTTTTAAGGTGTTATCTTTAGAAGCAGAAAAAAAAAATTATTTAGAATGAACGGTCAGTCAGTCAGTTGTTTGGTTTGGTATGCGGTGAATTGTTAAGAAAAGAATTATGCAAATTATTAATATTTTTTTTTTATGGTTTATAGACATATGACTAATATATTATTTTAACGGTTTATTTTTACTTTCACATCTGTTTTTGGTATTAAAATTTGTTAAAAAAATAATAATAAATAAAAAAAAATAAAAAAATTGTTTAAAATATTCCAAGATTTATAGTAATTAAAATGAAAATTAAAATTCAAATTCAAATTAAAATTAATATTAATATTAAAATTTAATTTAATTAAAATTAAAATTAAAATTTAATTTAATTTATTATTTTTATAATTTTCATTATTAAAACTTTAAGAAATTTTTCATTTTTTTTTTTTTTTAACTTAAATTTATTTTTATATTTTTCTTTTATGTTTTATTTATTAAAACATATTTTTTATTGTGATATTTTAATACCTTTTTTGGTAATTTCTAAATTTAGAATTATATTTTCCTTTCCCTTGTTATAGGGCTTTCACTAGATCACTTTCAACTTTTTTTTAAACTACAATTGACTCACTTTTTCTTCGCCCAGTTTCCAGTTTCTTAACTTAAATTTTCTTCTTTTTTTAACTACTAATATTTGCTATTAATTATATACTTAACTTTTAAATAATAACTAGTTTATGTTCTTTTTTTTATTTTTTAACAAAATGTATACTAAAAATAAATTTTATGGCCAAAAGAAAAAGTTCATAAATGACTAAACATTAAATACAAATTTAATGTATTTTTCTCTTGTTTTAGTTTTATAAAAATCATAAAATTTCCTGCATTTCTATTTGTTTCTTTTTTCATTTGTAATATTCTATAGAAAATGTAGGTTTTGAGGTGTTAAGTAAGATTTTTTATAAAAGAAAAAAGAAAATTCTTAAATAATAAAAATACATATTTAAATTTATGCAAATTATTAAGAGGGGAAATTTTAATAAGAAAAATTAGTCAAGTAAAAAATTCTTAAAGTAATTAAAATTCTATTATTATAAGAGGAAATGTAGCTCACAATTTAATTTTTTTATAAATTTAAGGCTAAGAAATTTATAATTTTAAAGTTAATTTACATTTAAAAATAGTAAAAAAATTTAAATAATATTATTGTGAATGGTTTTTTTAATCAAGAAACATTATTACTAATTATATAATAATTATTTAATTTTTACCCTCTCCGATTTTAATAAAATTCAATACACATAACCTTCTCTTCTATGCGCTTTAACCCAGTGCCATATCGCTAACGGTTCATATTTTATGGACCTCTAAAGTGGGACACCTTGGGTATTTTTGTCAAAAATTGACAAAGTTCTATGTTTAATAACATTTAAGTGCATTATCCGATTTTAACAAAAATGGTATCAATGAAAAAGACTAATATTCCCCTTTATTATAAAATCATAAAATTTACACATCCTCCCGGTGCAAGGACCTCTAAAATGTAAAAATAAATCCAAAATAATATACATATGAATTTTATTTAAGTATAATTCATCATATCTATATAATTTCACAATAATAGGTCAGTAATAGAACATGGTTTCCATATAATTCCCATTCCCAAAAATCAACTAAATTTGCATAAATTTTAACATTAATATCAATATCGGTATAAAATTTAACACAACTAAATTTTGCAAAAGTAGAAATCGCTTTATTAAATTTCATAATGATCGGTCCATAACTGACCATGGCTACCATATAATTCAAATTCCCGAAAAATATTTATACGTGCATAAATCTTACTTTAATGTCAATATTGAAACAAAATTTGGCACAAATATTGTTCATATATGCATAAACTATTGTAATAAATTTCATAAGGACAGTGTGCGATTAAAAAAATGAAATGGAAATAATTATGGAACTTCGGAATGGCTGCTCCGATTTTTATGAAATTTCACAAGGTCATACCAGAGGTGTAGGCGAGTTTAAGTTTTGAGCTTGGACTGTATAGACCTACATGGAGTGAGTCCACAGGGTCCCAAAGTTGGACACCTCGGTTATAAAATTTCTAAAAAACGATCCTGATACCTTATATCTGAACCGATTTCAAAGATTTTTATATGGGAGGATTTTGCTAGTCGAGATCTACAAAAAACGTATGCATATATTATCGCTTTTAGTTTAAGAGATATTAAGCTTCAAATATTAAAATTTTTACTTTTTAGCCTGTCTTGGTGAGTTTTTTTTTTTCGCTACAGCGGGCCCAACTTTGACCCGATTTATTTTAGTTTTATTTATTTCATTAACAACAAATATTAAAATTGTCCAAAGAAAGAATTTTGAAATAATATTTACGGAGTCAAAAGTTACAAGCATTTAAATTTAAACTTTCTAAAAAGGTTGATTTTTTTGTGTTTTTTTTTTTTTTTTTTTTTTTTTTTGCTAAAAAAGTGGTAACATTCTTTTTCTGTTGTATAAAAATTTTCTTAAGTAACATATGTAGTATTTATATTTTTCTGAAAGATAACTAAACACAAAATACTTCAAAGGCAAAAAAGCTTTTAAAAATCGAATTTTGCGAGAACCAGGGTTTCCCAAATTTAACCAATTTTTTCAACTAATTTCGAATTTTTGCCTTAATTTCTCAAATCGCAAAGCTGGAATAAAAAAAAGTTATACTTTTTATTTAGTCTAAAGTGTTTTAATTTTTTTCGCAATAGAAATTTTTGCTTCCTGTTATCGTTTGAAAAGATATAGCAAGAAAAGTAAAAAATGCCATTTTTTTAAATTTTTTAAAGCTTTTTGGAAATTACGGGATTTTTGTAGACAAATCTAAAAAAGTGAATAGTGCTTTGAACTAAGCATCAAAAAATCTACTTATGTGTGAAATCTCATTAAAAAATATTCACTAACAATAATTTTATTGCACAATTGAAAGTAAAAAATATGCAAAAAATCATAAATCCATGCCTTCTCGGATTTTTTTGCAAAATATCTTCAACAAATTTTAGTATTGTAAAAATGTTCATACATATCTGAAAAGAGGACACAATTTCCTAAACAATGATATATAATATGTATTTTTTATCTGTCTGACGGATCTAATAGATGGATATGAATTTAGCACTAAGCTGAAAATATTAAAACATTTTAAAAAATTATTCAAATATTTCTTGTTACGGCATTATCACGAGCGGCATTACCATACATATAAACATGAGTTAAAATTTGGCCAAATTACTTGAAACCATAAATTTATAATCCTTCAATTGCAAACGCAAAAATACCAATATATACTTGTTATACATCAATGTTTAGGAAAATTTGTCTTCTTTTTAAATATGTATAAAAAGATTTAAAATACTTAAATTTATTGAAGACTTTTTGCAAAAAACTCCGAGAAGGCATGGATTTATGATTTTTTTGCATATTTTTCATTATTAATTGTGCAATAAAATTCTTATTAGTGAATATTTTTGAATCAAATTTCACACAAAAGTAGATTTTTTGGTGCTTAATTTAAAGCACCATCCTTTTTTTTTTAGATTTTTCTACAAAAATCCCGTAATTCCTAAAAAAACTTTAAAAAATTTCCAAAAATGGGATTTTTAAAATTTTTGCCTATATCTTTCCAACCGATAACGGGGAGCAAAAATTTCTATTGCGAAATAAATTCAAACACTTCAGACTAAGTAAAAAGTATAACTTTTTTTTTTTTATTCCAGCTTTGCGATTTGAGAAATTAAAGCGAAAGCTTGAAATTAGTTGAAAAAATTGGTCAAATTTGGGAAACCCTGGTTCTCGCAAAATTCGATTTTTGAAAGCATTTTTTTCTCTAAAGTATTTTGGGTTTAGTTATCTTTCAGAAAAATATAAATACTATATATGTTACTTAAAAAAATTTGTATACAACAGAAAAAGAATGTTTGAAAGTTTAAATTTAAATGCTTGTAACTTTTGACTCCGTAAATATTTTTTCAAAATTCTTTCTTCGCACAATTTTTCTATTTGTTGTTAATGAAATTGAAAAAATTAAAAAAAACGGGTGTAATTTGAAACAGCTGTAGCGAAAAAACTTCACCAAGACAGGCTATAAAGTAAAAATTTTAATTTTTGAAGCTCAATATCTCTTAAACTAAAAGAGATAATATATGCATACGACGATGTTTTTTGTAGATCTCATCAATTACAATGTAAATGTGAAATTAGTCCACGCAGAGTGTTATAGAAAGAAGTATTGCTTATAAACTATTTTAAAACGCTCACTCGCAGCGAAATATAACTCAAATGGTTAAAATGGTACAAGAAATCATTATGAGTTTTTTTATGAAAATCGGTCCGACAAAAAATGGCTGTGAAGTAAAGAATAAACATTTTTACAATCGTGACTATGACATATTTTAAGCACCAAAACCGACATCCGAAATTCAAGTTGATTTGGGAAAACAATGTTGCGTCAAAACTTTTTGTCATGCATTGCATCAGCACTATTTTGAAGGTCGAGTTTCACGCAAGAAGACTTTTAAATATTTAAACAAAAGAGCTACATAATCAACTTTACCAAGGAATTTGTTTCCGAGGATCCAACGTTTTGGAATTCGATTATTTTTTGTTAATTAATTATAATTCTATATATTAGGCTCATATACTATGTCCTTTTTGGAGCGAGAACCGAATACCGAACTGAACCAAGTAAACTTAAAAAAAACAGTGAAGCATGTTGGTGGCAGTTTCATGGTTTGGGCCTGTATGTCGGTTAATGGTGATGGGAAGTTGGAACTAATTGAATTAGCAATGGACAGTAGTAGATCTTTAGTAGACCTTTAGATCCTTAAGGATAATTTGTTGCAAAGTGCAGAAAATCAGGGCATATTATCATATTTTTGATTTTGCCAACATAACGATCCGAAGAATAAATTTGGTATTGTGTACAATTTCCTAATATATAAAGGGTCAAATTTAACAACGCTCTCTATTATTGAAAATTTGTGGCCCATATTGGAAATTTACATAACAAAAAAGGAATTAGACCCTAAAAATGCAGTAGGAACACATTACACAAAAACTGGAAGTACCGGTAACAAACCGTCTCCAATCTGTTGCATACAATTAAGACTACCTCCAGATAATAAATATTGTTATTATCGGTAGTAATTTTAAATTTTTTTATGTCATAAGTGGCTGCATAAAATAAGCTGTAAGATAAAAATATTGGATTTTTTTTTGTTTTCATATATTTAAGTTACTTAAAGGTAAACTTTAACAATAAATAATGGTTCTATGTTAAACTAGAAATCTTTATTTTTCTAATGATACCACATTTTATTTTAAATTCCAGTCTGTTACTTTGTTATGGAGCTTTAAAAATAAAATTGTATACTGCATAATTTAAGCTGTGAGCCACTGTACCTATTGTGAATGAAAAATAATATATTATCAATTTAAATTTCTCAAATTGTAAAAGTAATGTTAAATTTCTGCTGACTTATTGTGAATTTACAAGAAATATTTCGAAATTATTATTTATTACTTTAAATTTTTATCGTTAATATAACTATTGTAAAAGAAATATAATTTTAAAAGGAAAATATTTATTTATATCATAAATTAATGATCCCAGAAAAAAATCAGTAATTCGCATATGCAGGTGTTATCTGATCTCTCTGTAATTGAAATCAAACAGATCCGATCTTTTATACGGGCGTCACGTTGGTTCGATTTTTATTATTATTATTATATTATTTGATAGTCTTATTGTGAATGATATTTTAAAGCCCAACATATTGATTTTAAATAATACATTTTAAATCAATATGTTGGGATTTAAAAATACATATATTTATTAAATTTGTTTATATAAGAAATTTTATAAAATCAAACTTCAAATAAAGCAATTTTGTTTTAAAATCAATAATAATTTTTCACTGTTTTATTGTGAATTATGGATAGAGTGATGTATGGAAAGTAGCATAATTATATAAAAGTATTTTTATTACAATGTTGCTATTATGTAAAGAATTAATAACTATTTGTAATAAAAAAAGTACCTTAATATAATTTGAAGTTAATATGTTTGTTTTCTATAGAATTTTCTTTAGTAATTAACTTTTGAATTGAGGTTTATAAATCAATTCTTGTTATTTTTTTACAATAATTTGCCCTCTTGGTTTAAAAACATAATTATTTTTCCCTTTCTTAGTTGTTAATATAAATTATTTTGCTGCAATATTTTCTTTTCTAAAATTGCTACACAATTTGTCTTTTATATTTTTTACTTTTCCCCCTTTTATCTATTTAAACTAATATATATTGTCTGTATTAACTAATTACTAACAATTTAATTGCACACTGTCATAAATGTCAGCACATTTCAACTAAGTAATTAATTTTCTTCCTCAATCAGTGGAATGAGGAATAGTAAACTGAAAAGAAGAAAAAAAAAACTTAATAGTAAAAGCAACAATGTAGCTGCAAAGTTTAAAGTTTCTTAAGAAATTATAGAAATATAAAAGTAATATTAATAAAAAAAAAAAAATATAAAAATGACTAGATTTAATTAACGCTTATATGCACACACCCCATAAAAATAGTTGACATACGACTTAATATTATTTGGCACAGCTACATAAAAAAAACTTTGAACAAAAATCTGCACAAAAGTCAATGTAAAAATACTTTTATATAGTAAATACTTTTATATAGAAGAAAAAAAAATTGCCATCTAAAAATAAAGAAATCACCTTCAACATCAATGAGTTTAAAAAAAGCTGACATCCAAACAGTGGTGTCAAGAAACAAAAGAATTTCTTAAAATTAAAATAAAGAAAAGAAACAAGAACGAAATTCATAGAAAATTAATACCAAATAAATAAATCTTATAATTAATTTACATTTATATATTTTTGTTTTTGGGATCAGTAAAATTACTTAATTTATTTTATTAATTTTTATAAAAATGCTTAAAAATTTTAAAAATAATTTTAATTTACATTTTTTAGTTTTAGTTATTTGTTCACAAATTTTTTAATTATTTTTCCAGGTTTTTCTATTTATTTTTTTCAATAATTTTTTCTTATCTGTCCCACTGTTATTTCTATTAAAATCTTTCTAGTCTAGATACATATACAAACTTAATTTAATATAAAAAATATTTTTATTTATTTTATTTATTATTTTTTTATTATTTTATTATTATTTTTATTTATTTTAATCTAAAAAGTTTTTTTTTTAACCCTAAGTTTTTTTTTTTTTTAGTCCCACTGTCTTTTGCTCAAATAGTTTTAAGTGTTGATATGTGCCATCTTAATGATGACTAACATACATTCCTCTATGTTTTGCTAATTTAAATGCTTAATAAAATTAATCATAAAATAAAGAAATAACTAAAAAAGGAAAGAAAATATTAAAGCATCTAATAATAGTTTGCAGATGATATTATGCTTTACATAGCACAGTGGGCCTAAAATAAAAAAAATGGAAAGAAAATATAAAAGTATATACTCAAGAGTTTAAATAAATAAAAAGAAATTATATAAAAATATAAACAAATCTTTCAAAAACATAATTAGAAAAATTTTATTAAATTAGAAAAAAAAATTACAATAATTAATTGTTGACATCATGTAAACAATAGGTAAATAATAACAAATATTTTAATAAAATAAAAAAAATCATAAAAATTATTAAACTAAACTAAATAATTAAACAAATACATTGTTTACATTAGGTAAATAAAAGGTAAATAATAAAAAATATTAAATTAAAAAAACAATAATTTATTATCTTAATAATTATTTAGGCTATAAAAATATATTATTTACATAGTTGACCTAAGGTAAACAATAGATAAATAATAACAAATACAACAATTAATTGAAATATTTTGTTTCAAATTTTATTTAAGATTTAAAAAACTATTTTTTTATTGTTTACATCATGTAAACAATATGTAAATATTAACAAATACCACAAATATATAAATAATTTTTAACAAATATAACAGAAATTTAAATAAATAATATTTTACATTGTTTACATGATGTAAATAAAAGGTAAATTATGTCAAATACTTAAAATATGTAAAAATGTTTGTGCCAATATAATTTAAGATAAAAACAAAAAATATATATTTTACATTATCAACATCATGTAAACAATAGGCAAATAATGTCAAATAAACAAAATATTTAAACAATTTTTTCAAATATAATTTAAGATTTATAAAATTATATTTTATATAGGTAAATAATATGAAAAAAATTAAATCTGTAAATAATTTATAACAAATACGATTTATAATGATAAAATTTATATTTTACATTATTTACATCATGTAAACAATAGGTAAATAATGTCAAATAATCAAAATATTTTAAGATTTTTCCTCCTGAAATGATTCATGATTAAAAAATTTATATTTTACATTTTTGACATCATGTAAACAATAGGTAAATAATGTGAAATATTCCAAATTTTTTAAGATTTTTCCCCCTAAAATTATTTATGTTTAAAAAATGTATATTTTACATTATTTACATCTCGTAAACAATGGGTAAATAATGAGAAATATATAAAATTTGTAAATAATTTATACCAAATATGTTTTATAATAAAATTTTTATTTTACATTTTTTACATCATGTAAACAATAGGTAAATAATGTCAAATATATCAAATATATTGAACATTTCCCCAAAAAATGATTTATGATTAAAAAAATGTATTTTACATTATTTACATTATGTAAATAATGTCAAATATTCAAAATAGTTTCAGATTTTCCACCCTAAAGTGATTTATGTAAAGAAAATTATATTTTACATTGTTGACATCATGTAAACAATAGGTAAATAATAAGAAATACAAATTTCAAGATGTTTTCTAAATATGATTTATAATGATAAAATTGATATTTTATATTATTTACATCATGTAAACAATAGGTAAATTATGTCAAATCTTCAAAATATTTTCAGATTTTTCCCCCTAAAATGATTTATGTTAAAAAAAAAATATATTTTACATTGTTGACATCATGTAAACAATAGGTAAATAATATGAAATACAAAAAAAAAAATAAAAGAT
The DNA here is from genome assembly GCA_951394005.1 of Protophormia terraenovae. Taxonomy (NCBI): domain Eukaryota; kingdom Metazoa; phylum Arthropoda; class Insecta; order Diptera; family Calliphoridae; genus Protophormia; species Protophormia terraenovae. The sequence goes on along the minus strand of OX596076.1, from coordinate 7,338,298 downwards.
GTTTTTGAATTATGTTCAAAAAATTTATATTTTACATTATTGACATAAAGTAAACAATAGGTAAATAGTATCAATTATAAAAAATATTTTAAAAATTTTCCCCAAATGTGATTTATGATTAAAAAAATGCTTATTTTATATTGTTGACATCATGTAAACAATAGGTAAATAATTTTAAATATTTAAAATCTTCAAATAATTTATATCAAAATTGAATTATAGTGAGAAAATGTATATTTTACATTATTTACATCATGTAAAGAATATGTAAATAATGTCAAATATTCAAAATATTTTAAAAAATTCTCACAAATATGATTTATGTTTAAAAAAATTATATTTTCTATTGTTGACATAATGTAAACAATGGGTAAATAATGTGAAATACAAACAATTTTTAAAAGATGTTTTCTAAATATGATTTATAGTAATAAAATTGATATTTTACATTGTTTACATCATGTAAACAATGGATAAATAATGTGAAATATTCAAAATAGTTTAAGATTTAAGGATAGTTAAGGATTTATGATTAAAAAACATATTTTATATTATTTACATGTCAAATACAACAAATTAATGAAGGTTTTTTTACAAAATATGATGAGATAAAAAAATTTATATTTTCCATAGTTTACATGATGTAAAGAATAGGTAAATAATGTCAAATATTTTTAATATTAACAAGAATATTCCCCAAATATGATTTATGTTGAAAAAATTTACTTTATATTGTTGACATCATGTAAACAATGGGTAAATAATGAAAAATATATAAAATTTGTAAATAATTAATACCAGATATGTTTTATAATAATAAAATTTTTATTTTACATCATGTAAACAATAGGTAAATAATGTCAAATATATCAAATATTTTAAACATTTCCCCAAGAAATGATTTATGACTAAAAAAATGTATTTTACATTATTTACATCATGTAAACAATAGGTAAATAATGTGAAATGTTCAAAATAATTTAAGATTTTTCTCCTAAAATGATTTATGTTTAAAAAATTTATATTTTACATTATTTACATCATGTAAACAATGGGTAAATTATGAGAAATATATAAAATTTGTAAATAGTTTATACCAAATATGTTTTATAATAATAAAATTTTAATTATACATTATTTACATCATGTAAATAATAAGTAAATAATGTCAATTTTACCACATATTAGCAAGAATATTCCCCAAATATAATTTATGTTTTTAAAAATTTTATTTTACATTATTGACATCATGTAAACAAGAGGTAAATAATATGAAATATTAAAAATTTTAATATAATTTATATTAATTATATTTTATAATAATAAAATTTATATTTTACATTATTTACATCATGTAAACAATATTAAATACAATTAAGAAATAATTTTTAATTTAATTTATTACTATCATTATTTCTATTTTTATATACAATTTTGTTCTTAAATTCTTTATTTTTTTAAATAATTCCTCCCACTGTTACCTTTTAAATAACCAACCAAAAAAAATTTTTCCCATCATAACATGCAATCGAAACATCGATCAAAACTTACTCTTACCATAAATATTTACAGTTTATTTATTATTTTTTTGTTTCTCTCTTACCAAAAGAATTATAATTTTCAACCACCATAAACATAATGATTATACTCAACAAAATTTAGAAAAAAACATAATAATTTTAAAAAGTGAAATGTTGAATTAAAATTTCAAGCATACTAATACACATACATTCATACACCTGCATGTCTCTATATATGTCTTAAAATCTAATATTAAGTTAATGACTTTATGTTGGTTATTAAAAATTAAGCTGTATTAGAAGAAGATTTATTTTTTGTTTATTTATTTTTTGTTTTCTTAAGACTTAAGCCACTAAGATTAAATATGATGAGATTGAGTTTAAATTTAAAAGAAATTGTTATTTTTTGTTTAAGAAATTGTCTTTCTTAAAAACTATTGATGATAGCTAAAGCCAAAAACAAATTTTAAGAATCATATAAGTAATTTGCTAGAGCTTGTGAAAGTTTTAGTTTTTTAGATTTTTTATTTGTTTATCATTAGTAAAACTATGTTGGTAAGAGTTGTAGTCAATAAAAAGTCAATAATTTTTATTTGATTATTTCTATTAAGGTTTTAGCAAGAAAGCACGCGATTAAGTAATTTGTTGAGGAAGTTTTAAATGAAAACTTATAAGCACAAATTAAGCTTTGAATTATCAAAAAAAAAAAAATAAGAAGAAAAGGTTAATTTAAGAAAAATTTAATTAAGAAAATAAAATTTCTTAATTGTTATGAAATAATAAAATTTTATTCATTAATGATATTCTACATTGTTGACATCATGTAAACAATTTAAAAATAAAGTTAAATATTCCAAATAAGTTAAGAAAAACTCATTTAAACATGATTTAATGTTAAAAGTATGATATTTTACATTGTTGACATCATGTAAACAATAGGTAAATAATGTAAAAAATTCAAAATATATTAAAAATGTCTTTCAAATATGATTTAACTATAAAAAATGTATACTTTACATTATTGACATCATGTAAACAATAGGTAAATAATATAAAATAATGGAAATATGGTCATATGTTTATTACAAAATAATTCAGTGTGAATTAAATTATATTTTGTATTGTTGACATCATGTAAACAATAGGTAAATAATGTCAAAAATTCAAAATATGTTAAAAATGTCTCCCACATATGATTTAACTATAAAAAATTTATACTTTACACTATAGACATCATGTTAACAATAGGTAAATAGTATGAAATATGCAAAATAGTTTAAGATTTTTCCTCCTAAAATGATTAATGTTTAAAAAAATTTATATTTTACATTATTTACACCATGTAAACAATAGGTAAAGAATCAGAAATATCAAAAATATGTGAACAATTACTTTCAAATTCGATTTACGGTCAAAAATTTTTTATTTTACATTGTTTACATGATGTAAGCAATAAGTAAATAATATGAAATAAGAAAAATTTTGATATAATTCCATCTAAAATGGAATTATGTTAATAAAATTGATATTTTACATTGTTTACATCACTTAAACAATAGGTAAATATTATGAAATTCATATTTTGCATTATTGACACCATGTCAACAATAAGTAAATAATATGAAATATGCAAAATTTTTCAATATTTCTTTTTAAAAAGGAATCATGTTAATGTTAAAAATTTGATATTTTACATTGTTGACACCATGTAAACAATAGGTAAAGAATATGAAATATGACAAATTTTGATAAAATTTTTTCTAAAATGGAAATATGTTAATGAAGTTGATTTTTTACATTGTTGACATCATGTAAACAATAGTTAAATAATAGGAAATATTAAAAAAATTTAAATATTTCTTCCTAAAATAGAATTTTGTAAATAAAATTTATATTTTACATTGTTGACATAATACAAAATACGAGCAATTTTTAAATATTTCCCTCTAAAATAGAATTATGTTAATGAAATTTATATTTTGCATTGTTTACATCATGTAACCAATAGGTAAGTAATAATAAAAATAAAAAAATATTAAAAGTTTCTTTTTAGAATGGAATTACGTCAATGAAATTGATATTTTACATTGTTGACACCATGTAAACAATAGGTAAATAATATGTAAAATCAAAAATTTTTAAATATTTCTTTCTAAAATGGAATTATGTTAATAAAATTCATATTTTACATTGTTGACACTATGTAAACAATAGGTAAATAATATGTAAAATTAAAAATGTTTAAATATTTCTATCTAAAATGGAATTATGTTAATGAAATTGATATTTTACATTGTTGACACCATGTAGACAATAGGTAAATAATATGTAAAATCAAAAATTTTTAAATATTTCTTTCTAAAATGGAATTATGTTAATAAAATTCATATTTTACATTGTTGACACCATGTAAACAATAGGTAAATAATATGTAAAATTAAAAATTTTTAAATATTTCTTTCTAAAATGGAATTATGTTCATGAAATTGTTATTTTACATTGTTGACACCATGTAAACAATAGGTAAATATAGGTAAATAATGCAAAATATTTAAAATATATAAAAATTTGCTTTAAATAACAAAAATTTTATTTTAATTTTTATTTTTTTAATTTTTTAAAAGGAATAAAATTTTGTTTCGTAATTCTTTTGTTTTTTTTTTTAATACAATTTAGTTTTTTTATATTAGCTTTAAATTTTATGTTAATTTTATACATCTGTCCTTATGTTGAAAATAAAGTCCGTCCTTCTGTCTGTCATTGTATCTATCGTTTCTTTTTTCTTGATTAGTGTCAATAATTTTCTCTGTGAATGTTTTTTTGCTTTTATTAAAAATTATGCAAATTTTTTTATTTAAAAGCTGCATAAATTTTATTTTTGTTGGCAATTTTTCTAGCAAAATTTGCCGGCTGCCTGTTGCTTAAGTCTTTTGATTTCCTTTTATTATATTTTTTTATTTTTTGTGTGTTTAAGAATACATGAGAACAACAGGTTTCATTGCATGTTTTAAGCTATGTAATGAAATTCTAAGTCTTTTCTTTATTTTTTTGTAACATGATTGCACTTGTTACTTTATTTTCCCACTTAAATGTTAAATTATTTTCATTCTTCCGTTGTTCTTTATAGTGGCAACAATTTGGGTGTCTTTTTTTTTAAAATTTGGTGTAACTAAATGTAATTTTTCTTAACTTAATTATGTCTCTTTTTTTTAAAGGTTTTTTTTTTATATTATTATATATATCATGTTATTGTTACTTAATTCAAGCGGAAATAATAATAAAACAAAGACCTGGTAATATTAGAAATGATGAATGACTGAAATGAAGGCAGCAAGAAGAGTAAGAAAGAGTAACAAATGAACCACCAAAAAATTTACAAACAGAAAATATAATCATAATAACAGGGTTTTGTTTTTGTTTTAGTATAGTAGTTTGAAATATTTCGGTTTTTGTATTTTATGTTCTCAGACTCTTGCCAGGTTCTTATACTTACTTTTCTGTGTTTAATTTTTATTTTAATGTTAAGGTGGTGTGGTGTCATGGTGGCATGTTGCTTCTACAGTTAGATCATATTATGTGGTAATTGCATGCGGTAATCAAGTCATAAAAAATATGAAATGTTTTAAAAAGAAATTCTTATTTCTTTTTTTATTTGTTGTTTAATTTAGGTATTGTTATATATTTTTTAGTTTAAGTTAAATATATAATGAAGTATTACATATGTGTTCTTTTAATGTTTGGTTTTTAATCTACAAACATTGACTTTATTATTTGGAAATTATATTTAACGATTCTTGTTTATGAGAGTATGAAAGAATTATTATTAAAATATAAATAAACTTAGTTATTATTACTATTATAAAGGTTATGAAAGAATCTTAATAACAATATTATAGTTAAACTGTTTGTTTTTGGGTTAATGAACTATAGAAAATGCATAATAATAGTTTTAAGTGCGACTAAAGGTTATAAAGAATTTAAACAAAAATATTTTATATAAAAAGTATGATTTAAAACCGTTAAATAATATTAGGTATTATGTAAGTTAGCTGGAACTTTAATAATCATAAAAAATTAAATAAAAAAGTAGAGTTACAAAATCTAAAAGAATTAAGACAAGTTTAAGAAAAAACTTGTTAAAATAAAAACACTAGGTCACTTGAAAAATAGAGGGGATAAAGAAATATAAACATTTAAATAAAATAAAAAGTAGAAAAAAGTTAAAATTTTTAAATATTTTATATATTTTGTAATATTTACCTATATTTTACCTGATGTCAATAATGCAAAATGTCAAATTTTTAACCTTAAGTCATACCTATTAGAAATTTTCTATGTATTTGGTATATTTTATAATATTTACCTATTGTTTACTTGATGTCAACAATGTAAATTATAAATTTCTTTAAAATAATTTCATTTTACAAAGAAATATTTAAAAATTTCTCATATTTTATATTATTTACCTATTGTTTACATGATGTCAACAATGTAAAATATCAATTTCATTAACATGATTCCTTTTTAGAAAGAAATATTTAAAAATTTTTCATATTTCATATTATTTACATATTGTTTACATGATGTCGATAATGTAAAATATTCATTTTTTAATCCAAAGTAACATTTAGGGAATTTTTTTCGTTACAGTTTTAATAATTCGTATTATTTACCAATTGTTTACATGATGTCAACAATGTAAGATCAACTTTTTTAACTTAATTCAAATTTGTTAGGAATTGTCTACTAATATTAAATATTTCTTATTATTTACCAAATGTTTACATGATGTCAACAATGTAAATTACTAAAATTTTAACCTTAAGTCATATTTATAAGACATTTTTTTATTATATTGAATGTATCATATTATTTACCAAATGTTTACATGATGTCAACAATGTAAATTACTAAAATTTTAACCTTAAGTCATATTTATAAGACATTTTTTTATTATATTGAATGTATCATATTATTTACCAATTGTTTACATGATGTCAACAATGTAAAATATTAATTTCTTAATCTTAAGTTAATCTTAAGTCATATTTATTAGGCATTGTCTACTATTATTGAATATTTCTTATTATTTACCAATTGTTTACATGATGTCAACAATGCAAAATATCAATTTCATTAACATAATTCCATTTTGGGAAAAATATTTTAAAATTTTTCATATTTCATATTATTTACCTATTGTTTACACGATGTCAACAATGTTAAATGTCAACGTGATAATCTTAAGTTATATTTATTAGGCCTTGTCTACTAATATTGAATATTTCTTATTATTTACCTATTATTTACATGATCTCAAACATGTAAATTACTCAAATTTTAACCTAAAGTCATATTTATAAGACATTTTCTTATTATATTGAATATTTCATATTATTTACCTATTGTTTACATGATGTCAACAATGTAAATTACTAAAATTTTGACCTAAAGTAATATTTATATTATTTACTTATTGTTTACATGATGTCAACAATGTAAAATATCAATTTCATTAATATAATTCCATTTTTAGAAGAAATATTTAAAATTTTTTCATATTTCGTATTATTTACCTATTGTTTACATGATGTCAACAATGTTAATTACTAAAATTTTGACCTTAAGTAATATTTATAAGACATTTTCTTATTATATTGAATATTTCATATTATTTACCTATTGTTTACATGATGTCAACAATGTTAAATATAAAATTTTTAATCTTAAATCATATTTATTTAAAATTTTCTACTTAGTTTTAATATTTTATATTATTTACCTATGGTTTACCGTCAAATTTGTTAGAAATTGTTTACGTATTTTTCATTACCTTAAAACCTCCTGCTGTTGTTAACAAACCATAAATTCAGTTATGTCAACGGATTTTATTTTTTTTTAGTTTTTCTTCGTTTTGTTTGAGTTTTTTTTTTTTTTCATTATTTTTACTTATTTTGTTTTATTAAAATATGATTAATATGCCGTTGTTTAGTTCCACATATAAAGAACAAAAAAAAAGAAAAACCTGTCCCTGTTAATTTAACTAAAACACCTGTTAATTAACATTGTAGTAATCCCTAACTAATAATATGTTACTTTTAAATCCATGTTAATTAACATTAAATTCTAAGAAAAAAATTATTTTGAATTTTTCTTACACATTTTCATTACATTCATTATTCATGCTAAGAAGAAAAAAGAGTGTCAGTTTGTCTTACTGACCATCAGCTGTTGATTAGATGTTGGTGTGTGTTAAATTCTTTTTTTTTTTTTTTTTTTTTGTTTTTTTTAGTCATTAAATGACAATGACCCAAGACGCTTGGTTGATTTTATGTGTTATGATGTTTAGCTATATAAATATGTTTTTTTTTTTTTGCTCTTTTTACATTTTTTTTTATTTAGTTTGCATATGTTTCTTATTGTAAAAGAAACAAGTATTTGCTGAAAGTTAAAGTAAATATTTCAAATATTTACGGTACAATTCTTTTAAAGGGAAGTAAGTAAAAAAAAATTTACTTAAAAAAAAACTTTCTTTAAACAAAAGAAATGAAACTAGTTGTAAATATTTGCTAGATGTGCAAAAAAAAAATATTTAGAGGAAGATAATGAAATTATAAAGAATTTGTTAGAAATATTTAGAGAAATTAAGCTTAAATTTTTAAAATTTTTTTTTTCTTCTTTAAATATTATTATTTATTTATTTTTTTTTTTATATAAAAAAAATTTTTATAAATTTTCTTTAAAAAATTGTTAAGCCTTTTGTTTAGCCTTTTGTTTGTTTTCTAAGTCTTTTGTTTTTTCACTTAATGCTAATGGTATTTATTTATCTCATTTGCGTTCCCTTTTCTTTTGTTTATTTCTTTAAGCCGCCCCCGCTAACACCTGAAATGAAAAACAAATAGATATTTTTTTCACACATTGGCGGTAGTTTGTTTTCTAAATCTTTTGTTTTTACAAATAAAACACTTTTAGCATTGTGGTAAAAAAAAATATTTACATTATTAAACCTTTTACAGAACCACAACTTAAAAGGAAATAAATTTAAAAATCTTAAAAAATTAAAAAAAAATAATAAAATCTCAAAATTTCTTATAAGAAATCTTAAAATATTCTAAAAATTACCTTGTTTACATTATGTAAATAATAGGTAAATTACAATAAATAATGAAAATAGTAATAAAAAATTTACTCATTATAATAAAAAATGTTAAGCTGGACAACTTTAAGGAAAAATATAAATATATGATACAAACTTTTTCTAAAACGAACAAATTAACGGACAGATTGACAGACACTATTGAAAAGCCTGAGTATTATATTAATTTATTAATTTACAACTGTAATTTTAAATAAACTATGTATTATCAAACGCGGTATAAATTTTAAAATTTTGATAAAAATAAAAATTTTAGCAATTTATTAAACTTAAGCATTTTATAATTACAGAACTTTAAGAGACAATTTTATAACAAATTTTTAGCAAGACAGACAGATGGACAGACATAATTTTAGTATTTGTTTAAAACCTTTGCTTAAAGTTTTTTATCTTGATTTTTTTTCTAAATAATATATTATTAAATGCTTTAAAAATATTTAAATTTGGTTTAAATACAAAATTTTAACAATTTATTAAACATACACTTAAAAAAGGCAGGTCAAGCTGATCAAGGAAAATATAAATATATGATAAAAACTTTTTCTAAGACGGACAGATTGACGGACATTATTTTAAAGCTTGAGTATAATTTTGGTTTAATAATTAACAATTGTATTTTTTTCCCAACTTTAAATTATTAAACGCTGTAAGAATTTAAAAAATTTGTTTAACATAAACATTTTAACAATTTATTAAAAACCTAAGCATTTACACTTAAGGACCTTTAAGAGAAATTTTTATAACAAATCTTTAGCAAGAAAGACAGATGGACAGGCATAATTTTAATATTTATTTAAAACTTTTGCTTAAAGTTTTTTTATTATAGTTTTTTTCTAAGTGATATATTATTAAATGCTTTAAAAATATTTAAATTTGGTTTAAACATAAATTTTAACAATGTATTAAACATACACTTAAAAAAGGCAGGTCAAACTGATCAAGGAAAATATAAATATATGATACAAACTTTTTCTAAGACGGACAGATTGACGGACATTATTGTAAAGTTTGAGTATAAATTTTATTCATTAGTTTACAATTGTATTTTTTTACAAACTATATTTTATTAAATGCTGTATAAATTTTAAAATTCTGCTTAAAATACAAATTCTAACAATTTATTAAACCTAAGCATTATACACTTACAGAACTTTAAGAGAAATTTGTATCAGAAACTTATAGCAAGATGGACGGATGGACAGACATAATTTTAATAATAAGTTATACCTTTTGTTAAAATTTCTCAAAGATGTATTTTTTTCTAAAGTATATATTATTAAACGCTATAAACATTTTTAAATTGGGTTGAAGTTAAGAATTTTAACAATTTATTAAACCTACACTTAAAAAAAATAAGAGGAATTTGTATTACAATATTTTTGCAAGATGGACAGATGGACAGACACAATTTTAATGCTTATATTTATTTATTGGTTAGAAAATTTTTTGTTAACATATTTTAAAATTATATAGTATAATAAACCTTTTCAACAGGGTTGGTGAAGCTGATCAAGGAATATATCAAAATATAATACAAACTTTTTCTAAGATGGACAGATTAACAGACATTATTGTAAAATTTGAGTATAATTTTAGTTTAATAATTTACAATTGTATTTTTTTCTAAACTATGTATTATTAAACGCTGTAAAAATTTAAAAATTTGGTGTTAAATGAAAATTTTAACAATTTATTAAACTTAAGCATTATCCACTTGCAGAACTTTAAGAGAAATTTATATAACAAACTTTTAGCAAGACGGACAGATGGACAGATATAATTTTATTATTAATTTACACCTTTTGTTTAAATTTTTTAAATATGTATTTTTTTCTAAAGTATATATTATCGAACGCTATAAACATTTTTAAATTCGGTTGAAGTTAAGAATTTTAACAATTTATTAAACCTACACTTAAAAAAAATAAGAGGAATTTGTATTGCAAGATTTTTGCAAGACGGACAGATGGACAGACATAATTTTTTTAATTCAATTTGATTTCTTATTTCTTTTTAAATAAAATAAAGTTTCTTCTTTAATAAAATTTAGTTTAGGATTTTTTTAACCTAATTTATAAACGATTTTTAATTATTTCTTGTCTAATAAAAATTAATATTTTTTTTTTTTTTTAATTATTATTTTTTATTTAATTGTAAATAATTTCAATATTTAAAAGACACTTCTAATGAATCATAACTCATTTTATTTGCTAAATATTTTAATTCTTAAGAAAAAAGAAAAGTCTATTCCTTTACTATTTTATTTTATAAAGTCTAGACTTTTAACTCTAGACTATAAAACTTTTTCTGTCACACTTAAAATCTTTAATATATTTTTTTTATATTAAATCTCATATTTCCTTAAGTTTTTCCTCTATAAAATCTTTTCATTTTTTCTATTTTTCGTGGCCTCAGTAACTTACAAAAAAAAAACCATTAAATGCAAAATATAAGAAAAAATCTTTATTAATGTATAGCTGGGAAAGCGTAACAAAATCTCTAAAGAATCTGTATAAATAATTAGACGATGACACCAACTACAAATACAATACAAACTTCCACAACTATTTCATATAATGATCATTATTTCAAGGCATTAAAAGCTAAACAAAAAAATAAAATCAAATAATAAAACCGTTGTCTAGCAGCCAGAAAAAAATAGTAATTTTTTATGATTTTGTCTTAGAAATGTAGTAACAAAAATGTAAAAGACTAAGAAACATAAGAAGCTCAATGATAGAAATGGTATAGAAATGTAAGAGAAAAAAAGAGTACAAACCAAGATGGTGACAGTGACATTAACCGTGTCAAATCATCTTCGACAGATGTTTTATGCAAACCATATGGTAATGAAGATGATGACTGAATAAAAATGTTTATAATGAAGCAAATGGTAAATGAAATGCAAAAATAAAAAAACTGCATTAAGCTTAGAATGATATTTTTTTCTTTAATTAAAAACTAAAAAGAAACCAATAGGAAATTTGGAAGAAAATAAAAATTTGTTTTAAAAAAATTCCAAATTTGTTCCTAAAGGCCTTTTTTATTTAATATTTTTAGCTTACATGGGCACCCACTTTTTCCACTCTTTGGTCATCATCATTATGTTCAACATTTCTTAACATAGACTTGGCTTATTGTCTGTCTCCTCAACAACATTCTAATAATTAAACTTTTAGTCCGCTTACATATTTCTAGCAAAACATGTGTAATTTTTTTTCTCCTCTTTTTGAGTTTATTTCATTTAAATTTTCATACATTTAAAAAAATAACTTGCATCTCCATATCTGTCCATCTGTCTATTCATCAAACAATTTGTCTAAATAATATTTATTTTCATCTAATAGTTTTTGTGGTTCATTATGTGTTATTTTCAACACCTTAATATACCACAAATGATCACAAAACTTTCTTAACATTGACCATATGCTCTAAATATTTATTTAGCAATTTAAAGATTTATTTCATATTCTAGTTTTATTTCTAGCTATTTTCTGTTTAAACTATATTTGTCAATAATTTGTTTTGTATGTATTTCAAATTTTATTTGATCATTTCATCTTTGCTGTATCTTTATAAATTTCGCAGTCTTTTAGACAATTATGTATGGTTTGTGTATTTTTCTTTTTTAATAGCTTTTGGTAGTAGCTTTTACTTTTGTCAATAAAATTTTAATGAGTTTTGTGGTTATTTTGAAGTAAATAGTTTAATGACAAAAGCTATTAGGGTAAAGTAATGAACAAAGAAGTATTAAAAATGAGTAAGAAAAAAGTAATTATAAACAAAAATAAAATTAAAAAAATTAAAATTAATAAATAGAAATTTGTCGAGACAAATAATTTCTAAAAACAAAAATGAAGAATAAATTCTTTAGCCCTAGTCTAATATGGTACTTTATTTAAGAACTAATGACGTCATTCTTTCAATTAATACCTTTTACTTATATAAGTATATGATGTCCGTCCTTCCGTCTGCCTGTAACATTTATCCCTTTTACTTCATACAAAAGCGTTTTTCAATGTGACAGCGGACAGAAGGACGGACATTAATGTGAGAACAAGAAAAGGCCTGTAACTCTAAAATATACCATTTTAACTTTTTTTTACCGAAAAATAAACACATTTGAATCAAATTTTCCTTAATATATACTAAATCAATATAAACAAATATGTTACATTTGGTTAAATTATCTTCAAAACAGCTAATTTTAATAATATCCTACAACAACTTAGATAAGGAGGGTATAATGCGCTTAAGCAAATGTTACTTACACATACTTACTTAAAAGCACCAAAAATATTAGCTTATGATTGAGCTTAATATATATTAAATAGCTTAGAATCACTAGCTAAGACCATTACATGATGTCCGTCATTCTGTCTGCTCGTAACATTTTTCTTTTGTACTTTAAACAAAAAAGTTTTAATTTAAACAACGGACAGACGGACGGACGCTAGTAAGAGGACAGAAAAGGTTGTATAATTTAAAAGTTTACTTTTTTTTACTTTTGTGAACTTAGATAATTATAAGGTTGTAATAAAATCCTCTACAATTTATAGCTAAATCAATATAAACATATAAGCAAAATATGGATAGAATATTTTAAAAATTGCCCGTTGTAATAAATTTCTATACCAACTTAGATGATGAGAGTATAATGCGTTTAAAATGACATTTGTTTACTATAACTAAAAATACTAGTCTTAAATCCCGTTTTGTGTATACCAATCAATTTAAAATTTCTAGCTGAGTCCATTTAATGATGTCCGTCATTCTGTCTCTTCATACCAGTTGTCAGATGTATTTTAAATAAAAACTGTTTTTATTTTAACTACGGACAGACGGACGGACGCTAGTAAGAGGACAAAAAAGATTCTATAATTTAAAGATTTACTTTTTTTTACTTCAGTAAACCTAAATAATTAAAAAATTTGAATAAAATTTTCTGCCATATATAACTAAATAACTATAAACATATAAGTAAATTTTTTTTATAAAATGTCTTAAAAACTGCCCTTAGTAATAATATCCTACAATAGAAAACCTTAGATAATAAAAGTAAAATAAGTTTAGACTAATATTTGTTTATAACAAACAAATACAATAGTCAAAATCTAGCTTAATGTATATCAATAGTTTTATTATCATTAGCCGAGTTTATTTAATAATGTCCGTCCTTCTGTCTGTATCGTTTTTCATTTCTACTCTAAACAATGATGGTTTATAATTGAGGATGGACAGAAGGACGGATGCCAGTGTGAAAATACTAAAAAAATTCTATAATATTAAAATTTATAGTGAAAGCCATCAGCTGATCATGTTATCTCGCGCACTCGGGCGGTACATATAAAAAAAGTTGAAACAAATTAAATTTTGAAGCGTGGCTGCATGACACAGCTTTGTTAGATTAAGTGTATGACAGTGTTCTCAAATTTTCCTTTGCCATTTTTTTTGGCAAACAATTGATTAATTTTTAAGCTGATAATAATGCTGCCACCTGTTGCCGCGTGACGCATACATTGGCCTTCAATTATTACTTTTTTTTTTTTTACTTTTTAAAATTCGCAAATATTACCAGCAGATGGTCGGAAGGACCAACATCAAAATTCTCTCAAAAATCTAAAAATTTAAAAAAAAAACATTATTTTACTTATTAATTAATATAAAAATAAAATATAAACATTAAACCTTTCCTGTGCTATTTATTTTATATATTTTTACATTTGAAATTTCAGAAATCTCAGTTTTGCAATTATTTATGAACCATTTAACCCCAATATATAGACAGACGGACGGTCATTACCATTCTCACAAAATAAATTTTAGAATTCTAAAGATGTATTTTTCACCTAACCCTTATGTTGACAACCGCATTGAATTTTAGGCTACACAGTCCTTACATTCCATAATATTCAGCATATATTGGTTTATAGCATTTTCTACATGCCTTTCGTATTGATCTTCTTCTAGAACACATAAAACAATTAACTTTATTCTTCATTCTTCCACTGATGTCTCCAACTTCTTAGATTAGGTTAGGTTTGAAGGGTTTGAATCAGTGTCATATGTAGGATCGTATTCTAGTAATTGTATATCCTCTGCATTTGAATCATTTACATTTCTCACGCAATCTTCAGCATCTTTATCTATTGATAAATGTTCCTGATCATCCTCACTTTCGGTATTCCTAAGTTTCTTTAGCATTCGACTTTTCAAAATCGACGTTTCAAATGATAGGAAAACTATCTCAAAAGTACTATTTTAAAAAAACATTTATTTACTTAATAGTAAACAGAAAAATAAAATATAACTATTAAAATATTCATAATACATTTCTCTGAATTAAGCACCATTTATGATACCTTTTACCTCAATATAAACCAATTTGAAGTTACAGATTTATTTTCATAAAATCTTGTATTCGGTAGAGTAGTCTAAATGTAGTCTAGTCTACAAAATAATCTATAGTTTGTTCTATATTATTTTTTATAGTCAATTCTATTGTCTGTTCTACTCGAGAGATGCAGTAGGTTGTTAAAAATATTTTAGGTCGAATAAGAAACATCAAAATGGCTACCAAATAAAAATTTTCCATATCAGAGATACCCTATTTTGAGACTTTATAACTATTGTCCTTAAAACCTTGAGGAGCTGTTTTTCTAAACATAAAATTGTATGCTCTTCTGCTATAACTGTGTGAAATTTTAAGTTAATCCAAGGAGTAGAATAGAAGTTACAAAATTATTTCCTAAAATTTTTTTATTCGGCCTCACACTGTGTAGTTTAATCTACAGTATATTCTATAGTCGGTTTTAAAGTCTAATCTTTAGTGTAATTTATAGTATTTTCTATAGTATTAACTATAGTCTTGTCTTACATTATAACTATAGTCTAGTCTGCAATATTAACTATAGTCTAGTCTATAGTATTAACTATAGTTCAGCCAATAGTCTATAGTTTCAACTGTAGTCTAGTCTATAGTTATAATTATAGTCTAGTCTATAGTACTAACTATAGTTTAGTCTATATCATTAACTATGATCTAGTCTATAGGATTAACTATACTTTTGTCTATAGTATTATCTATAGTATAGTCTAGTCTATAGTATTAACTTTATTCTAATCTATAATATTGAATATAATTTAGTTTATAGTATTAACTATAGTCCAGACTATAAACTGTAGTTTCAACTGTAGTTTAGTCTACAGTATTAACTATAGTCTAGTCTATAGTATTAACTATAGCTTAGTTTATGGTATCAACTATAGTCTATAATATTAAATATGATGTAGTCTATAGTATTAACTATAGCTTAGTCTACATTATCAAATATAATCCAGTCTATAGAATTTACTATACTTTTGTATATAGTATTATCTATAGTATAGTCTAGTCTATAATATTAACTATAGTCCTGTCTATAAACTGTAGTTTCAACTGTAGTCTAGTCTATAGTAAAAACTGTAGTCTAATCTACAGTATTAACTATAGTCTTGTCTATAGTATTAACTATAATTTATCTATAGTCTTGTCTATAGTATTAACTATAATTTAGCTATAGATAATACTCTATAGCATAGTCTAGTCTATGGTATTAACTATATTCTAATCTATAATACTGTATATAATTTAGTCTATAGTATTAACTATAGTCCAGTATATAAACTATAGTTTCAACTGTTAACTATAGTTTAGTCTATTGTATTAACTGTAGTCCAGTCTATAGTTTCTACTATAGTCTAGTCTATAGTTATAATTATATTCTAGTCTACAATATTAACTATAGTTTAGTCTATTCTATTAACTATAATCTAGTTTATAGTATTAACTAGAGTCTAGTCTATTGCATTAACTATAGCCTAGTCTATTGTGTGGTTCATCATTTGGATTATGATCTAGCTAATAGTTTACTATATAGTCTGCTATTTAATCTGGTCTGTAGTCTGGTCTTTAATCTTAATATATAATATGTAGCTTCATCTATAGTCAAGGATATAACCAAGTTAAGTTTATAACCTAGTTATAATCTGTAGTTTACTTTAATCAGTTAGTCTAATCAATAGTTTTCATTGGTTTATTTTTTAATCTATTCCATAAATAATTTATAGGCTTTAGTTTGGCTGATAGTCTGGATTAAATTCTAGCATATAAACTAGTCTATAGCCTATTCTCTAGTGTAATTTTTGTTCTATTCAGTAATAAGTTGTTAAAAATTTATTTGTGTTTTATTTTTTAATTTTTAGTTCTAGATTTTTATTTTTATTGTTTTCTTTGAATATTTTTTTTTTTCCTTTATTTCTTTTTGAATTCTTTTTAATGCTGCCAATTTATTTAGAAAGTTTTTTTTTATTTTAAATTTTACTTATTATATATTTATTTGAAGAAAAAAAACTAGGCCTAGCTAATTAGAATTTGTAAATAAAGTCTCTAAAAACATGCTTTTATTTATTTGTTTATTAACAACATACTTTCAGACAATTAAAGCCTACAATTGGTAATAAATCTTGGCAGTAATTAATAGTTATTACGTGTTTGTATGTGTTTAAAAAAATAAATTTTTTCAAAGAAATTATTTATTTTATTTTTGTCTATTAAACAGCCAGATAACAACCTTGATCTTAAGCTTGTGTTAAACCAAGAAGTCTTTAAAACATCTTGCTTGCCACAGTCTTTATTAACTGCAACTGCAATACTGATTTGTTGGTTTAAAAAAATCTACTAACTTACCATTGAGTTTTAACTATTTAATGTTCAAGTTCAGGGCTAAAGAACTTGCTTTAAAAAAAAAAAGAGAGTAAAACTCTACACTTGCTGAAGAAAAAAAAAAAACAAATAACCTTAAACTTGCTGTAAAATCATGAACTCTAGTAATGTTATCTCCCTCTCTTTGTCTGTTAAATTTTTTCTTTTCTTTAGAGTTTAGAGTGTGAGGTTTATTTATGTTATTAGTTTGTCTTGTTCAACAAGTTGTGTGTTAGATTTTTTCTCTGCTTTCTCTGTTAACATGTGTGGGTTTTATTCTTGTACATTTTTATTTTCTTCCTCTTTTTTTTTCTGGCCTTATAAATTTTTCTCCATATTTAAGTTTTGTTGGCCAAACATTTATTTACTACAAAAAGCAGAAGAAAAAAAAAAACGCCAATTATTTTTCTAGCACTTCTTTAAGCTACTAATGCTGTTGCTGCTGCTGCTAGTGGAGACCTTGTCCAAAGGCATAAAAGACACAAATTTTACAGGTTCAAAGTCATTGCTCATGATGCAATTGTGGAGTTAACATCGGTGAAATTTAGAAAAAATTTGTGGAAAAAAGTAAAGAGGTTAAAGAGCTCTTCAAAGTAAAATATAATTCCTGTGGATTACTTTTTTTATTTTTAGTAATATACCGAATATATTGAGTTATTTGAAGACTCCTGCTTTTAAAATTAAATAAAATAAAAAAGAATTAAAATTTATTTATAAAAAAAATAATAAATAAATAAATAAACAAACATAACAAGTGTTTTTTATAAAAATAACAAGAATTTTATTTATTACATTAATACAAAAAAAAGTGCAATTAATTGATTTAAACAATTAAAAAAGAAATAAAAGAAAATTTTAATTAATTTTTCAAAATATTAAAAAAAAATTAGCAGCAGCTTTGTTATAATATCAAGCTTTAATTTAAATAATAAAAGGTATGTTTATGGAAAAAATAATATTAAAAAAATTATAACAAATTAAAAAAATTCTTAAAAAAGTGTCTTGCAAAACAAAAGACTTAAGTTACAAACAGGAACATAAAAAAAGTGGGCTACACACGAAAAAAAAATATTTAAAATATAAAAAAGAATTTGCAATAGCTGGAACTAAATGAATAAAGTGCTATTAAAACTATATTTTCAAGCAGCTAAATTTACTGAAAATTAAGAAAAAAAAAACTTAAAAACCAATTAAAAGAAAAAATAAATAAATATTTAAAATTAAAAAAGAACTTAAAAGGAACATAAAAATATTACAAATACTGTGAATAATATTTTTAATAAAATTGTTAAAAAATATAATTAAAAAGAAAACAATTTAAGGACCTGATAGCAGCCTAAAATGGTTTAACTAAAAACAAAAGATTTAAGATACAAACTTAAAGAACTTTATAAAAAATAATATAAAGAAAATAATTAAAAATAAAAAATAAAATAAAAATATAAAACAAAATAAAGAAAAATATTTAAACAAATCCTTTGCAAATAAAAGGAACTAAAAACAAAAGCCTCTATATTAAAAACTTATTTGGAAATAAACTTTAAATTAAAACAAAATTTTATATTAAAAAAAATATATATTTTAATAATTTAAATTAAATAAATTATTATAAAAAAATATATTGAAAAATTCTTTCAGAAAAAAATGACTTCAATTTCGATTTGGAAAAAAACATTTATTTTTTAAGAAAATAGAAATGAAAATTTAAAATTTTTTTGAATTCCCTTCTAAACAAATGAAAAACTTAAGTTTGAAACTAAGAAAATTTTATCTTTACTCTTTACAAATTTACCAACATTTTTTTCAAAAGAAATTATATTAAAAATATTGAAAAAGAAACATATATAATAAAAACAAATATTATGAAACGAAAATTCATAAAAATTTTGTTTAAAATTCTTTCAAATTTAAAAAAATTAAGCTACAAACTTGAAAGTTGATTTTAATAAAAATTATTCCCTTAAAAAAGCTAAAGAAATATAAAGTTTTTAAATTTTCTGTTAAATTTCAATCAATTTGAAAACAAAGTATTAATTCAGCTAATGAAAAATGTATACAGCAAATAAAAAATGTTTAAAAATATTAAATTAATGGAAAATTTCTTTAAAAATATTAAATAAAATTTCAATTCAGCAAACTTTAAAGGAATTTAGCAACAAAAAAAGAAGTCCTATTTTACAATTTTCAATATTTTCTTTATAAATTTCCAAAAAATTCATCAATTCAGCTAACAAAATATTCAAATTTCTTCGAATTTTTCTTTAAAAAAATTAAAAAATAAAAATAAAATTTTTCAAAATATTGAAAAAAAATTTGAATTCAGCAAACTTTAAAGCTATTCAGCAACAAAAAAAGAAGTCCAATTTTAATATTTAAATATTTATTTTACAAATTTCCATAAAATTCATCAATTCAGCTAACAAAATATCAGCTAGAATGCAAAATTTCCCCAAACTCTTAAAAAATTTGATATTTTATTCATGAAATTTATATTTAGCCACAAGAAATTTTATCAAATTTTAATAATTTTCTTCATAAACAATAGCAAAGTAACAAATTCAGCAACTTAAAATACTATTCAACTAAAAAATTTTTCAAAACTTAAAAAATCTTAAGAATTTTTAATTTAAAATCATGAAATTTATATTCAGCCACAAGAAATTTTATCAAATTTTAATAATTTTATAATTTTTTTCATAAACAATAGTAAAGTAACAAATTCAGCTACTTAAAATACTATTCAGCTAACAAAATTTAAGCTTAACAATTTTAATTTCATTGAAATATTAAAAAATATACAAAAAATCATCAATTCAGCTGCTTTAAAAGCCAAAAAACTATTTAAATAAACTGAAAATTTAATAATTTTTATTAAAATTTTTAAAAAGTTGAATAAATTAACAATTCAGCTACTTTAAAATTAATTCAGCTGCAATATAATTTAATTCAGCTACAAAAAAAAATTGTAAATTTAAAGATTTATATGTTGGTTTTTTACAAATTTCAAAAGGAACCATGATTTTAGGTACTTTAAATGCTATTCAGCTTACAAAATATCAGCTAAAATTCGAAATTTCCTCAAACTCTTAACAAATTTTATATTTTACTCTTGAAATTTATATTCAGCTACAATAAATTTTATCAAATTTTAATAATTTTATAATTTTTTTCATAAACAATTGTAAATTTTTAAATTCAGCTACTTAAAATACTATTCAGCTAACAAAATTCAAACTTAACAATTTTAATTTCATTGAAATATTAAAAAATAAACAAAAAATCCTCAATTCAGCTGCTTTAAAAGCCAAAAAACAATTTAAATAAACTGAAAATTTAATAATTTCTATTAAAATTTTTAAAAAGTTGAATAAATTAACAATTCAGCTACTTTAAAATTAATTCAGCTGCAATATAATTTAATTCAGCTTAAAAAAAATTGTAAATTTTAAGATTTGTATGTTGTTTTTTGACAAATTTTAAAAGAAATCATTAATTTAGTTATTTTAAATGCTATTCAGCTAACAAAATATGAGCTAAAATAAAATAATTTTATTAAATTCTAAGAAAACTTGAGAAAAACTTTAATTCAGCTTCCTTAAATGCTATTCAGCTAACATAATGTAAGCTAGAAATTAAAATACAAACATTAAAATTTAAAAAAATTTAAAAAAAATCATAATTCAGCTACTTTAAAATTAATTCAGCTGCAATAAATTTTGATTTAATTTATTTTTATTATTAATTTTAATAAAAATCATCAATTTATTTAATTTAAATGCTATTCAGCTAACAAAATTTTTGCTAAAATTAAAAAATTTGACAAAATTCTTGAAAAAAACTTTAATTCAGCTATTCTAAATACTATTCAGCTAACTTAATGTAAGCTAGAAATTAAAATAAAATCATTAAAGTTGCAAAAAAATTAAAAAAATCATAATTCAGCTACTTTAAAATTAATTCAGCTACAATAAATTTTGATTTAATTTATTTTTGTTATTAATTTTAATAGAAATCATAAATTTTTTACTTTAAATGCTATTCAGCAAACAAAATATCAGCTAAAGTAATAGAATTTCATTAAATTCTTTAACAAATTAAAAAAAACATTAATTCAGCTACTCTAAATACTATACAGCTATCGTAATATAAGCTAAAAATTTAATAAAAAATCTTAAAATGTAAAAAAAAATCAAAATTTAAAAATTCAGCTAATTTAAAATTAATTCAGCTGCAATAAAACTTTAATTCAGCTAAAAAACATAAATTAGTTTTTAAGATTTTAATGTTCTTGTTATAAATTTTAATGATATTTATCACTTTAGTTACTTTAAATGCTATTCAGCTAATAAAATACTAGCTAAAGTAACATAAATTCATTAAATTCTAGGAAAAATTAAGAAAAACTTTAATGCAGCTACTCTAAATACAATTCAGCTACCAAAAAATAAGCTAAATATTGAAAATTTTCAATAAAATTTTAGATATGATAAAAAAAATAAACAATTCAGCTGAAGAAGTGTCAATTCAGCCAAAAAAAAAAATATTACAGATTTAAACATTTTAAAGTTTTTGTTATAAATTTCTATTAAAATTTTATATTTATTAACTTTAAATGCTATTCAGCAAACAAAATATTAGCTAAAATTTAAAAATTTGATTAAATTTCTATAATAATTTAGAAAAAACTTCAATTCAGCCACTTTAAATGCTATTCAGCTAACAAAATATTAGCTGAAAATTAAAAAAATCATACAAATTTCAATAAAGTTTTAAAATTTATCAATTCAGCTGCAAAAAATTGTTATTCAGCTTAGAAGAATGTAACAAATTTAAATATTTTTAACTTTTATTTTTAAATTTGTTTAAAAATTATATATTTATTAACTTTAAATGCTATTCAGCAAACAAAATATAAGCTAAAATGTAAAATTGTTATTAAATTTCTATAAAAATTTAGAAAAAACTTCAATTCAGCAACTTTCAATGCTATTCAGCAAACAAAATAAAATCTAAAAATTAAAAAAATTCATTAAAATTAAAAAAGTTTAAAAAAAATAACAATTCAGCTGCATAAAATTGCAATTCAGCTAAAAAAAATATAACAAATTAAAAAAAGTTGAAGTTTTTGTTAGAAATTATATATTTATTTACTTTCAATGCTATTCAGCTAACTAAATAATAGAAAAAATTTTAAATTTCTATTAAATTTTTATAAAAATTTAGAAAAAACTTCAATTCAGCTACTTTAAATGCTATTCAGCTAGGGTAATATAAAAAAAAATTACAAAATATTCTTTAATTTTTAGAAATTACTAAATAAAATTACAATTCAGCTAATAAAATCACAATTCAGCTAAATTTATTTAAAGAAATTCCACAAATGAATAAGAAATTCTTATTTATAATTAATAAAAAACCTTAATTCAGTTACTAAAGTCTAATTCAGCTATAGAAAAATAAAAATCTTTTATTATTCTTTATAAATTTTAAGTAAAATAATATTTGAACTAATTTCTTTTTGCCTTTAAATTATTTTTTTACTACAAAATATTTTAACAAAATAATTGTTTAATAAAATTTTAATTATCTAGAACTTTACTCCATGAGAAGTTCAATATTTTAATAACCGTTTTAGTTTGTAAATTAAATTCATTAACTTAACACTTCAATAAATCAATTAAATAGCAAAAGAATTGTATATTAATTTTCTCATAATACTTTTTCATTGATTTCTTCCTTTCTCTTTTATTATGCTTTTTTTTGTACATAAAAACATGCAAATCATTGAGAGAAACTTAAGCATTTCCTTTGTGAAATCAAACTATTAAAACTTCTTGCAATAAACCGTTAAAAAAATCGAAGCAAAAAATTAAAGCATTTCCTTTGTAAGAACAACAATTTTATACAGCTTTAATAAAATCATTTATAAAAAATTAAATAAAACAGTTGAATGGCTACAGAATAAAAGTAGGACTCTATTGCTATTTTGTAAAACTAAATTGAGGAAAATAATAAAAACTTTTGTGGGCTTAAGATTTTTAGTGGGGAAAATAAATAATAAATTATATTGACAAAAAAATAAAAGTTTGTTTCTTAAGTCTTTTGTTTGTTAGTAAAATTTAATATTTTAAAATAGATTTATTTCAAGTGGAAAATTTGTTTTCAATTTTGAAAAAATTAATTCTAAAAATTTTAAAAAAGTTTGTTTCCTAAGTCTTTTGTTTTTAAGGATTTGTTACTTAAGTCTTTTATTTAAGAAAAATTAAAAATTTTTATACTTCTTTTAAAAATTTCTTAAATAATTTTTGCTAAAACAAAAAATATTTTTCGATTTTGCCCAAAAAATAAGTTTGTTTCTTAAATCTTTTGTTTGATAGTAAAATATAAAAAAAAAATATAAATTATAATTCTAAATGAAAAAAAATTATTTGTTTTGAAGTTTGAAGAAATTTTCAAAAATTAAAAAAAGTTCGTTTCTTAAGTCTTTTGTTTTGCAACAAAAATAAAATTGTTTATTTATTTCAAAATTTAATTAAATATTTTTTTTTTTCTAAAAGAAAAAATAAAACTGTATTTATTTCAAAATTTAATTAAATATTTTTTTTTTTTCTAAAAGAACAAAAATCTTATTGGCAAAATAAATTAAAAGTTTGTTTCTTAAGTCTTTGGTTTTTAAGGATTTATTTTGTTTGTTTTGGAAAAAATTAATAATATGTTTTTTTTAATTTAAAAATTTCTGAAGTAATTTTTGCTAAAAAAATATATATATTTTTCGATATTGACAAACAAAATTAAAAGTATGTTGCTTAAGTCTTTTGTTTATTACAACAATTAAAATTTTAAAAAAATAGTAGAATAATTGTAACAGAAAAAAAAGAAATAAAATTGGTTTTAAATTTTGAACAAATTTTAAAAAAGTTTATTTCTTAAGTCTTTTATTTGGATGTAAAAAATCCCCAATTTATTTTTTTTATATATATTTTTTATTTTCTTTTTTTTTTCTTATTTTTTGTTTGTTAAATTGTTTAAGAAAAATTAACTTTTAAAAAATTATATTTTTTATTTTATGTAAATTTTTTTGAAAAAGTTCGTTTTCTAAGTCTTTTGTTTTTTCAGTATTTTATTGCTGAAGTATAAATGAAAATATTATTTCATTTTTAAAACCTTTCTTAATGTTTTTTCTTTCTCAATTCATAAAAAGTTTGTTTCTTAAGTCTTCTGTTTGGTTAGGAAAATATCGCCAAAATTTTTTTAATTTTTTTTTTATTTTAAGCAAAAAAATTAAGATATGACCACCTGTTATTTAAATCATTAAACTTTTTTATAAAATTATAATTTTTGTGAATTTTTTAATAAAGTTCGTTTCTTAAGTCTTTTGTTTTTTTTCATTGTTTTACTAAATTAAGATATAAATCGAAACAATTTTAAATTTTTATAATTTTTCTTAATGTTTTTTAGTTAAAAAGTTTGTGTCTTAAGTCTTTTGTTTGATTAAGAAAAAAAATTAATTTCTTTTTTTAATTTTTAAAGGAAAAAACATTAAAACTTGTCCATTTTTTTTTAAAAATCATTTAAAGTTATTAAAAATTATTTATTCTTTTAATTTTTGCGATTTTTTTTTAACTTTTTTAAAGAGTTCGTTTCTTAAGTCTTTTGTTTTTTTCATTGTTTTACTAAATTAAGATATAAATCGAAACAATTTTCAATTTTTATAATATTTCTTAATGTTTTTTAGTTAAAAAGTTTGTGTCTTAAGTCTTTTGTTTGATTAAGAAAAAAAATTAATTTCTTTTTCCTATTTTTTTAAGGAAAAAAATAAAAATTTGTCCATTTTTTTTAAATCATTAAAAGTTTTTATAAAATTATTAATTCTTTTAATTTTTGTGTTTTTGTTTTTAATTTTTTAAAGAGTTTGTTTCTTAAGTCTTTTATTTTTATCACAATTTTATTAAATTGTGGTGTAAATTTGGAAATAATTCAGTAACTCAAGAACCGTTAAAGATATCTCAATAAAATTTCAAATGATCAGAGCTGAGGTATCTTTGAGTGTATTTGGTGGAGTACAGACCCCTAGCGGGCTAGGAGGGAAGTGGGTAGCCCTCCAAAGTTGCCCATCTCGAGTTTGTAATTTTTTAAAAAAATCGCCAAAAATTATTTTATGATATGACAGAAAAGAAATTTTATATATAGATAGTCCTTGTAAATCTCTACAAAAAATACGTTTACATGTGTAGGTTATCTCTTTTAGTTTAAGAGATATTCGGGTCGAAGTAATTTTTTACCTCATTTTTAGCCTTGCCTCTTTTTAGTTTTTTCAACTTGTCGGGCTTAATATTGCCCCCAGAATTTTTCTAAAATATTCGTCAGATTCTCCACAAAATTCTAAATAATATTGCTGTAAGAATCATATAATTATAAGAATTTGTTAAAAAGTTAAATTAGTCTAAATTTGGAACTTTACACAAATTTTACATTTCTTGGGTTTTTTTCCAAAAAGGTGGCAATATTTATTCAGTGATAAAATTAGTTTTTTGTTCTGGGCTTTATAATTTTTTTAATATTTTCAAAAGAAATCTTAATGTAAATGCGTTTAAAGTAAATTCGGAGGAGTTAGGGACAAAGGTCTGCCCACGAACCCTATCCAAATTTAGTCAATTTTGGTATTTATTGTTTTCTTTTTTTGTAATGTTCTCAAATCGCAAAGCTTGGATCGACTTAAAATTATTTTAATTTTTTAGCCCTATATGTAAGGTATACACCCAAAAAGTATTTTTTGACGGAGGCCTCTTATAACGTCAGGGTGACCATTTCAATGTAAAAGGTCATTTTTTGAAAGAAGCTTTCCCCGAACTGGAATTTTGGGTATTTTAGAGCAAGAAAATGGGAATTTATTTGTTTTTTTCTTTTAAGGACAATTTTTTTTATATTATGCTAAAATTTTATAATGATAGCTTATTTAATGTAGATTTTATTTAAGTTCAAATATTAAATTTTTTTTCAAAAAATAACACTAAATACAAAAATTTTTCGTTTTTTTAACAATTTACTGAAACAATTTTGTTAAAATACTTTATTATTTACATATTATTATTTTTCAAGTAATATCCTTTCCAATGATACCAAATATTTGCATAAATCCTTTACACAATCGTTTAAATACTTACTGAAACTTGACCCCCCTTCAGCGAAATGTGCACATTTTTGTTAATTTCCATAGTAAAAGTGTGCTGCAGCATTCTATATACATTCTATATGTTTTTTTAAATAATTTTGTGCAACTTTTGAACCGTTAAAAGTTAAACAAAGTTATTTAAAAAAACTTTTTTTTTTAATTCTTTTTAATTTCTTAAAATGTTTGTTTCTTAAGTCTTTTGTTTTTTTTTCAAAATTTTATTAAATTTTATTATAAATCGAAACAATATTAAATTTTTGCTACTTTTCTTATTGTTTTTTTTACCAAGTTTGTTTCTTAAGTCTTTTGTTGAATTAGGAAAAAAAAATTTTTTTTTCTTAATCCTAAAAAAATACTTTTTTTTAAAGCAAAAAAATAAAAATGTTTCCTCCTTTTTTAGAAATCATTAAACATTTTTATAAAATTATTTTTTTTTTTTAATTTTTGTAATTTTTTTTATTTTCTTAAAAAGTTTGTTTAAATTTAATTATAAATCGAAACAATATTAAATTATTGCTACTTTTCTTAATGTTTTTTTACCAAGTTTGTTTCTTAAGTCTTTTGTTGAATTAGGAAAAAAATTTTTTTTTTTTTCTTTTTTTTTAATCCTTAAAAAAAATCCTTTTTTTTAAGCAAAAAAATAAAAATGTTTCCTCCTTTTTTTAGAAATCATTAAAAATTTGTATAAAATTATTTTTTTTTTTAATTTTTGTATTTTTGTTTTGTTTTTTTTACCAAGTTTGTTTCTTAAGTCTTTTGTTGAATTAGGAAAAACAATTTTTTTTTCTTAATCCTAAAAAAAATCCTTTTTTTTAAAGCAAAAAAATAAAAATGTTTCCTCCTTTTTTTAGAAATCATTAAAAATTTGTATAAAATTATTTTTTTTTTTTTAATTTCTGTATTTTTTTTATTTTCTTAAAAAGTTTGTTTCTTAAGTCTTTTGTTTTTTTTCAAAATTTTTTTAAATTTAATTTTAAATCGAAACAATATTAAATTTTTGCTACTTTTCTTATTGTTTTTTTACCAAGTTTGTTTCTTAAGTCTTTTGTTGGATTAGGAAAAAAATCTCCAATTTTTTCATTTTTTTTTTAAAATTTTTTTAAGCAAAAAAATTTTAATTTGTTCTTTTTTTAAAAATCATTAAATTTGTTTTATAAAATTAGTTTTTTTTTTAATTTTTGTAATTTTTTTTTATTTTTGCAACATTTCTTATTGTTTTTTCTTAACAAGTTTGTGTCTTAAGTCTTTTGTTTGATTAGGAAAAAATTAAATTTGACACCTTTTCTCCAAAAATCATTAAAATTTTTTTATAAATTATTTCTTTTTTAATTTGATTTTTTTTTTGTTTTTTTTCAAGTTCGTTTCTTAAGTCTTTTGTTTTTGCAATATTTTATTAAATTGAAGTATAAATCGAAACAATCTTCAATTTTTGCTTTTTTTAATTAAGTTTGTTTTTTAAGTCTTTTGTTTGATTAGGAAAAATCGCCAAAAATTGTTATTATTTATTAAAATTTTTTTTTTTTTTCTTTATTGAATATTTTAAGCATAAAACATAACATTTGTCGACCTTTTTTACAAATTATTAAGAATTTTTATAAAATCATAATTTTTAAAAAAGTTCGTTTCTTAAGTCTTTTGTTTTTTCTCAGTGTTTTTTTTATTAAATTGAGATATAAATCAAAACAATAACCAATTTTTGCAACTTTTAGTAACTTTTTTCAATTCTTTAGAAGTTTGTTTCTTAAGTCTTTTATTTGGGAAAAAAGTTGCCTAAAATTTTTTTTTTTTTTTTTTTTTTTGAAGTGTTTAAGACCAAAGAATGCAAACCAATAAAAATTATTATAAACTTAGAATTTTTTAAAATTTTTTGGATTTTTTTAAATTTTTTTAAAAAGTTTGTTTCTTAAGTCTTTTATTTTTTCCCATTTTTATTAAATTTAAAAGTAACACAAAATAATCTTACATTCTTTTAATTTATGTAATATTTTTTTTCTGAATTATTAAAAAGTTTGTTTTTTAAGTCTTTTGTTTTGGAGATTTTTTTTTTTTTTTTTTTTTTTTTTGAAAATTTAAATAAAAATTTTGCTATAAATAGTATAATTTTTTTTATATTTACTTGAAATTTGTTTTTTAAGAGTTTTTTCTTTCAATTCTTTTTTTTCTCCTAATTTTCTTCCTTATTTTCTATCTTGATTAATCATTTAAATTTTGATAAATTACCTTTAATTTCCTCATTTAATTTTCTCTTATTATTTTTTTTTTTTTTTTTTTTTTTTTTTTTTTTTTGTAACAAAATTTAATCTTCTAACAATTTACCACCTTTTTAAAGGCAATTACTTTAAATAGCTTTAAATTTATATCTCATTGACTAGATCAGCTTTTGAAAATCTTAAACCAAAACAAAAAAAAAACAAAGTTCCCATCAACAATTTCTTTTCAAATTGCTTATGAGCATTTAAATTACTTTCCAAAAACCAGAACATGTTTGGTTTTCTTAACAAAAAAAAACACAAATACCTTTGTGGCCATTAAACTGCATTAAGAAAGCCCAGAAAACACAAAAACCTTGTTTTAAGTGAAATTAAGGTCAAGCTACAAGCAACAACAGCCAACAAACAGCTACATTATAATAATGAAATGAACCAAAAACTAAAATGAAGACTGCATTTTAAAAATGTTAATTAAAGCTTCTTTACTTTTTAATTTTTAAAGAAAATGAAAGAACACATAATAAAGAAAACAAAAAATGCAATTTTAAAAAGAAGAAGATAATGAAATAAAAGAAATAAATAAAAATTTAAATAAAATATTATAAAAAAAATTTAATAATTTAAATTTTAAAGTTTAATAGCTTTTTTCTAAACCTTTTATTTTATTAAAAAAAAATTAAAAAAATTATTTTAATTATGAAAAGTATTAATACTTTCTTTCTTTGCTTCTATTTTAAAAAATTTTCCTAGAATAATCCGACAACAAATTATAGCTAAAAACTATTTTTAGCTTAATTTTTTTTTAAACATTTTACTTCAAAAAAACATCATTAACACCATTAACCGTTATTTGAAATCACTTAATAGTCATTTTTAGTTTTTTCTTAAAAAAAGTTCTTTCTTTTTCTCTCTCTCCCAGCAACATAAAAATTAAACACCCAACAGCCTTAAACATTTACTGTTTAAACATTTAAACGGGGACTACTGTGCAACCAAAAAAAATCATAAAAAATATACAGCAACCAGTTTTAGTTTTAGTTTTTGAGTTGACAACAGGCCCCAATAAGAAAAAATTCTTTCATTTCTTTCTTTCTTTTTTAACAAAATTTTCTTTAAACTTGATTTTGTGAAAAAAAAAAAATTAAACGGTTTTATTTTATTGCATTAAAACAAAACTGTTAAAATTTCGTTAAAAAAAAAAAAAACTAAAGGCTAATCATTGTTTAAATTAAGCTTCCAAAAAATATTTAACATAATCATATGCTAAATTTAAACAACAAAAAATATACAAATTTCTTAAAGTTAATGCTTCAAAAGTTAGAATTTTATAACAGTAAACAAATTACGTCAAAATGTGTGACACATGTAATGATGAAAGAAGAAATGTGCAAAAAAATTCTAAAAAAAAAAAAAACTAAAAATATGACTTAACAAATTAAGCAAAAATATTTAAAGACAAGCTTAAAAATAAAAGAATAAAATTGAGTAAAGGAAAGACTGAAACATAAAATAAACTAGGAATAAACTATAACTTGGGCTATAGAATAGACTATAATATAGGCTATAGAATATATTATAATATAGGCTATGGAATAGACTATAAAATAGGCTATAGAACAGACTATAATATAGGCTATAGAATATACTATAATATAGGCTATAGAATATACTATAATATAGGCTATAGAATATAATATAATATAGGCTATAGAATAGACTATAATATAGGCTATAGAATAGACTATAATATAGGCTATAAAATAGAATATAATATAGGCTATAAAATAGAATATAATATAGGCTATAGAATGTACTATAATATAGGCTATGGAATAGACTATAATATAGACTATAGAATAGACTATAATATAGGCTATAGAATATACTATAATATAGGCTATAGAATAGACTATAATATAGGCTATAGAATAGACTATAATATAGGCTATAGAATAGACTATAATATAGGCTATAGAATATACCATAATATAGGCTATAGAATAGACTATAATATAGGCTATAGAATAGACTATAATATAGGCTATAGAATAGACTATAATATAGGCTATAAAATATAATATAATATAGGCTATGGAATAGACTATAATATAGGCTATAGAATAGACTATAATATAGGCTATAGGCTGGAATAGACTATAAAATAGGCTATAGAACAGACTATAATATAGGCTATAGAATATACTATAATATAGGCTATAGAATAGACTATAATATAGGCTATAGAATAGACTATAATATAGGCTATAGAATAGACTATAATATAGGCTATAGAATAGACTATAATAAAGGCTATAGAAAAAACTATAATATAGGCTATAGAATAGACTATAATATAGGCTATAGAATAGAATATAATATAGGCTATAAAATAGAATATAATATAGGCTATAAAATAGAATATAACATAGGCTATAGAATGTACTATAATATAGGCTATGGAATAGACTATAATATAGACTATAGAATAGACTATAATATAGGCTATAGAATATACTATAATATAGGCTATAGAATAGACTATAATATAGGCTATAGAATAGACTATAATATAGGCTATAGAATAGACTATAATATAGGCTATAGAATATACCATAATATAGGCTATAGAATAGACTATAATATAGGCTATAGAATAGACTATAATATAGGCTATAGAATAGACTATAATATAGGCTATAGAATAGACTATAATATAGCCTATAGAAAAAACTATAATATAGGCTATAGAATAGACTATAATATAGGCTATAGAATAGACTACAATATAGGCTATAAAATAGAATATAATATAGGCTATAAAATAGAATATAACATAGGCTATAGAATGTACTATAATATAGGCTATGGAATAGACTATAATATAGACTATAGAATAGACTATAATATAGGCTATAGAATATACTATAATATAGGCTATAGAATAGACTATAATATAGGCTATAGAATAGACTATAATATAGGCTATAGAATAGACTATAATATAGGCTATAGAATATACCATAATATAGGCTATAGAATAGACTATAATATAGGCTATAGAATAGACTATAATATAGGCTATAAAATATAATATAATATAGGCTATGGAATAGACTATAATATAGGCTGTAGAATAGACTATAATATAGGCTATAGGCTGGAATAGACTATAAAATAGGCTATAGAACAGACTATAATATAGGCTATAGAATATACTATAATATAGGCTATAGAATAGACTAAAATATAGGCTATAGAATAGACTATAATATAGGCTATAGAATAGACTATAATATAGGCTATAGAAAAAACTATAATATAGGCTATAGAATAGACTATAATATAGGCTATAGAATAGACTATAATATAGGCTATAAAATAGAATATAATATAGGCTATAGAATGTACTATAATATAGGCTATGGAATAGACTATAATATAGACTATAGAATAGACTATAATATAGGCTATAGAATATACTATAATATAGGCTATAGAATAGACTATAATATAGGCTATAGAATAGACTATAATATAGGCAATAGAATAGCCTATAATATAGGCAATAGAATAGCCTATAATATAGGCTATAGAATAAACTATAATATAGGCTATAGAATAGACTATAATATAGGCTATAGAATAGACTATAATATAGGCTATAGAATAGACTATAATATAGGCTATAAAATAGAATATAATATAGGCTATAGAATATACTATAATATAGGCTATGGAATAGACTATAATATAGGCTATAGAATAGACTATAATATAGGCTATAGAATAGACTATAATATAGGCTATAGAATATATCATAATATAGGCTATAGAATAGACTATAATATAGGCTATAGAATAGACTATAATATAGGCTATAGAATAGACTATAATATAGGCTATAAAATATAATATAATATAGGCTATGGAATAGACTATAATATAGGCTATAGAATAGACTATAATATAGGCTATAGAATAGACTATAATATAGGCTATAGAATAGACTATAATATAGGCTATAGAATAGACTATAATGTAGGCTACAGAATTGACTATAATGTAGGCTATAGAATAGACTATAATATAAGCTATAGAATAGACTAAAATATAGGTTACAGAATAAACTATAATATAGGCTATGAAATAGACTGTATCATAGACTTTACTATAGGCTATAGAATGTACTATAATATTGATTATATAAAAGACTATATTATGAGCTATAGAATAGACTATTGTATATTCTATAGAATAGACTATAGTATATAGAATAGACTATAGTATAGTCTATAGAATTGACCATAGTATAGTCTATGCAATTGACTATAGTATAGTCTATAGAATAGATTATAGTATTGACTATATAGTCTATAGTATTGACTATTGTGTAGTTTATAGTATTGTCTATAGTATAGTCTATAGTATTGACTATAATATAGTCTATAGTATTGACTATAGTATAGTCTATAGTATTGACTGTTGTATAGTCTATAGTATTGACTATATATATATATTTTTTTTTACAAACTGTAGTATGATCTACAGAATAGTTAATTTTTATTAAAATTTTTGATTAATTTTCTTTTTCAGTGACCTACATTCGTATTTATTTTAGTGTCATTTTTTTTTTTTTTTTTTTCTCCTAACAATCACTTCACTTTATTATCATTTACAGTTAATAACAAAATTTATTATTGAATTTTTATCTCAACAAAAATTTCTTAAGAATTTCTTTAAAGATTCTTAACAATACTTTGAGAAAGAAGAAAGTTGTCACACATTTCCCCCCAAAAAACACAAAACACCACGAGACATTTAAAATATTAATAATCTTGCTTATGTTAATCTTGTTTATTTAAATTATTAAGCCGTTAGATTATTAATAAGAAAATAAACATAATTTATATTAAAGCCAAAAGCTGAAAGCTGGGGGAAAAAAAGTATTATAAAAAACCGTTGTATAACACAGATTTTTTTTTTTTTTTTTTTTTTTGTTGAAAACAAACATTCTTTTTTTTATATAATAAACAAATTAATTTTTTCATATTTTTCTTTATGCTGCTCTTTGTAATCTTTTATTTAATTTTGAAAGATTTTTTTTTTATTTTATTTGTTTGTTAACATTTCGTTTTCATTTTTATTAAACACTTTCGAATTTTAGTTAAGAATCTTGTTTTGATTTCTTTTAAATTGCTTTTGGCTTTTGGGTTTTATGATTTGCTTAATCATTATATATATTTTTTGATTGAAATGATTTTAAGGCACTTGTTTCTTAAAAAAAAAAAAAATATGTTAATTTTGTTAAAAAAAAAGTAATTGTTTAAGGAATTACCAGAGATTTTTAAAGTAATTTTTGTACATTTGTTTTGTATTTAAATAAAAACAATTAACACTTTTTGGTTTAATCAGTTTTCTTTTTAAAAACAAACAGCTTAATTTTCTAAAGGAAAATACAATTAAAGGCCAGTTTTGTGTCTTAAATCTTTTGTTATTTGTTAAGGCATGGTTTACAGTTTTTTTGTAAAATATAACTGTTTCTTAATGGTTTTTTTTATTTTAACTAATTTAAAAATAAATTTAACATTTTAAATATAACAAAAAGATTTTTCAAAAATTTTTTTATTTAGTCAGCTTCTTCAAATCTTCAAAATTATATTTTTATTACTCTTTTTTTAATAAATATTTTTTATTAAAGAAAGTATCAATTTCTTTTTGTGTATTTTTTCTTTTTTAATATAATTTTTTATGTTTTTTTTTTTTTTTTTTTTTCTTTTAATTTTTTATTTATTTCTTTATAACATAATTTTTGTCTTATTCTTCTTATGTTTTTGTTTTTAATTTCTTTAAGTTTTGTCTGTGATTTGTTCATTTTTATTAAAAGTGAAATTTGTTTATCAAGAAAACGCCCCACAACATTTCTTTTTTTATTATATTTGATTAATTATTAAAAATGTTGTTCGTAGTAAAAAAAACTTTTGATGACGATGATAGCGCTGATTAATCTGACGGCGTTAAAGAAAAGAAAGAAATAATTATTACGAATATTTTTTAATTCTATTTTTGGCAGCAGCAAAAAGAGATTAAAAACAAATTAGATAAATTTTTAATTTGTATGAAATTTTGTCTATAAAATTTAGAAGAGGTTAAATGATTTGATTTTTTCTTTTTTTTAACATAATTAGTGAAAAGAAATTAATGAATATTGATATGATCATAACTAAAATGAGTTGGAATGATAGATATTGAGGTAATAATTTAAATGATTTTTTACTAAGTTAAGAGAAAAGTAAGACAGACTGAAGATAGACAGACAGAAGGACAGACAAAAATTTTGACAGAAAGTCATAGAGAAATAGGTTGAAAAATAATTAGATAGAAAGATAGGATGATATATAGAAAGATAGACCGATAGACAGACAAAAATTAAGGCAAAAACCTTGACAATAACAGAGACAGAGAAAGACAGAAAAATTGTAAAACAGAAAAATTAATAGACAGACAGACAGACTGACAGACGGACGGACAGAGAGACAGACAGACACACGAACCTTGAAAATTATTCATTATCTTCCTATAAAAGTTTCAAACATTGCCAATAAAGTTCAGCAACATGTTGCTAATCACTTATACAAATTGATATTCAAGGGAAAATATTCAACATAATAAAAGTTAAGCCAAACATCTTAAAAATTATTAATTATTTTCCTAAAAACACTACAAAAATTTTAAATAAAGTTCAGCAACATGTTGCTAAATCAATATTTTACAAAATAAATATTTACTTTATGAAAATTGTGAAAGAAAGCCTCCAAAAAATAACTTTATATTAAGTGAAGTATTTCTTATAAGTGACAGCAACATAATGCTAATATAGTACTAAATTAAAGGTCAGCTACATGTTGCCAAAGCTATATAAAAAAACAAATAAAAATAAAAAATATGCCATTAAGACAAGATTAAAAATCAGCAATTTACTTTGAAACTTTTTAAAAATGTTATTTCAAAAATTATCACCACTTTAATCAAACATTTGTAATAAATATTTTTGTTATATGTTGCTTATAGACAATTTTAAATTAAATGAACAGCAACATGTTGCCTACAACCTAATTTTTTATTAATACTCATTTAGTCTTTTAAATTCCATAAAAATGGTTGAACAATTAAAATTGTTAAATTCCATAATTTAAAAAAAAAAAGATCAGCAACATGTTGCCAGAAGTAAATTATTTAATAAAGTTCATTTGTTCCTAAAAAAATTCATTAAATTAGCTTAAGAAAATATCAGCAATTTATCAACTACCACTAGCAATTATTTGTATTATGTTACTAATGGCAATTTTTTAAATTAAAGTTTAGCAACATGTTGTAGGAAACAAAAAATAAATTATTTTTTATTCTTCAAAATTTGTTTAAGAAAATCAACAAATTATTGTTTTTAAAACAAATGTTGCCAAAAAAAAGGCTCTGCAACATGTTGCTGAAAGTAAATTATTCAATATTTATTCTTAAAGATATTAAATTAGTTTAAGCATGAATCAGCAATTTATGAAATAATGCTAAAAATAGTTTTGCCATATGTTGTTAGGGCAATTTTTTTAAATAAAAGGTCAGCAACATGTTGCAGGAAGCTAAATATTAAAGAAATTATAATTTTTTACTTTGAAATTTTATTAGAAAAAAATCAACAAATTAATATTTCTAAAATAAATTTTGCAAAAAAAAAAACGCGGCAACATGTTGCCAGAAGTAAACAATTTAATAAATCGCTTTAATTCTTAGAATTATTTATTAAATTCAATTCACATAATGCTGATGCAAAATTTTTTAATAAAAGTTCAGCAACATATTGCTGAAAGCAAAAAAATAAATAAATTCTATTTAATTTTTTGAAATTTAATACAAAAATTTAACAAATTAATGTTGCTTAAAAAAATGTTGGCAAAAAAATTCTCTGCAACATGTTGCCAGAAATAAAATATTGAATAAATCTTTTTAATTTTTAAAATATTAATTAAATAAGATAAATAGATAAAGAAGTAGCATAAAATTTTTAAATTTAACTCTTACAGTAATTGGCAACATGATGCTAGTTAAAGATTTAATTGCAACATGTTGCAGAAAATTAAAAATATGGCAAATTAGTTTTCGATCCACAAAAGTTATTGAAAAATGTTTAAAAAAAATTTTTAAACTTGATATTAATGTTGCAAAAAAGTTCAGCAACATGTTGCTGAAATATTTAATAAAAATTGCAAATTTTTTTTATAAAATTATAAAAAATATACTTTAAAGTAAAACTTAAAAATAAAAAGTTTCCAAACGAGGTTGGCAACATGTTGCTGAAGTAAAATTTTAACTTAAAATTTAAAACAGAATCTTTAAATTAACATGGAAAAGATTGCTAGCAACATGTTGCTTAAATGAAAATATTGTAGAATTTAGCACTAAATAAATTATGTTTATATAAAAGTTAGATGGTTTTTCCTATAATTTTTTGTCTTAAAAAATTAAAAAATATTAAAAATAATCTAACTGGAGTTTTTTATAATTAACATTAATTATCTTTTTTTTTTTAGAAAATTTCTTAACTGTAGCTAATTGTTTTAAAACTATTCTAACTTTCTTCTTTTTGTTTTAACTAAAAACAATACCTTTCTTTTTGGTAGATTATCATTTACAATATATATTTTCCTATCTTAATTATTTCTTTTTGTCACAACTTAATTATTCATTCATTCTTTCATTCGCATACTCCCAAAACATACTTTCCATTGTTAATACTAAAAACATTACTAAACAATTTTTATAAGAAACAAATTTTTTTTTTTTAATAATATTTTGAGAACTTGTTTCAAAACAATGCTATTGTTTTTTTAAAACAAACTAGAACACTTGTTTATTAAACAATGGATTTTTCACCATCTCTGTAGGTACATATTTCTAGGGCAAAGTAAATTAAGTTTAATTTTAAACATTTATATGAAAAAAATTAAATGTCATTATAGTTTTTTTACAAAACAAAAAGAAAAAGTTAGTCATTTTTTAAATGATTTTTTTTAAATGAAATGGAAAATATTTTGTTTTCTATTATTATTGTCAGTTGTGTCTAGTAATGTTTATGAATAATCATACACATAAATATTAAGATATAATAATGGCAATAAGAGTAAGTTATAAATGTAAACTAAAAATAAATGAAAATGAGAACACTTTCACGTTTTTTTTTTTAATGTTTTTGAAAATAAAAAACACAAGGGGTGCCATTAGCTATAAAATAGAGTTTTATTTAGACAATTTTCTTTTAAACATATTTTTTAATAATAAAACTAAAATTATTTGCTTAAAACAAAAGAGTTCATTAAAAAATGTAATCTAAAAGAAAGCGTAAAACAGTGATTATATCAAACTCAAAATCCTTTGCTGCACCTGGGGTATATTTTAATTTTAGTTGAAAAATTTGTAATATAATGGTTTGAGCTAATTACAATGAATTTTTTTTAAATTTATTTTTATTAATAGATAAATGACTTTCGTTTAAGTTTTATTACCTAAATATTTCAATTTTAAGTCAACAACATACAAGTTGTGATTACTAAGCTATATTTTTAAAAATAAATTTTAAACTTAAAACTACTCGTTATGTTATAAAAAAAAAAAAAAAATGTTGAGTAAATAATTAATATGTAATTATTAAACTTAAAACTTAGCAACATGTTGCCAAAACATTTTTTTCTTTAAAAAAAAAAACTGTTGATTTTTTTAAGCTACATATTTTCTGTGTATAAAATCACTTTTATATCAATTTTTATTTAACATAATTAAAGAAAAATATGTTTGCAACATGTTACTCTTAGCAACATGTTGCTTAAGTTATTAAAATAAAACAAAAACATAATACAATAGAATATAAATATTTTTCTTATACCCAGTTCTATTTATGTTAAAAATAACTTGGTTTTATAATAACTTTTTGCTTCAGCAACATGTTGCTAAAAAAAACAAATTTTTAATCAAACGTTTTTTTAATTACATATTTGAATTTTCCAACAATTTTAAGTTTTTTATAGCAAATTATGTAAATTATTTTTTCCAGCAACATGTTGCTAAGAAAAAAAAATTTGTAAAAATTGTAAAGTAAAATTAAAGTAAAATTAAAAATTTGTATTTTTAATTTTACTTTAAGATAAATTTTAAAGCTATTTTTTTTTTTTTTTTTGTGGCAAATTATGTAAAATATTTTTTCAGCAACATGTTGCTAAGAAAAAAATTTTATTGAAATTTTATATTTTTAAATTTAAAATATACATTTTTAGGTAAATACAACATTTTAATAAATTATGTACAATTTTTATACAGCAACATGTTGCTAAGAAAATTTTTTTTTTTTTAAATAATTAAATTTAAAAGAAAAGTTTTTAACAAAATACAACTTTTTGTACCAAATTATGTAAATACTTTTTCAGCAACATGTTGCTAAGAAAAACTTTTTAAGAAATTTTGCATTTTTAATTATAAAATGTAAGTTGTTGAAAATAAAACAATTTTGTGGCAAATTGTATAAAATATTTGTTTTAGCAACATGTTGCTAAGAAAAATATTTTAGAAAAACTTTGTATTCTTAATTTTAAAACAAAAATTTTTTAGTAAATATAAAATTTTTGAGCTAAATTATGTAAAATTTTTATTCAGCAACATGTTGCTAAGAAAAAAATTTTGGTAAAATTTTTTATTTATAATTTTAAAACAAAAATTTTTAAGTAAATGTAACATTTTTGAAACAAATTATGTACAATTTTTATTCAGCAACATGTTGCTAAGAAAAATTTTTACTTAATTTTTTGAAATAATTAAATTTAAAAGAAGAGTTTTTAACAAAATACAACTTTTTGTACCAAATTATGTAAATACTTTTTCAGCAACATGTTGCTAAGAAAAACTTTTTAAGAAATTTTGCATTTTTAATTTTAAAACAAAAATTTTTTAGTAAATATAACATTTTTGAAACAAATTATATAAAACTTTTATTCAGCAACATGTTGCTAAGAAAATTTTTTTAGAAAAATTTTGTATTTTTAATTTTAGAACCAAAAATTTTTAAGTAAGAATAAAATTTTTTAACCAAATTATGCAAAAATTGCATTCAGCAACATGTTGCTAAGAAAAAAAATTTGGTGAAAAAAAAATCTTGTGTTTTTAATTTTAAAACAAAAAATTTTAATTAGATAAACATTTTTAAACCAAATTATCTAAAATTTTTTCAGCAACATGTTGATAAGAAAAATATTTTAAAAATATTTTAGAAAAATTGTGTATTTATAACTTTAAAATAAAAATTTTTAAATAAATATAACATTTTTGAGATAAATTATGTAAAATTTTTATTCAGCAACAAGTTGCTAAGAAAAACTTTTTAGAAAACTGTTGTATTTTTGATTTTAAAACAAAAATTTTTAAGTAAATATAAAATTTTTGCAATACATTATGTTAAATTTAGTTCAGCAACTTGTTGCTAGGATACATTTTTACTTAAATTTGTAACAATTTAATTTTAAAATAAAAATTTTTAAGAAAGTATAACTATGTTTTTTGCCAAATTCAATAAAATATTTTTCAGCAACATGTTGCTAAAAAAAAAAAATATATATTGAGAAATATATATATTTTTTTTTTAATTAAAATTTAAATTAAAATTGAAGAAATAAAATCTTTTAGTAGTAAATGCTGTAAATTTTTTCACCAACATGTTGCCAAGGAAAAATTTAATGGAAAATTTTGTTTATTTCATTTTAAAATATATTTTTTTAAGTAAATTAAATTTTTTGGTACCAAATTTTATTCAGCTAAATAAAGTTTTTAATTCAATTTTTAATAATTTATGTTTAAAATATAAATTTTTAAGAACATAGAACTTTTTTGGGCCAAATTCTGTTAAATTTTGTTCAGCAACATGTTGCAAAAAAAATTTAAGAGAAATTTTACATTTTTAATTTTAAAATATAAATTTCTAAGAAAATATAACATATTTGTGTCAAATTATCCAACATTTTTATTCAGCAACATGTTGCTAAGAAAATCTTTTAACCAAATTTTCAATAATTTATGTTTAAAGCATAAATTTTTAAGAACATAGAACTTTTTTTGGCCAAATACTGTTAAATTTTGTTCAGCAACATGTTGCTAAGAAATTTTTTTAGAGAAATTTATTTTTAATTGTAAAATATATTTTTTTATGAAAATATAAAATTTTTATGCCAAATAATGTACAATTTTTTTCAGCAACATGTTGCTAAGACAAAATGTGCTAAAATTTTTAAAATTTTTATTTTAAAATATTAATTTTTAAGAAATTAAAACATTTTTGTACAAAATATTGTTCAGTTTTGTTTAGCAACATGTTGCTAAGAAATTTTTTTTTTTTTTAATATATAAATTTTTAAGAAAAAATAAATTTTTTGTGAAAAATTTTGCAAATACTTTTTTAGCAACATATTGCTAAGAAAAATTTTTTACTTAATTCTTTAAAAATTTAATTTTAAATTATATTTTTTTAAGAAAATATAACTTTTTTTAGCCAAATTTTGTTTAGTTGTGTGCAACAACATGTTGCTAAGAAAAATTTACTTAAATTTTTATTTTAGTTTAATTTTTGAAATTTTAAAAATTGTTTATAGAAAAAAATATATGAACGAAAAATTAAATTTTGAGGGTAAATTTCTATCAAATTTCACCAGCAACATGTTGCTTATAAAGTTTTTACTTTAAACAAATTAATTTTATTTAAGAAACCATTTGGAAACTATAAATTGTTTACAAAAAAATAAATATACTATTATATAAGCAACATGTTGCAATGACAAGTTGCTGGCTTTTTCAGAAAATCAAAGTGAAGCAAAAAAAAGTTAAGCATTATTTTTTACTCAAACGTTTGAGTTTAAATTAAGAAGATGTTGTTGATGTTGAAAATTATTATATATTTTGGTCTAGCAACATGTTGCTAAGAAATTTTTTGAAAAAAATTCTAAAAATTTTTAGCAAAAAAAGAAAATATGTGAAGAAAATATCTCATTAAAGTTTAAAAAATACTTAATAAAAAATATATGTATTTCTTTAGAAAACACTTGAGTTCAAAATATCAACTTTTCTGGCAACATGTTGCCTTAAAGTTATTTATAGTTTTGATAAGTTATAAAAGAATTAGAAGATAAGTTTCTAAAGTACTTTTTTAAGAAATAAAAGTGAAGATCTTTTTAATTTTTTTTATTACATCAGTATTTGCTGGTATAGTTTACCTTTACTTTGTTGCCTACGTCTTGTTATTTACTTTATTTACAATGTTTAGCAACATTTATATACCCCAATAAACTTCTATGTTACAACAATTTTGCTAAAATTTTTTATAACTTTAAGTGCAATTTCTGGTAATTTATGATTATTTTAACAACATTTCCATAAATTCTAAACAAAAAAAAAAAAATACATTTTCATATAAAACGCATTATAACAAAAACGAATTTATTTTATGAGCAGAAAAAAGGGTTTCTTTTATTGTATTTGAGAGAAGAAAAAAATCTAAACTTAAAAAGTTGCAAAATAATGTCTAAAGCCTGCGGGTTTTAATAGAAATAGAAGATTATAAAAGAAAAAACCTTTAAAGTTAGAATAAGCAGGGAGTTTAAGATACAAAAATTGTTAAGAAAACAACACATTTTATGGTAAACTACAAAAAAAATATACAGCTGCTATAAAACAATAACAATATTTTTTTTTCTATGTTTTCAAACAACAATGGTTTAGTATAAAGTAAAAACAGAAAGAAAATTGAACTTAGGATAACTAAGAAAACACTGAGAAAAATTATTATAAAAAATTTTATTATAATTACAATTTTTAATGATTAAAAAATTTTAAATATCAACAAAATTTATTTATTTATATTTAAATATTTTTTGAAATTTATTAAAATTTTTCTCCGTGTATTTTCCCAACTTTTGCTTAGAAAAGTGTGGCTTTGAACGTTGTTACGATAACACCCGTTTACCAGCATTTAGACAAGAGTTTGTTGTAAGAAAAAAATATATACATATATATAACAACAACTTCTTGCAGCCTTAAAACATTCATCTAAACATGCAATACATATTTGAAAACATGGAAAATTGTAATAACAGACCACAAGCGGCTAAATATTAAGAAAACAAAAAGCCTTAACATTATCCACAAAAAAAAAACACGATCAAAAAAATTATAAAAAAAACAAGCTTGTAATAGTTTTTTTTTTTTTTTTTTTTTTTGTTCTCTGCAACATCTTCCTGTGCTGTGAACTATCTAAAGCTCTCATAGAGTACAGCATGTTTAGAAAAAAAAAAAACACTTATAAAATGCATTCAAACGTAACGGTGGTGGTGGTTATAACAATTAGAACATTGTAACTCAGCTTAAAGTAAAGTG
Organism: Protophormia terraenovae; assembly: GCA_951394005.1. Taxonomy (NCBI): domain Eukaryota; kingdom Metazoa; phylum Arthropoda; class Insecta; order Diptera; family Calliphoridae; genus Protophormia; species Protophormia terraenovae. The sequence continues at coordinate 7,295,043 of OX596076.1, read as the reverse complement.
AAAGCAAATATTAAAACACTAACAAAGGTTTTTAATAGCCACAATTCTTTTAAGATAACCAGGGGGCCAAGGAGAGTTAGAGTTATAAACATAAAAGAATTTAAACTTTGTTTTTATAAAAAAAAAAAAAAAAAAAAAAAAAAAAACTAGAGAAAAAATATGTATATTAAAGCTAACATTACAACAAATGTTTTTATTTTAATTGTAGAAAACAAAATTCATTATTTACAGTTTTCTTATGTATTTTTCCAGGCCTGATATTTCTTAAAGATTAAAGAAGAAAATTAATATAATAAAAAACTTCAATCAACTTTTTATTAATTTAAATATAAAAAATAATGATAAAATGGAAAAATTGCATCTTAAAATTAACAAAATATTTCTTAGCAACATGTTGCCAAGGATAGAAACATGATTTTAAACAGTTTAAATAAACAATAAGTTCAAAATTTCTAAAAATCCGAAAAAAACAAAAAAAACTCATTAAATTTTATAATAAATTAAAGATTTTTATAAATTAAAATAAAAATCTGTAAAAAAATTAAGTAATAAAGCCAAAAATAGTATAAAATATTTCTCAGCAACATGTTGCCAAGAAATAAAACACGATTTTAACAGTTTAAATAAACAAAATGTTCCAATTTTCAAGAAATCTGACAAAAATTAACAAAATATTTTTCTTAGCAACATGTTTCCAAGACAAAAAATCATGAAATTTGTGAAATTTAGCCATAAATAGTCAAAAATATTTCTCAGCAACATGTTGCCAGGAAATGAAACGCGATTTTAAACAGTCTAAATAAACAAAAAGTTAAAAATTTGTGAAATTTCGGCAAAAAATTGAAAAAATATTTCTCAGCAACATGTTGCCAAGAAAAAATTCATTCAATTTTATCATAAATTTAAGATTTTTATCAGTTAAACTAAAAATCTGGGCAAAATTTTTTAAATTTAGCCAAAAATGGTCAAAAATATTTATTAGCAACATGTTGCCAAGAAACAAAATATGGTTTTAACAAGCTATTTCCATTATTTTAAATCAAAAAACTATTTGTAACATTTAAAAAATTAAAAAAAAAAAAATAATTTCCAGCAACATGTTGCTTAGAAAAAAATATAATATTCAACAGTTAAAACAAAAATTTAACAAATGTTTAAAATTTAAGACAAAAATACTAAAAATATTTCTCAGCAACATGTTGCCCAGAAACAAAACATGATTTTTTACAAACTTTTTCCATTATTTTAAGTCAAAAAACTATTTGTAACATTTAAAAAATTAAAAAAAAAAGAAAAATAATTTCCAGCAACATGTTGCTTAAAAAAAAATATATAATATTCATCAGTTAAAACAAAAATTGAATAAATGTTCAAAATTTAAGACAATAATACTAAAAAATATTTCTCAGCAACATGTTTCCCAGAAACAAAACATGATTTTTAACACTTTAAATAAACAAAAAGTTCAACATTTTTGAAAATCTAACAAAAATTAAAAAAAAAAAAAATATTTCTTAACATGTTGCCAAGAAAAAATTTTGAAATAATTTAAAAATATTGTTAAAAGTAAATAATTTGAAACAAATTACGAATTTTATTTAATACATATTTTTAAATGTTAACAACATGTTGCCAAGAAAAATATTGTTAAAAGTAAATAATTTGAAACAAATTACGAATTTTATTTAATACATATTTTTAAATGTTAACAACATGTGCTAAACATTTGAAAAATATAAAACCTATTAAAAAGCACTATTTTCATTATTTTTAAGAAAAAAGGATTTTTTTGGCATGAAAAAGAATTAGAAAAAAATGCAAAAATATTTTCCAGCAACATGTTGCCAAGAAAAAAAAACACAATTTTTTATAATTTAAAACCAAAATCTGTTCGAAATTTGGGAAATTCAACCAAAAACTAAAAAACTATTTCTCAGCAACATGTTGCTTATTAATTTTATTTAATACAAAAAGTTTATAAATATTAATATGTTGCTTATTATTTGAGAAAAAAAAAACCTAATAAAAAACATGATTTTTATTATTTTAAATTAAAAGAATATTTTATAGCAATAAAAAGTAATGAGTAAAAATTAGAAATTATTTTCCAGCAACATGTTGCTAAGAAAAAAAAATAATTTTTATCTGTTTGAATAAAATTTTCTTCAAAATTTGAGCAGATCAATGAAATATGCTAAAAATATTTCTCTGCAAGATTTTGGAAAGCTACAAAAAATGACTTTTAACATTATAAACATGTTGCTAAACATTTGAAAAATAATCTTTCTATCAAAACACATAATTGTTATTATTGCAAATAAAAATAATAATTCTTAGAATTTTAAAAAATAGTCAAAAATTAAAAACTAATTTGCAGCAACATGTTGCTAAGAAAACAAAACATTATTCCTTAACAGTTAAAATTAAAATCTATTTAAAATTTCTAAAAATTATTTATTTTTTTATTTATTTTTATTTATTTATTATAGACTATAAGCCTATAGGGCCTAATTTAAATTTAAAAGAAAAAGGCTGAATTCTCCAGTATGTTGTCAATAATGTTGTTGAGTTTTTCCGGCAACATGTTGCCATGAAAAGTTGAAAGATGCTATTATCAACAAACGTTTTTTAAAATGAAAATTTTTAAACATTTTTTTATTTTATTAAATTTTTGAAAACAAAAATTGTTCCAGCAACATGTTGCCAAGAAAATGTATAAAATTTTTTCTTTATAAGAACTTTTTTTAAAAGAAAAATTACACAAAAAGTTTTAAATTTTTAAGAACTAAAATTTTTTATTTATTTATTTATATTTTTTTTTCAACATGTTGCTAAGAAAACTTGGTAGGTGTATTTATCACCAAAACAAAAAAATTGCTTTTAAAATTAAAAGTATTTAAAATTTTTGTATATTAGTTAAAATATTTTGAAAAAAATTTGTTTCAGCAACATGTTGCCAAGAAATTTTATGAAATTTTTCTTCAAAAAAAATCTTTTTTTAATAGGAAAATAAACGTAAAAGGTTTAAAAATGTATTAAGGATTAAAATGTTTAATTTATTTTCCAGCAACATGTTGCCAAGAAAAATTGAGATATTTATTTATAACAAAAACGTCTTTTAAAAATAAAAATTAATACAAAATTTTTTATTAAAAAAAATATTTTAAAAAAAAATTTGTTTCAGCAACATGTTGCCATGAAAAATTTACAAAATTTTGTTAAGAAAACTTGTTTTAATAAGAAAAAAAATTTTAAAAATTTCTTAAAAACTGAAGCAGTTTAAGCATTTCTTTTCCAGCAACATGTTGCTAAGGAAACGTGGGAGATGTTTTTATTACCAAAATGTCTTTAGAAATGAAAATTATTTAAAATTTGTGCATTTTAAGTAAATTATTTTGACAAATTTTATTTCAGCAACATGTTGCCAAGAAAATTTATGAAATCTTTCTTTAAAAACAAACTTGTTTTAATAGGAAAAAGAACATAAAACGTTAAAAAATTTATTAGAAAACTTAAAAATTTTAATTTATTTTCTAGCAACATGTTGCAAAGAAAACTTGGGAGATATATTTATCATTAAAACTGTCTTTTAAATTAAAATTGTGTAAAATTTTTGAATTTTAGTTAAACTATTTAAAAAAAAAAATGTTTCGGCAACATGTTGCTAAAAATTTGATGAAATTTTTCTTTAAAAAAACCTGTTTTAATAGGAAAACAAACATAAAAGTTTTAAACAATTTCTTAAAAATTAAAAAATTTTAATTTGTTTTCCAGCAACATGTTGCTAAGAAAATTTGGTAGATATATTTATTATTAAAACTGTCTTTAAAATTAAAAATATTTAAAACTTTTCTATTTTAGTTTAATTATTTTAAAAAATTGTGTTTCTGCAACATGTTGCCAAGAAATTTTATGAAATTTTTCATTAAAAATAAACTTATTTTAACAGGAAAATAAACGTAAATGGTTTAAAACTTTATTAAAAATTTAAATGTTTGATTTATTTTCCAGCAACATGTTGCCAAGAAAATTAGGGGATGTATTTATCACCAAAACGTTTTTTAAAATTAATATTAATTCAAATTTCTTTATTAAAATAAAATTATTTTTAAAAATTTGGTTTCAGCAACATGTTGCCAAGAAAATTTATGAAATTTTTCTTTAAGAAAAGTTGTTTTAATAGGAAAAATAATGTGAAAGGTTTATAAATTTATTGAAAACTATAAGTGTTAGATTTTTTTTCCAGCAACATGTTGCTAAGAAAATTTTAAACATGTTTTTATCACTAAAATTCCTTTTGAAATGAATATTATTATACATTTTTGTAAAAATATTTATTTAGATCTGTAATTGTTTGATTTGTTTACCAGCAACATGTTGCTAGGAATTTTTTTTAATGTTTCCATCCCCAAAATCATTAGGGAAATTTTATAAAAATTGTTATAATTAATTTTTGTATTAAAACAAAGTTTTTTAGCAACATATTGCAAAGAAAATTTTGTTTAAAATTTTAACAAAATGTTGCCAAGGAAATCTTGTTTATATTTCTTATTTTTAGCTATTTGTTTATTAAAAAATTCTATACTTTCTTTTAAGATTTTCCAGCTGTCTGCTTAAGCTTGTATTTAATAATTAAAGTTTAAGATTTACACCTGTTTAATCCAGCTTTTATACAGATTTTCCTAAGTCTGTCTCTAGTTTCAAAAGAAAATATTTCATTTTTATAAATTTTTTTTTTTTTTTTTTTTTAAGATTAAGAATATTTAATGAATTTCTACCCCCTTAAAATAGACAAGAAAATCAAGTATAACAACATAATCTTTAGTTTTATAAGAAAAACAAAAATGAAGTTTAATTTTCTTTTTAAAAGTAAGAAAAAAAAGAAGATTTAATCTTTGAAAAAAATGAAGAAAAAAAGTGAGGTTTAGAATTAGCTGAAATATGAAAGAAAAGCAGCAACTGATGATGCTCTTAATTTAGTTGGTTTAAGCATACAAATGTTGCCACTTAAAATTTTAATAACCAAGTAAACGCCTGTCTCTAAGCTACAAATTTTAAAGCTTGAATAACTAACTGTCTGTCCGTCTGTCCGTCTGTCCGTCCGTCCGTCTGTCTGCCTTAGCTGCTAAAAAATATTTGTTATATTTTCTTTTAAGAATTTTCTAAACATTTCATCTCAAAGAAAAGATAGACAACTTTGGGGCCTTCAAGAAATTTTTGCTGACTAATGATATAGCTAGGCTTACTAGTAAGGCCACTTTTATATTGATATTGTTGCTCCCATTACGGTTTTATGAAAAAATATCTATGTTATTTGTAGCCTAGCAAAATAATTTTTTTTTAACTAACTGCCACCACTTGTAGAAGAATGATGGGGCAAGCATAAGAGAGAAGAAAAAAAAAAACATTTTGAAACTACAAATAACGGCATATAATTTACTTGACTTTTACTCGTTATTCAATAATAATAATGGTATTTAATGCAGCAAACAACCCGGCATTGGATACAGCCATATCAACAACTTGTGTCTTTTTTATTTCAATTCTTAATGCAGCCGTTTGCTTTAGCATCATGTTCATCAAGATCTTGATTGTGTAAGAAATTGAACATGGAGAGCATTAGCTGGAGCACTTGAATACAATATTATACACCACACATACTCAAACTACTTTATTACACCAAAAGCAAACACTTCAACTCAATTAAGTCTCAAAAAGAAAACCTGAAAAAAAGAAGAAAAGAATCAATTTCAACATATTTGTATTTGAAATACAATTTCTAAAAAAAAACATTTTACGTTTTGTATTATTTGTAATTGATACTCTGATGTAGCTTGGCCACATTATTTTTAATACCTTAAGTAACACAAATTAAGCCTAAAACATTTATTATAGAATTTTCCATACCAACACTATTTATTTATTTCAAAAGACTCTTCTACAAATTATGGTAGCAATTAGAGTTAATAGCATATTGATAGAGTCTTGTGCCTTTTTGCATTTTTATGTCATGATTTATACAAACATTACTTCCTGTATATTTATTAAGACAAGAAATGGAAAATTATTAATAAATATTTGCAAAAGAATCAAGAAATTAATAATAAATTTAAACTATTAATAAAGAAAATATAAAAAATAAAAAGTAAACAAAAGACTTAAGAAAAAACCTTTGTAATCAGTAAATATAACACTAGCAACATGTTGCTAAGGTCTTTCCAAAAAAAAAAAAATTTATTTAAAAGAATTTAAAAATACATTTTTTCTAAAATAATTTTCCTTTTGAAAATTTCTTAATAAATTAAACTTTTACATGAAAATGTTTACAAACTTATATGGCAACATGTTGCGCAAATTAGTTTTTAAGTTTTTGGCAACATAATGAGAGACATGTTTGCTTACAGTTATGATCTATTTAAAACGTTTTTCAAAATATTTCAAAAGTTTTATCATTAAATTTAAGTTTAAAAGAAAAAAATCTATGAAAAATATTCTTGGCAATATGTTGCCAAAAAATTTTTTTATTCTTTTGCAACCTTTTAAAAATTAATTTTTAATATTCTACAATAATCTCTATGAATATCTTATTACATACAACTTTGTTTAAAGAAAATATCCTTTTAAAAATTCTTGGCAACATGTTGCGTAACAAGTTTAAGTTTTTTTTTTTTTTTTTTTTTTTTTTGACACATTTTAATAGTATTTTCTTCATATATTTTAACATTTTTAATAAAAAAATTTTCAAAAAATATTCTTAGCAACATGTTGCCAAAAAATGTTCCTTACCCTATGCCATTATTTAAGAAGTTTTGTAAATATTTTAAAAGATTTTCTTGTTAAAAAAATTATTTTCTAGAACAATCTCTATAAAAAAAATTGAGCAACATGTTGCTGAAAAAAGAATTGGTACTTATTTATTATTTTATTTTTTTTTTTTTTTTTATATTTCAGCATTTTCCATACAATTTAATTTTAAAATTCTATGTTTATAGGAAAAATCAGTCAACATAGTTCTTAGCAACATGTTGCAAATATTTTTTTTTCTTGTTTTAACCCATTTGAGTTTTAAATATATTTCAAAAAACTTTCTTAATAAATTAGAATTTAGTAAGAAAAATAATTCAAAACTGTTGTTAGCAACATGTTGCTAAAATTAAAATTTAATATATATTAGTTTTCGTTATGCAATTTATTAAAATGAGTTCTAAAATTATTAAAATATAATTCAAAATTTTTTGTTTTAAAAAAATAAATTATTTAGCAACATGTTGCTAAAAGAAATTTTGTTACTCTGGTTATTTTTCTTAAAGTAATTTTCATAACTGAATCATAGCTGTTACAAAAAATATAAAAAAGTTAAGAATTAAAAAAAGTGTTTTAGCAACATGTTGCAGAAAAAGTTTTATTTTTTTTTTTTTTTATATAAAATTTGATCGTTTTTATTGTATTGTATTCTTAAGCTGTTTCTCAAAAAGTGCATTAATAAAATTTAAATTTTATTAAACAGTTTGAGGTTTATATACAAATTTTCCTAGCAACATGTTTCAGAGAAAAATTAAAACTTTTTTTTTTAAATTTCATTATTTTATTATTGTTCTTTAAAACAGTTTCTTAAAAAGTTTATGCACTTTTTTAATTTTATTAAACAATTTGAAGTCTAAATAAAAATTTTATTAGCAACATGTTTATCATTTTTTAATATTTTGAGGCATTTTATTTATGTAAATTAAAAAAATAGTTTAAATTTTATTTGGTATTCGAACAAATTTTTCTTAGCAACATGTTGCAGAGAAAATTTTTAATATTTTTTATATAAAATTTTATAATTTTTGATTATTTTTTAACAAGTTTATTAAAACGAATTTAAAAATCATTTAAATTTTTATTAAACAGTGAGGTTTAAAATAAAAGTTTTGCCAGCAACATATGGCAGAGAAAAATTAAAACATTTTCTTATCAAAATTTATAAGTTTCAATGATTTTTTTTAGATTTGCATAAAAATTAAACTTAAAATAATAAAAATTTTTTTAACAAATATAAGTTAGCAACATGTTGCAGGGAATAATTTGAAGTTTTTTATTAAAATATTATAATTTGTTAGTATACTTTTAAGCTTATTATTAAAATGAGTTAAAAAAAAAAAAAAAAAAAAAAAACATTTGAAATTTATAAAATATTTAAAAAAATTTGTAAGCAACATGTTGCCAGAAGAAAATTTTGGTATTTTTATAAAAAAAAAAAAATATATATATATATATATATATATATATATATATATATATATATATATATATATATATATATATATATATGTTTTTAAGATCTTGAAAAAAAAATTCAAAGTAGAATCAATAAAATTTTTCTGAAATATTAAAAAAATTGCTTAGCAACATGTTGCTAGAAAAAAATTTTTCTATTTTTATATAAAAAAATAAGTTTTTTAAGATTATTGAAGATAAATTTAAAACAAAATCAATAAAATTTTTCTGAGTTATTAAAAAATTTGCTCAGCAACATGTTGATGAGAAAATTTCTAGCCCTTTTTATATCAAATTTGATAATTTTTTATTATATTTTTAAGCAATTTATTTTTAAAATTTTAAAAATCATTTAAACTTTATTAAACAATTTGAGTTTAAAATAAAAATTTTCTTAGCAACATGTTGCAGGAAAACTTTTAAGATCTTTTTATATAAAATTTGATCATTTGTGCATCATTTTTTTAAGCAGTTTATTAAAATTAATTTCAAATTTATTAAATATTTTAAGCTTTAAAAAATAAATTTGTTAGCAACATGTTGCTAGAAAAAAAATTGGGATAGTTTTATAGTAAAATAGGTTTATTAAGAGCTTAAAGTTAAATATAAAGTAAAATCATTTTAATTTTATTTAATGTTTAAATACGTTTTCTTAGCAACATGTTTTAAACCTTTTTTTTAAGCAGTTTATTTAAAAGAAATTAAAAATCATTTAAATTTTATTTGTAGTTTAAACAAATTTTTTTAGCAACATGTTGCAGGAACATTTTTAAGCCCTTTTTACATAAAATTTAATAATTTTCATTATCTTTTTAAGCAGTTTGCTAAAATTCATTCAAATATTTTTAGCTTTGAAAAAGGATTTTGTTAGCAACATGTTGCTAGAAAAAAAATTTGGCATATTTTTATATTAAAATAAGTTTTTTAAGATCTTGAAGTTAAATTTTAAGTAAAATCTTTAATTTTTTTTTTTGGAATTTAAACATTTTTTCTTAGCAACATGTTGCAGGGAAATTTGTAAGCCCTTTTTATATAAAATTTTATACTTTTTATTATTTTTTCAAGTAGTTTACTAAAATTTATTGAAATATTTTTAACTTTGAAAAAGAATCTTGTTAGCAACATGTTGCTAGAAAAAAAATTTGCAATATTTTTTACTAAAATAAATTTTTTAAGATCTTAAAGTTAAATTTTAAGTAAAATCATTAAAATTTTTTGAAAATTTAAAAATTTTTTCTTAGCAACATGTTGCAGGGAAAACTTTTGAGCCCTTTTTATATAAAATTTTATTGTTTTTGACTATTTTTTTAACAGTTTATTCAAATTCATTTTAAGTTTATTAAATATTTTTAGCTTTTAAAAAGAAATTTGTTAGCAACATGTTGCTGGAAAAAAACTTGGTTTGTTTTAAATTAAAATATTTTTTTTTTTTTAAAGCTTAAAGTTACATTAAAGTAAAATCATTCAAATCTTTTTCGAGTTTAAAAAAAATTTCTTTGCAACATGTTGCTGAGAAAACTTTAAATATTTTTTAACTAAAATTTCATCAATTTTGTTATTAATTTTTTAAGCAATTTATATAAAGGAATAAAAAAATCTTTTAAATTTTATTAAATAAAATAATTAAACAAAAATATTCTTTGCAACATGTTGCTGAGAAAATTTTAAATCTTTTTTTAACTAAAATTTTATAATTTTTTTAAGCCGTTTATTTAAAGGTACTATAAAATCATTTAAATTTTATTAAACAGTCTGTTATTTAAACAAAATTTTCTTAGCAACATGTTGCAGCGAAATTTTTAAGAATTTATTATATAAAATTTGATAATTCTTTTATCTTTTTAAGCAGTTTATTTAAATAAATTGAAAAATCATTTAAGTTTTATTAATTACCTTGAGGTTTTTTTTAATGATCACTTTAGCAACATGTTGCTAAAAAAATTTTGAATATGTTTTCTTACAAAAATAAATCGTTAGAAGATTTAAATTTAAATTAAACTTATTTTAATTTTCATTTATTATTTTCCATATCATAATTTATGGTTTTTTTCTGTTAATTAAGACAAGAAGCAAAATGATATTTTATGTCATTTATTGCTGCTGGATTTATGATGTCATTAGTAGCTAAAAAAAAAAGATTAATTAATAGTTAAAGTTTTCGCTAAGATAGTCTTTAGAGGACAGGGTTTTATTATTATTTGTTTTAAAGAAACATTTAAAGACATTTTTTGAGTTATAAGGAAAATTATTAAAGGAGGAATTTCTTGAAAAGAATTTTTTATATTTAAAATGATTAAGTGATTTTTAAGAGTCTCTTAATGTCTTTTTTTAAAGGGACATATTTTATCTTTTTTAAATAATAAACGTAGGTTGGTTTAAAAAATTTTCTAAGAGATTTTCTTTATAAAAAGAAGCCCACGTTTGTTATTATTAAGGGTCATTTTAGTAATTATTTACTTAAATTATTTTTTATTTTTTCTTCTTTTCTGCCTGCTTAATAATGTTATTAAAATCAATTTCTTTTATTATAAGGAAAATATTAATCAATTTTTTATTTTAATTTCTTTGCCATAATCAATTTTAATTTTTTTCTTCTTTTTTTATATCTGATTACAGGCTTGATTATTTACACCTTGGCAGCAAGTTTTCTTTTGGTAAAACCTCAACTTTATACAATACAACTTCTTTATAAAATATTATATAAAAAGGTATGTTTAATCATATAAAAATACTATATTTAGTAAAAAAAAAAAAAAAAAAATAATAGTAATTTATTTGGATTGATGTCAGGTTTATAATAGAATAGAAAAACTATTAAAGGGCGCCTTGATTAACATTTTCCATAATTGTTAATGGCTTGAAAAGCAACACAATCTTATATACATAATAAGGTATTATGTTCCTAAGAGTGTGTATAAACTAAATGCAATAAAACAAAACTACAAGTTAATAAACTTTTGTTAACAGTTTACAGGTTTTTTTTGCTACCTTTTAAGCCTTAGAAAACCATTTTCATATGTAAAGAAAGAATAAAAAAATTACAATGACTTGGAATACAAGAAACAAATGCGTAATAGCTGGAAATACATGTTAGAGTTTTAATACAAAGACAGACAGAAGGACAGACATATAAACTGTCTTGCAATATTAGCCCAGCAGGTGTTGAAAACTTACTACCATTTCTTAAAAGAATTGATAGAAATCTATAAAAGTTTTTTTTTATTTTCTTTTTACGTTTTAAGTTTTAGCGCGTGCAGTTTGTGGCAACTTATAGTTATAACACAAATAATAATTTAGTTTTTTTTTTCTCTCTCTTTTTTTCTTAACATTTCCTTCATTTTTTTAATTTCTTACCTTCATTTATTTAAAGGCGGAAGTTAGAAATTTTCCAAGTGTTTAAATGCATTAAGGTTTATGCAAAAATTTCAGAAAAAAACAAACCCCCTTTTTCGAGCTTTAACTCATCTAGAAAAGTAAATAATAAAAGAGCAAAATTAGCCTAAAGGTTGTTGTATTTTATGGTATTTTTACCACATTATTATAATTATAAAGATTGTTTTTAATGGTTTATAGATAACGCAAGAATTAAATTTAATTTAAAGCACAAGAAAAACAAAAGACTTAAGCAAAAAACTCAATCAAAACCAATATTTCAACAAAAATATAATTATGTAGCTTTTAAAAACTCTAAAGAAAATTCAAATTAAATCAAATTTTAAATTTTTTAAAATTTAAAAATTAAATTTTTTACAAATCTTTTTTTTTCAAATTTTTTTACAAAAATTTTTTTTTTTCAAAATTTTTTTTTTCAAAAATTTTCTGAAATCCCCTTAAATTTAATTAAAATTTACAAAATAACATTATTACTAAAGCCTTCTATTTAAATTTTAAAAATTTCACTATTTTTCTTAAAGTTCGAAAATTCGAAGTTAATTTCGAAATTGTAAAATTACTTAAAAAACGGTAAAAACTTAATTAAATTTAAAAAATTTTAATATTTTTGATTTAATTTTAAAAATTTTGAAGTTTTTTTGTAAGTTCGAAATTTCGAACTTAATTTCGAAAATTCGAAATTCATATAATATTGCTAAAATATAATAAAAATCTTAAAACCATTAAGTTAAATTACATCCAAAGCAAAAATTTTACTTTTTGATACGATTTTACGAAGTTCGAAAATTCGAACTTAATTTCGAAAATAAGAAATTACCTAAAAATGGTGAAATCTTGATAAAAATTAAAAACCTTTAATGTTTTTTACTTAATTTTAAAAATTTTAACATTTTTTAGAAATTTCGAACTTAATTTCGAAAATTCGAAATTCATATAATATTGCTAAATTTTAATAAAAATCTTGAAACCATTAAGTTAAATTACATCCAAAACAAAAATTTTACTTTTTGAGATGATTTTACGAAGTTCGAAAATTCGAACTTAATTTCGAAAATAAAAAATTACTTAAAAAATGGTGAAATCTTGTTAAAAATTAAAAACCATTAATGTTTTTTACTTAATTTTAAAAATTTTGAAGTTTTTTAGTAAGTTCGAAATTTCGAAGTTAATTTCGAAAATTCGAAATTCTTAAAATATTAACAAAATTGTTTAAAAATCGTAAAAATATTTTGTTAAATAACTATTCTGCAAAAACTATAAATTTTAAAAAATTTTGTAAAGTTCGAAAAATTCGAAGTTAATTCGAATTTTTTAAATATGAAAAATAAGCTATAATTTTACTTAAAATCATTTTTACATACTATTTTGATAGCTTTTAAGCAATTTCTTTCAAATTTTAATAGTTTTGGGGATTTTCGAAAATTCGAACTTAATTTCGAAAATTCAAAATTCGTAAAAAATGCCTAAATTTAATCTTTTATGAGAATTTTTTAAAGTTTTTGTTAATTTTTAAGTACATTACTTAAAATTTTTAAGGTTTTTGCAGATTTTCGAAAATTCGAAATTAATTTCGAATTTGAAAAATTTTAAATTTTTTCAATTAAAATCATTATTTGTTAGGTTTTTAATAGTTTTGGTTTATTTTCTTAAAATTTTTGGGATTTTTGGTTATGTTCGAATTTTCGAATTTAATTTCGAAAATTAAAAATTCTTTAAAATATGTTAAATTTTAAGCAGAATTATTATTTCTTCAGTATTTGATCATTTTTAAGCAATTTCATTAAAATTTTGCTAATTTTTGTGAGTTTTCGAAAATTCGAACTTAATTTCGAATTTTTAGAATTTCGTAAAATAATATATTTTTATCTAAAATTATTATTTCTTATATTTATGATAATTTTTAAAAAAATTTCTGTAAATTTTTGTTCGAAAATTCAAATTTAATTTCGAATTTTTAGAATTTCAAATATATGCTCTCAATTTCACTTAAAATCATTACTTATTAGGTTTTTAAAAATTTTAGAAAAATGTTTGGGATTTTTTAATGTTTTAGGCATATTCGAAAATTCGAACTTAATTTCGAAATTACAAAATTCATATTTTTTTGATTTTTATTCATTTTTAGGCTAATTGTAGCAATTTTTATGATTTTTATATGTGTTCGAATTTTCGAACTTAATTTCGAATTTTTACATTTGGAAAAAAAGTTACATATTTTCACTTAAAATCATTTTTTGTTAAGTTTTTGATAACTTTTAAGCATTTTCTTAGAAATTTTCATGATTTTGGGTTAAGTTCAAATTTTCGAACTTAATTTCGAATTTTTAAAATTTAATAAAAATTATGTATTTGTTCTTAAAATCATTATTTATCAGATTTTTGATAATTTTAAAGCATTTTCCTTAACATTTTCATGGTTTTGAGTTAAGTTCGAATTTTCGAACTTAATTTCGAAAATTGGAAATTCTTTTAAAACTCTTAAATTTAATTGTAAATGGTATTTTTTCAGTTTTTATTAATTTTTAGATAAATTGTAGCAAATTTTTATGATTTTTGTGAATGTTCGAATTTTCGAACTTAATTTCAAATTTTTTAGAACTTAAAAAATTTTCATAATTTTTACTTAAAAACATTATTTGTAAGGCTTTAAATAATTTTTGTTCATTTTTCTTAAAATTTTTATAACTTTTGGGGAAGTTCGAATTTTCGAACTTAATTTCGAATTTTTAGAATTTGAAAATAATTACATATTTTTATTTAAAATCATTATTTATTAGGTTTTTTAATAATTTTTGATTATTTTCTTTAAAATTTTTCTGATTTTTTTGGATTTTCGAATTTTCGATAATTTCGAATTTTTAGAATTTGAAAAAAATTACATATTTTTATTTAAAATCATTATTTATTAGGTTTTAAGTAATTTTTGTTCATTTTCCTTAAAATTTTTATAACTTTTAGGGAAGTTCGAATTTTCGAACTTAATTTCGAAAATTTAAAATTCTTAAAAAATTATTAAATTTCTTTAATTTTATCAGTTGTTAATATTTTTGAGAAAAAAAAAAATTGTTTTTGTTTAAAAAATTTAACAAGTTTGTGTCTTAAGTCTTTTGTTTTTAAGAAGAAATTTTTTTAAGTTTTCAAAGGAGCAGAGTTGGAGGCTTTTTTAGCACAAATTTTATTTAAACAAATGTGGGAGTATATGTTTTATCACTTAAAAATCTCATAATGTCATCTTAACAAAATCATAAATCATAAAATGTTTTAAAGACAAAAAAAAAACGTCTCTAGGACTCATCATTTTTCAAAGGCATAATAGTTGTTGTATTGGTTTTCGAACAATGTTGTTAAGTACTTATTGTGTTAAGACAAGTCTTAAGAAATGACTCAGTTATTTGTTGTAAGGTATGTGTTGTTTATATATTGACATTGAAATATATATGAATTTCAAATCTTTTAAGTTTAAACTTCTTTGTATTGAAGAAATGTTTTAAACAAATTTATGTTGAAAAGTTTAAGGAAGAAAAGAGTATGTTAAGGGGGAAAGAAAATTGTCTTTTTTAGAAATAATGACATCTACAATAAATTTGTAAAGTTTGTGCTTTATCTGCTATTGTAAGTTGCTTGTGGAAAAATGTAGCCATGATTTGTAAAGTATTCTTTTTTTTTTTTTTTTTTCATCTTTTCTTTCTCTCTATATATGATGCTTGAATACATGTCAGTTTTATTTAAATGTGTGTTGTATTTTAAATGAGTCTAAAGATAGATTTTTTTTCTGGTATAAAGCATGAACTAATGGTTGAGGATTTTTTTAATTTTTACCTTAGAGATTTATCTTTGTAAGTTGCTTGGGTTTGTATTTTAATTTTCTTTGCTGGAAACTTTGTACGGTAGCTTTATTACTTGTTTTTATTGAAATCTTCATGACATGTTGTTGCTGGCAATGTTTGTGATAATTTTACAAATTCTTTAAAGTTTTCTCTGGAGTTTTTTTTTATTAAATGTTACCTGTCTTCTGATATCAATTGTCATGACAGTATTTGATAGACAGATATTCAAATTAAAAAATACATTTGTTTGTAAATGATACAAGGAACTTTGAAATTAATAGAAAATTTAAAAAAAAAAAAAAAAAAAAGAAATTGTTAAAGAAAATTTATTTCTTAAAAGAAAGTTTAATTTTTTTTTTAATAAATTCCCCTTTTTTTTGTTCAATAATACCTTTGTTTTTCTAGTCTTAATTCTTAGAAATTATAAATTTTTTTCCTTTATAAATAAATTTTAAAATAGTTTAGATTAAAATCACCCCACAAATGACCTCAAGACTAGATTAATCAACACCAAATCAAAAGAGGCTAATATTAAAGAAAAAGTAAAATAAAAAATAACTCTTTAATATGATCCTTGGGATCTTGGCCATAACAGCATCAACAACAAAGTAGCACATACGCTTATTTGACACGCAAATTATAAAAGAAGAAAAACCTCTTGAATTGCTAACAAACCATAACCAAATAGCTAACAAAGATAAGAGACAAGAATGATGCCAGCTAGTCACTAGCCAGTTCAAAATCAATACCCATACTTAAAAAAATTTCAAACTTAAGGCCATCAGCATTACTACAAACCAACTCAAACAGGCCAAAGCTAAAAAAAAAAAAGAAAACCTACATAGAAATATTTTAGACTTGTTTTTCTTTATTTAATGGTTATTTACTATTTAACTGTTTTTCTTTCTTTTCTTCTATATATTTCTTTCTATTCCACTATCTAAGCAAGTTTTCTAAGACTTTTTTATTTATTTGGGGAGTTCTATTAAATAAGGAAGTTGAGGAAAAAAATCTGGAAAATTTACTATACTTTTAAACATATTAAGCAACAAAAAATAAACCTCAATTTCTTAATATGGTTTAGTTATATTTTTTATTTATTTCTTAAACCACAATTTTGCTCAAATTGCTCCATAAACCATATAAAGAAATTGTTTTAAATTTTTTGTTCATTTTAAAAAATGTTTTCTTTAAAATAAGATTCTAAATAATCTATTAAATGGCATCTATAGAAGTGCAATAATTATTTGCATAATGTTAAATATTTACAAGAGTTGTTAACAAATACATGCTTATGTCTGAGATGATGATTAAAAGTTATTTGGTTAACTAAACAAACTACAAACATATATAAGAATATATGTTTTTTGGTGTCTACATACATAATTTAAGCCCTTTTATAACTTGCAAAAAGAAAACAAACAAGAAAAACTTTTAAAACAAAAAAATAAAATAAAAGAATGAATTCTAAAAATAAATAAAAACAGGCAGACAGAAGGACGGACAAAAAAACATATAGAACAGACTAAAAATTAAAGAAAAATTGATACACAGATTGATCAACAGGCAAGTTTTCCCCAATAAACATAAAAAACATACGATATTAGATAAATACTTATAAATAGGAACAATAAAATTTAAATTAATCCATCAAAAAATTATAATTATACAAACACAGAAGTATATGAATAAGGACAGACAGAAGGACGGACAAACTAACTTACAAAAACAGACTATGATTTTAAGAAAAATTGGTATACAAATAAACTAACAAATAAGTTTTCTTTCAATAAATTAAAAAACAAAAACATATGATTTCAAATAAAAAAGAAACAAACAATAATTAAGTAAGTCGCCAAAAAAAAAACTATACTAACACAGAAGGATATAAGGAAGGATAGACAGAAGGACGGACAGCAAAACATACAGAAAAAAGCTATGATTTTAAGAAAAATTAGCACACAGAGGGACCAATAGATAAGCTTTATCTAATAAAGTTGAAAAATATATGATTTCAGATAAAAACATATAAAGAGGAACAATAAAAAATTTTCTATAAAAATAAAATATTTAAACATACACAAAAGATAAAAGGAAGGCCAGATGGACGGACGGACGGACAGACAGATATAAAGACAAACAAATAAAGAGACAGATCCAAAATAAACTAAAAACATGGAAAAATAGATAAGCAGACAAACAAATATAGATAAAGTAGTGTAACAGAAGCAAACATTTTGTCAAATAAATAAACATAGAAAAGGACATTTAAAAAATAAGTACATTGTACCACAAAAATACCCATGTAAAAAGATGGACGGAAGGACAGACGCCGTAAAAAACTAATAAAGAGACTGATTCGAGAAAAAATGAACCTGTAGAAAATTGAATAGATATACAAATAAAACTAAGCAAAATCACTATCAAGGACAGACATATTGTTAGATATTTATATACATAGAGCGCGACATTAAAAAAATAAGTGATAGTAAGAGAAATATACATATACAGGCAGAAAGCAAGACGGAAGGACAGACATTCTAAAAAACAAATAGAGCATTAGCATCAAAAAAAAATAGACTCATAAAAAAACAAATGGACAGACAAATAAATATATTTAACATAGAATATATATCAAGAGCAGATATATTGTTGAATAAATCGATATACAGAGGGACATTAAAAAATAAGTAGCTAGTCAGACAAATATACACAGGCTGAAGGAAGGACGGAAGGACAGACATTTTAAAAAACAAATGGAGCAATATACCCAAAAGAAAATAGACTCACAGAAGAATGGGTAGATAGGCAAATAGCAAAAATAAAGAAGTGTACCAGTAGCGGACATGTTGGCAGATAAATAGACAAACAGAAGGACATTAAAAAGTAAGTAGATCATCAGAAAAATATACACAGATAATAGGATGGACGGAAGGACAGACATACATATAAAGAAATAGAGGAACATATCCATAGAAGGACAAATAGATAGACAAGCAAAAATATATATAAAAAAAAGGGTATCAGGAGCAGACATTTTGTCAGATAAATAAACATACATAAGGACATTCTAAAAATAAGTAAATCATCAGACATACATATATGTATATCCAAATAGAGGGATGGACGAAAGGACGGACTCTCTGAAAAACAAATGGAGGTACAGACCCAAAAGAAAATAGACCCATAGAAGAACGAATAGACAGAAAAAAATAGACAAGAAATGGGTCTCAGGGGTAGACATGTTGTAAAATAAATAAACATACTGATGAATATTTAAAACATAAGTAGATCGTCAAATAAATATATACAAATATTGGGATGGACAGAAGGACAGACATCCTTAAAAACAAATAGAGCAACAAAAACAAAAGAAAATATAACCTTGAAAAGATATATAGAAAGACAATTAAAACTAGATAAAGCAATAACCATAAGCAGTCTAATTGTCCAAAAAAAATATTCAAGCAAAGAGACATTAAAAATTAGTAAATCATCAGAAAAATTTACACGGATAGGGGGATGGACAGAAGGACTGACATCCGAAAAAACAACTATTACAACAAAACCAAAAAAAGATACACCCATAGAAAACTGAATTGGCAGATAATTAAAAGTAGATAAAATAATATACCAAAAGCAAACATTTTGTCAAATAAATTTACATACAGAGGAACATTCAAAAACTAAAAAGATCGTCAGATTAATAGAACTCAAACAAAGGAATATACGGAAGGACGGACGGATAGGTGGACATACAGAGTTTGACAGGGAAGGGGGCAGAATTAAAAAGAAATATACTTAAAGAAAACCAATAGACAGACAACCTAACTATGAGGAAAAGAAACACAAGTTGTAAAAATAATAGACGTAAAGAAAAACAAAAACATACAAATAAATTATCAGACAAATATATTTAAGCAGGAGAATAGATTGAAGTACAGACGGAAGGACGGACTCATGGAAGGGTGGAATAAAAAAATAAATTTACCAACAAAAAGACATTAGGACAAACAAATATGCTCAGTTTTAATATAGACTTATTACCAAATTATTTATTATAGAAATATAAAATTTTGGACAATCAAAAAGAGGGACATATAAGATACGCGAGAATATTAGGAAAAAGCAAATAAGGTGAAGGAGAGACAGACGGACGGACAAGTAGACAGCCTGAGTGTTAAAACGAATATTTTCCATTAATTTTTATCTTATTTAAGTTAATTTGATTAATTTTGAAAATTCGAACTTAATTTCGAAATTCTCAAAATGTCTAAAAATAACAAATTTTGTTTAAATACATGACGTTTTTAATGTCTATTAAGTTTTTCTTAATTTTTAAGCCAATTTTTTCCAATTTCGAAAATTCGAACTTAATTTCGAAATTTCAAAAATCTTTTAAAATTCATTAAATTTGCTCAAATTTGTTTAAATTTTGTAAAAGTTATAAATTTTATTAAGTTTTCCTTCTATTTGCCTCTTTTTTAAGTTGATTTTATTAATTTCGAAAATTCGAACTTAATTTCGAAATTCCAAAAATGTCTTAAAATAATAAATTTTGTTTAAAAACATAACATTTTTAATATCTATTAAGTTTTCCATAATTTTTAAGCCAATTTTTTTAAATTCGAAAATTCGAACTTAATTTCGAATTTTTCGAAATTCATAAAAATTTTAAATTTTTCTTAAAAATCATTAATTATATTAAGTTTTTATACGTTTTTAGAGCTTTTAGTCTTATTTTTTTTTTTTTTTTTTTTTTTTTTTTTTTTTGTTTAATTTAAAGAAGAGTTTCCTTTACTTCTCTGCCTTTATCTTGCGCCAGAAAACATAAATCCTTTTGCTATATTACATTTATTAGTGTTTTAAGATTTTGTGTTTTTTTTTTTTTGCTGTTAATTTGTTGTTGTTTTTTTTAACATGTTGCTTGTCCCTTTTAAATGTGTTTATTTTAAATATTTTTAAATGCAAATGAATGAGTTTTATGCTGCTTTAAAGGGAAAAAAATTTACAAGAAGACATGTCTTCTGTTATGAATATTTTATTTTTAAAAAGAGAATTTTATTTGTGGCTGATAATTTTTTTTTCTTGCAACAAACATTTATTTAAAAAGAACTTAATGAATTTATTACGAATATGAAGTAGTTTAAGAAAGAAGGAGAAAAAAAATCAATTAGGGAGTTGAGAAGTTTAAAAGTTTAAGGAAAAATGAAAAGGGAAAAGGTACAGGAGGAAAAGGTGAAGGTAAAGAATTTTTTTTTTTTATTAAAAAGATATTTCGTTTATTTAGCAAACTTTTTTGTTTAATTATTTTTAATTGATTTAATTAAAATAAAAAAAATTTTTCAGAAATTATTATTTTCAATAATCAGACAGACAGAAGGACGGACAGAAAAACATATAGAAACAGACTATGATTTTAAGAAAATTTTTTTGTTTATTTATTTTAATTGATTAATTAAAATAAAGCAAAAGATTATTTAGCACAGATTATTTAACAATTGTTTTGTTTATTTATTTTAATTGATTTAATTAAACTAGAGCAAGAATTGTAGGAATTATTATTTTCATTAAAAATAAAGACAGAAGGACGGACAGAAAAACATAATGAAACAGACTATAATTTTAAGAAAAATTGTTGGTATATTTATTTTAATTGATTTAATTAAAATAAAGCAAAAGATTATTTAACAATTGTTTTGTGTATTTATTTTAATTGATTTAATTTAAAAAAAAAAAAATCAAATTTTTCAGGAATTATTATTTTTATTAAAAAGACAGACAGAAGGACAGACAGAGTAACTTATAGAAACAAATTATGATTTTAGGAAAAAATAGTTTTTTTATTTATTTTAATTGATTTAATTAAAATAAAATAATTTTTTTAAATCAGTTGTTATTTTTAATAAAAAGTAGAGAGTTTTTAAATTGATTGTACTAGGCCATAATTTAAAAATATTTTCATTTAAGGAGGACTCCTTAGAGGAATTCAAAAGTTAATTTATTTAATATTTAATTGATTAATTATGTTGCTATATTGATGTAACTTTTTTAAACAATGTTATTTCTTGTTTAATTGCTTTAGAAATTGTTTTAAATAATATTTTTTATTTAATGGAATTTCTTTTAATATTTTTTCTTGCCCTTTTTGTTATTAATTTAAATAGAGACTTCATTATTTAATAATCATTTTTATTATTATTTTATGTTGTAAAAAAAAGCAAACCTTATAAGTTTTAGTACATCTTTAGGTAATGGGTGTCCCTGTAGTAATTTGTGGCACTAAGGTGTCTTGTAAATACCAGTACATAGATTTATTAATATTCTTTAAAACATCAGCACCTTAAAAGAACTTTTCTTCTGCTCTTTTACCACAAACAATTGTTAATGGTTTTCTGGTTCCTCTAAGACTAGAGGTATTTTAAGATTTTTTGCTAAATCATTATATTTTTTCTGTCTCTTTTGAATTCATAAGGGAACTTTAAAGCATTAAATGAAATTATTATGGCTTTTGTTGCCATTTAATGTTTTATTCTTATAAGAAAAAGATTATTAATTTGCACGCGTTTTGTTAAAGACTTTAGCTTCATGAAGCTGAGAGCACTAAAGTCCTTTGGTTATAATTTTCTCTGGCAATTAAATCATAAAACATATTTTTTTCTTTATTAAATGATATTGTACGTACAAATAGAATAAAAATAAAAAGACCTTAAGTAAATTATTGTATGATTATAAATGATTAAAATGAAACATTAGCCATGATTTACTGTACTAAATAACTTAAGACAAAATGACATTAAATATTCAGGAAAATAAGCTTAACTCAAATTAAATAAAGATATCACAAAAGGTCTTTAAATTACATAAAAAAATATATTATATTAAGCTTAAGATTTATATCTCCTTTATTAATATATATATATATTTTTTCTTCCTTTTCTTTCTAGGTAATTTTTAGCTTTTATTCCCCTATAATTACTCACACACTTTTAGCTGAAGTTTGTAGCTAACCCTAATGGTATGTTTTCAATTAAATAATTTGTTTAAAAACTTCCTTTTCATTATAATAAATTACATAGTCATAATTATAACACATTTGCTTAAAGAAAAAAATAATCTTTAAAAAGAATATAATCATCAAGATTGAAAAGAAAATCATAGAAGAACACCTGGTGTTTGGCAAATGGTATAAATCATTACAAAGTTTTATAAGTAAAACAGGGAAAATTAAAAAAAAAATCTTGAATAGAAAAGAAAATAAAAAATAAAAAAATATGATTTGAAGCAAAAAAAAATATATTAATTTTTTTATTAAATCCTATATATTCCTACTTAGAAATGGTGTATTATATATTTTACTTGATGTTAGTATTTCATAGAAAATATTTTCTGATCTTTACCTTAAAAAAAAATTAACTCATATACCATTTTACAATGTCCGTCCGTCTGTCCACCTGTCCCTCTAGAAAATAATATAAAAAAATTTAAGTAAAAAAATTTAAATTAGACAAATTTTCTTTTTGATACCCTACATATTCCTACATAGCATAGGAGTATTATACATTTACTTTAATGTTTATAATACACAGATACAAATTAGCGAATAAATTTTTAAAATATAACTCAACTCATATTTGATACAACGATGTCTGTCTGTCCTTCTAGAAAAGAATATAATAAAAATTGTATTAAAAAAATTAAAAATTAGACAAATTTTCATTATTACACCTAACATAACCCTACACAAGTTAAAGGTATTATAAATTTACCTTGATATTTATAATATATAGCAAACATATTCAGACCATCAACTAAAAATATTAGTTAACTAATGTTTCATTTAACGATGTCCGTCCGTCTGTCTGTCCATCTAGATAATAAAATACTTAGAAATATATTTGAAGCAAAAAAAAGTAAAAATTATACCAATTTTCTTTATTATACCCTACATAACCGTAGGGCATTTTTTCCATATATAATATATGGAAAAAACCTTTTGACTCCTTTTTAACAAATAAGTCAACTTTTATTTAATTGAGCGATGTCTGTCCTTCCGTCCGACTGAAAAAAAAAAATAATAATAAATTATTTAAAGCAAAAAAATAACAAAATACAAATTAGACAAATTTTCTTTATTATACCCTACATATCCCTACAGAGGATTGGGGTATAAAATATTTTCCTTGATGTTTGTAAAGTATATATGACATTTTCAGATCCCACTTTATAATATAAATTAACTTATATTTTATTTTACGATGTCCGTCCGTCTGTCTGTCCAACTAGAGAATAAAATAAAAAAATATTTGAAGCAAAAAATAAAAGAAAATTAGTGTATTCTTTATTATACCCTACATAACCCTACACAATGTTAAGATGTTATGCATATACAGTGATGTTTGTAATATACAGGAAAAAACTCTTGATACCTTTTTTAAAAGTAAATTAATTCATTATTGTTTTAACGATGTCTGTCTGTCTTGAAAAATATATAAAAATTAATTTGAAGAAAAAAAACTAAAAATTGTATATTTTTATTTATTATACCCTACATACCCCTATAAAATGTTATTATATTATATATATATACTGATATTTTTATTATATAGAAAATAATATTTAAACCCCTACTTTAAAAATAAATCAACTTATATTTCATTTAATGATGTCCGTCTGTCTGTCCTTCTGGAAAAATTATTATTAATAATTACTTGAAGCAAAAAAATACCAATTCTTCTTTACTATACGCTACACAGCCCTAATCAGAGTTATGATAATATTATTTTTATGCTAATGTTTGTAATGCATAGGAAAAAATCTTTGGATCCCTACTTTAAATATATATCCACTAATTTTTAATTTAACGACGTTCGTCCATCTGCCCATCTAGATAAAAAAATATTAACAAATTATTTGAAGCAAAAAAAAAACAGTTTTTTTTTTATTGCACCCTACATTATACATACACTTCAGTAGAGTATTAAGCATTTGCACTAGTATTTGCAATATACAGAAAATTCCTTGGTCCTTTATTTTAAAAATAAATCTACCTTTATTAGACTTGACGCTGTCCGTCCATCTGTCCAGCTTTAGAAAATTTCATATAACTTTATATAATAAAATTTTAAAATTTTTCTTATATAAATTATTCTTTATTATCACCTACTTACCCCTACACTTAAATAGGGTATTATGCATTTACAATGATATTTGTAATACACAGAAAAAATCTTTGGACCCCTAGTTTAATAACAAATCGATTCAAATTCGATTTAAAAATGTCTGTCCATCCGTCTAGGTAGTATAAACAATATAAATATTTGAAACGAAAAAAAAAAATAAACAGACAATTTTAATTTTTTAAACCCTACCTAACTCTGCAAATGGTTAAAGTATCATGCATTTACGTTAATGTTTGTATAATACAGAAAATATATTGTAGGATCCCTTCTTTAAAGATAAATCGACCTCTAATCAATTTGACTATGTCCGTCCGTCTGTCCGCCTTGCAAAAAAAAATATAAATAAACAAATTAAATATTTGAAGAAAAAAAAATCGAAAAATATTTTTAAAAATACTCTACATACCCTCTACTCAGATTTGGAGTACAGTATACATATACGTTGATGTTTGTAATATATGCAAAATATCCTCAAACTTATACCTTAATAAAAAATCGTCTCATGATTGATTTAACAATGTCCGTCCGTCTGTCTGTCAAATAAAATATTTGAAGCAAAAAAAAACCGAAAAATGTTTTTTATAATACCCTACATACCCATACTCAGTTTTGAGATAATATAAATTTTAGCTGATATTTGTGATATACAACAAATATATTTGTATCCCCACTTTAATAACAAATCAACTTCTTTTTGTTTTAACGTTGTCCGTCCATCTGTCCGCCTGGAAAAGAAAATATTAACAAATTACTTATTTGAAGCAAAAAAACAAACAGAAAATTTTATTTATTACACCCTACATTTTCTTTTACTCAGATAGGGTATTATACATTTCTCTTGATATTTTTATTATAGAAAAAATTTTCAGACCCGTCTTTAGTAACAAATCAACTTATATTTGTTATAACAATGTCCGTCCTTCTGTCCAGTGTTAGCAAATTTCATACAATTTTCTATAATAAAATTAAAATACTTTTAATTTCCTTTTCAAACATAAACTTATAAAATAGCTAATTACTTTTCTGGCTAACATCTGTCAATTTTAATTATTTTATATTAAGAACAAAATATCTCTTTTCTCTTAAAGGGTTTTATCTAAAACTTAACTATTCCTAGACATGAACTTGACATTTTATAAATAAAGAAAATCTAGTCTTTACATGTCATTAGATTTAATTAGTTTTTGGTCAAAGGAAAAAATAAATAGATTTGCTAAAAGATCGTGTTTTAGCTTTTTGTTGTTGTTGTCTATTTCATATAATTTAATGATAATTGTCATGTCAAGTTAACATTATAGTTTGAAAAAAAATGCAAATTGTTGAAGTTAATTTGAAAAGCAATAAGGCCTTAGAAAGTTATACAAAAAAAATGAAGAAGATGTTGGTGATAGTTTAAGACTAAAGAATAAAATATAAAGAAGAGGATGTTTAAATTTGCTTTTAGCTTAAGAATGTCATGATTTTTATGTTGGTTTAACTTGATTTTCATTTTTTTTTTAGTTTAAAACCAGAAAAAAGCACCTGTTGTTTTTTATAAGAAAAAATTTACATTTTTTTATTTAGTTTTCAAGCTAAATAATGTTATTAAATATTTTAAATAAATTCAGGAATATTTTTTTATTTTTTTTTTCTTTGTTACAAAAGAAATTTATTTTAGAATTTTTCTTTTAACTTCCGCATATTTTTTTTCTCTCCTTTGTAGTTGGGCTGCCAAAACTATATTTCTTGTTATCGCCTAAAAACCTAAAATTAATGACTTTAGAAAACCAACACCATAGTGCATTTGTATAGACATACATACATAGATTTTCAAATGTTTTTCTTTTAGGCTTTTGGCACGATTATTTTTTCCTTCAGAGTTTTTTTTTAATTCTATTCTTTCTTTTAAGGTTTAGATTTCCTCACCGACGTGAGCTATTTAAAGTCACGTTTTTTCTACACATTTCGTGATGTAAGACAAGTAATCATTTCATTAATAGTTTATTTAGACATGCATGACACTGAGTGGTGTTTTTTTTTTTTTTTTCTGCTATTTTCTTCTTTTTTGGTTGCAGTTTGTTGATTTGTTTGGTGTTTGCCTTATTAAGTAGTGCTTACAGGTTACAAGGATGTAAATTAATATTATATTGGGAAAAAAAAGGATCATTATAAGATCAAAATGACTGTAAGGGATTTTAAATATTTTTTTCTTATTTTGTTATTTGAATTCTGGGAAATTTATAACAAAAAAATCACTTGTTAAAATTAAATTTCGCTCAACAAAATGCTCATTAACTAAAACCTAATTAAACCCTTTAAAAGAAACAAATATGTTTGTCATGAATTTTTAAAAGAAATAATTTTTAATTAAAAAATTAAATTAAAAAAAAAAAAAAAAGACAAAATTTCTAATTAAATTAAAAAAAATCACCTGCATATCACATGATATTTTTTAATCACAATAATTTTTTTTATATTTTTAATTAATAAAATCAATTTTTAAAAAAAAAAATGGCAAAATTTGAAATTTTTTAAAAAACATCACCTGCATATCACATAGACATCATATGATTTTCTTATATTTATCATGTTTTTCAGATATTTTTCATTGAAAAAATTCAATTTCCAAACAAAATTATGCAAAATTTCGAATTTTAAAAAAAAGTCACCTGCATATCACCACCACATCACATGATATTTTTCAAACACAATCTGCTTTAAACACTTTTACATTAAAAGAAATTAATTTCTTTACAAATTAACAAAATTTTCAGCTTAAATAAAAAAACATCACCTGCATATCACCACCACATCACATGATATTTTTTAATCATAATCTTGTTATTTAGATATTTTTTATTAAAAAAATTAATTTCCAACAAAAATTTTGAAAATTTTAAAATTTTTTAAAAACATCACCTACATATTACTACCACATCACATGATATTTTTTAATCATAATCTTGTTATTTAGATATTTTTTATTAAAAAAAATTAATTTCCAACAAAAATTTTGAAAATTTTAAAATTTTTTAAAAACATCACCTACATATTACTACCACATCACATGATATTTTTTAATCATCCTGATGTTATTTTTATATTTTTCATTAATTAAATCAATTTCCAACAAAAAATTTAGCAAAATTTAAAATTTTTCAAAAATATCACCTGCATATCACACCCAAATCACATGATATTTTTTAAACATTCTGAGGTTATTTCTACATTTTTCATTAATTAAATCAATTTCCAACAAAAAAATTGGCAAAATTTAAAATTTTTCAAAAACATCACCTGCATATCACCACCACATCACATGATATTTTTTAATCATAATCATGTTATTTAGATATTTTTTATTAAAAAAAATTCAATTTATGAAAAATTTGGCAAAATTTTACATTTCTAAAAAACATCAACTGCATATCACCTCCATATCACATGATATTTTTTAATCCTCCTGATGTTATTTTTATATTTTTCCTTAATAAACTCAATTTCCAACGAAAAATTTGAAAATTTTTAATTAAAAAAAAAAAACATCACCTGCATATCACTTGCACATCACATGATATTTTTCATTCTTTAGGTTCTTTTTAACATTTTTTCTAAAAACAATTTTATTTTCTAAAAAAACTAAAAAAATGTTTGGTTTTAAAAAACATCACCTGCATATCACACCCACATCACATGACTTTTTTAATCTTAAGCTTCTTTTTAACAATTTTTTCAACAAAAAATTAAATTTCTAATTAAAATTAACAAAATTTCTAATTTCGAAAAAATATCACCTGCATGTCACTAGCACATCACATGATATTTTTTAATAATCGTGAGGTTATTTTTATATTTTTCATTAGTTAAATCAATTTCCAACAAAAAATTGGTAAAATTTTAAATTTTTCAAAAACATCACCAGCACATCATATGATATTTTTTAATCATAATCATTTTATTTTTATAATGTTCATTAATAATATGAATTTTCAACAAAAATATTGACAAAATTAAACATTTTTCAAAAACTTCACCTGCATATCACCAGCACATCACATGAAATTTTCCAAGCACAAGCTTTTTTGCTCTTTTTTATTAAAACAATTAAATTTCAAAAAAAAAAAAAAAAATTTTTCGTTAAAAAAAACATCACCAGCATATCATATGGATATCATATGATTTTAACATGATTTTTTTTTTTTCTATTAAACGCTTTCTTTGCATTTTATAATAAAAAAATAATTTTTAAGCCAAAATTTTATATTTAGTAAAACACATCACCTGCATATCACATGGACATCATATGATTTTAACATGATTTTTTTTCTATTAAACTGCTTTCTTTGCATTTTATAATAAAAAATTAATTTTAAAACCAAAATTGACAAAATTTTATATTTAGTAAAACACATCACCTGCATATCACATAGACATCACTTGCTATTTTTGAAATCACCAGCATGTTTTAATCACTAGCCTGCTATTCAGCATGGAAATTTAGTTAAAAATTACTAATTTATTAAAAACTAATCAGAATTTCTTTCAATAAATAACATCACCTGCACATCACTAGCATATCACAGGGACATCGCTTGCTTGAAAATCATTTAAATTAATTTATAAACATGTTTTCATTGTAGTTTATTGAAAATAAAAATTTTTTAGTGAAAATTTCAAAAAATCAAACGACATCACATGCATATCACATGGACATCATATGATTAAAATTAAATTTTCAGCAAAAATTTTTATTTTCTTTTTTTTTAAACAAAAATAAAATTTCGAAAAATCGCATGATTTTCAAATATATCACCTGCATATCACATGGACATCACATGTTCATAATTTTATATTTAGTAAAAATTTTAACTTTTCTTAGAAAAATTTAATTCTTTTCGTACAAATTTTAAATTTTGCTTGATTTGAGAAAACATTACCTGCATATCACAAGGACATCACATGATTAAAATTATAAAATTTAATTTTTTCAATAAAAATTTTAATTTTTCTTAAAACAATTTAATTTTTTTGATGAAAATTTAAAAATTTGCATGATTTTTTAACACATCACCTGCATATCACATGGACATCACATGCTGGAAATAAGATAAAATTAAATTTTTGAGAGCTTTTTAGTTATAATATGATCAAATAAAGGTTTTATTAATGAAATTTAGAAAAAATACATTATTTCAAAACACATCACCTGCAGATCACATGGACATCACATGTTTGAAATATGATTAGAATTCATTTTTAAAAGCTTTTTATTTACAATTTAGTCAAAATAAAGTTTTTAAACATAAGGTTTTGGAAAATTGTATGATTTGAAACGCATCACCTGCATAGAAATTTTATTTTTAGTCAAAATTAAAATTTTTTTAACAAAATATTATTTTTCTAATATTTTTTGAATAAAATACATGATTTTCAAACACATCACCTGCATTTCACATGGACATCACATGCTGGAAATAAGATAAAATTAAATTTTTGAGAGCTTTTTTATTATAGTATGATCAAATAAAGGTTTTATTAATGAAATTTAGAAAAAATACATTATTTTAAAACACATCACCTGCAAATCACATGAATATCACATGCTTGAAATAAGATTAAAATTAATTTTTAAAGATTTTTCCATTAAAATTTGTTGAAAATAAAATATTTTTGGTGAAATTTGAATTATTTGCATGATTTTAAAAAACATCACCTGCATATCACATGGATATCACATGCTTAAAAAATAAAAAAATAAAAATTTTAGTAATGAAATTTAATATATTTGCTTGATTTTAAAACACATCACCTGCAGATCACATGGACATCACATGCTTGAAATATGTTTCAAATTAATTTTTGCAGCTTTTTAGTTAAAATTTGATGAAATAAAAATTATTGTCATGAAATCTAATATATTTGCATGATTTTAAAAAACATCACCTGCATATCACATGGACATCACTTGATTGAAATATGATTTAAATTAGTATTTTTCAGCTTTTTAGTTAAAATTTGATGAAATAAAAATTTTAGTAATGAAATTTAATATATTTGCTTGATTTTAAAAAACATCACTTGCATATCACATGGACATCACTTGCTGGAAATAAGATTTAATTCCATTTTTTAAAGCTTTTTAGTTACAATTTAGTAAAAAAAAAGTTTTTAAACATAAGGTTTTAGAAAATTGTATGATTTGAAACACATCACTTGCATATCACATGGACATCACATGATGGAAATTTTATTTTTATTCAAAATTAAAATTCTTTTAACAAAATATTATTTTTCTAATGATTTTTGAATAAATTACATGATTTTCAAACACATCACCTGCATATCACATGGACATCACATGATGGAAATTTTATTTTTATTCAAAATTAAAATTCTTTTAACAAAATATTATTTTTCTAATGATTTTTGAATAAATTACATGATTTTCAAACACATCACCTGCATATCACATGGACATCACTTGCTTGAAATATCATTAAAATTAATTTTTTGAAGCTTTTTAGCCTAAATTCAAGATCAAATAAAAATTATTGTCATGAAATTCAATATATTTGCACGATTTTAAGAAACATCACCTGCATATCACATGGACATCACATGATGCAAATTTTATTTTTATTAAAAATTTAAATTATTTTATCAAAATATTATTTTTGTAATGATTTAAAAAAAAAATCACATGATTTAAAAAACATCACCTGCACATCACATGATTGAAATTTTATTTATATTCAAAATTTAAATTTTTTAACAAAATTATATTTTTCCTAACAAAATTTTAAAGTATGCATGATTTTCAAACACATCACCTGCATATCACATGGACATCACAGGCACTTTTTTCAAATTAAAAAAAATAAATATTTTAATTAAAATTTAATTTTAATAATAAAAACAAAATCTTTAGAAAACAACTAATTATTTAACACATCACCTGCATATCATCAGAACATCTCACGCAAATTATTTTTATTTAAAATAATTTTTTTTTTTTTTTTTAATTTTTTTTTATTAAAAAATTAATATTTTTTGTTTACAAAAAACTTAATTAACCTTTAATTTTCATTAACTTTTTTCTATTTTAATTTGCCTACTGAATTTTTTTTTTTTTTTTTTTTTCTTGTCTTTTTTCTTCTAAATTTATGTTCATTTTTATTTAAATTTATCTGCTAAATAAACAAACCCCATTTAGCATTTGGCACACTTCTTTAATAATGTATGTTTAACAAACCAAATAAATATCTATTTTTCCAACACCTGTTGCTTAAATTTTCTCTATATTTATTTTTCTTAATTTTCCTAGTTTTCCTCTTAGATAAACACACACTCAGCTCAACTTAACTCATTAAATTGGGAAATTCCTATAAATCATGTAATAAAAACATTTTGCCATTAGTTTTAAAAGTAAAATAAATAAAAAAAAAAAAAAAAAAAACGAGAAAAGAAAGTTTCTCTAGTCTCATACAAAAATAACTGAAATGGCTTAAAAACCGCAACAACTGTTAAACGAATTTGCCAAGAAACAAAAAAAAAACTTCAGCAACATTTGAACTCTTAAACCGCTTAAAATTGTTGTTCAAATAATGAAACAAGTTTTTGTTAAGTATCTTTTTTTTTTAAATGATTTTCTTAAGCTTTATGTCATTTAGTAGATTTTTTGTTTTTTTCTTTATAAAAACCTCTAAATTTGTTGAATTTAAAAGATTTAATGTTAAGTTTATTATAAGTATATTTAGTTGTTTAGCTAAAGTTATTTTTAAAAGCCCATGTAATGTAGGTTAATTTATTAACCGGTTTTTCATAAGTTGAAAATTACTTTTTTTTTTTCTTATGCTCTCTCTCTCTCCTTCATTACTCTTTTCTTTTTTTGGCTAAAATGACAATAAGAAGTTTTATGTCTTTAAAGAAAAAAAAGTATTAATGCACTTGTTGTATTTTTTTTTTTTTTTTTTTTTATATATATTTTTGATGAGAATGATAATATTTTTTTCAAGAAGCTAAATCAGTTAAGAAAGTCTGTTACCAACTTTTTCTTTTTATGGTTTGTTTTTAGTTTTTTTCTTTTTTTTTAACTGTTGACAGTCTTAAGACAAAGTTGTGACATTTTTAAGACAGTTTTATGTCTTGTTGTTTAATATAAAGGAAAACGCAGGTTTTTTGAATGGGAAAAAAACATTTACAACTTGATAGTTTTTTTTTTTTTTATATAATAATAAAAACCTTAATTGGTAATAAACCAGAAAAAAAAACAGAAATATTCAATGAATTTTAAATGTGTTATTCAATGAACTTGAAAAGCTACTTATTGAGGAGATATTGGTGTCAATCACTAGAGATAGATAGAATTTTATTGATAATAAAGTAAAAAAAATTAAAACATCAACTAAATGCCTCAAATAAAAACTATAATGTCTTAAGAAGTATTTAACAAAAAAATATTTTAATTAAAATTAAAAAAATAATAAAAATTTTATTATTTTTTTATGATAAAAAAAAAAAAAAAAACATCACCTGCATCTTACCAGGACATCACATGATTTTATTTAGGCTTTCAGTATATAATTCCATTTATTTTTATGCTTTATAATCATTTTATGAAAAAAAATCAAATTTTAAAAAAAAACATCACCTGCTTATCACATGACTTTTTTGGCCAAAAATTGCAAAATTTTATAAACATATAGTGTAACCAACATTTCCTTGCTAAAAATTATTAAAATTTGAAGTTTTCCAAAAACATCACCTAAACATCACCAGCACATCACATGATTTTTTTCCAAAAATTTTTATATTTTTAATTCAAAATTAACTCCAGCATCATTTTTATGCAAAAAAAATTTACAAAAATTTCTTAATTTCAAAAAACATCTCCTGCATCTCACCTAAACATCATACCAATTTTTGGCCAAAAATTGCAAAATTTTATAAAAATCTAGTGTAACCAACATTTCCTTGCTAAAAATGATTAAAATTTCAAGTTTTCAAAAACAATCACCTGGACATCACCAGCACATCACATGATTTTTTCCAAAAATTTTTATATTTTTAATTCAAAATTAACTCCAGCATCATTTTTATGCAAAAAAAATTTACAAAATTTCTTAATTTCAAAAAACATCACCAGCATATCAACTCAACATCACATGATATTTTTCATAAAATTTTTATAATTTTGAAACAAATTTAGTTTAATGACCATTTCTATGCTACAAAATATAA
Source organism: Protophormia terraenovae (assembly GCA_951394005.1). Lineage (NCBI taxonomy): Eukaryota > Metazoa > Arthropoda > Insecta > Diptera > Calliphoridae > Protophormia > Protophormia terraenovae. The sequence goes on along the minus strand of OX596076.1, from coordinate 7,261,163 downwards.
TAATTTGAAGTTTACAAAAAACATCACCTGCATATCACCTGGACATCATATGATATTTTTCGAAACATTTTATTTTTTTAAAGGTTTTGAACAAATATTTCTTACCAATAACCATTTTTTACTAAAAAATTTAATCAAAATCTATTTTTTTTAAAGTCACCTGCATATCACATGGACATCACATGATCATTTTCTATTTCTTGGTATTTTTTAAACTAATTTTTCTCCCAATAACAATTTTTTACTAAAAATTTCATCAAATCAAGATATTTCTAAAACATCACTTGCATATCACCTGGACATCATATGATCGTTTTATAGTTTTTATGGGTTTTTAACAAAATTTTCTTTTAAAAATAATTTTTTTATTTAAAATTTTATAAAAGTTCATTATTTAAAAAAAGTCACCTGCATATCACATGGACACCAAATGATATTTTTAATTGTTTTAAGGGTTCTGAGAAAATACTTCTATCTATAGTCTTAATTATAGTCTTAATTATAGTCTATAGTCTTGACTATAGCCTATAGTCTTGACTATAGTCTATAGTCTTGACTATAGTCTATAGTCTTGACTATGGTCTATAGCCTTGACTATAGTCTTGACTACAGTCTTGTCTATAGTCTTGTCTATAGTCTTGTCTGTAGTACTGTCTATAGTCTATAGTCTTGACTATATTCCACAGTCTTGACTATAGTATATAGTCTTGTCTATAGTCTATAGTATTGACTATAGTCTATAGTATTGACTGTGTCTATAGTCTTGAATATATTTTATACTCTTGACTATAGTCTATAGTATTGACTATAGTCTATAGTCTTGAATATATAGTCTATAGTATTGACTATAGTCTATAGTGATTGACTATAATCTATAGTCTTGACTATAGTCGATGGTCTTGAATATATTTTATAGTCTTGACTATATTCTATAGTCTTAACTATAGTCCATAATCTTGACTATAGTTGATAGTCTTGAATATAGTCTTGACTATAGTCTATTGTCTCAACTATAGTCTATAATCTTGACTATAGTTGATAGTCTTGAATATAGTCTATAGTCTTGACTATAGTCTATAGTCTTAACTATAGTCTATAATCTTGACTATAGTTGACAGTCTTGAATATAGTCTATAGTCTTAACTATAGTCTATAATCTTGACTATAGTTGATAGTCTTGACTATAGTCTATAGACTTTACTATAGCCTATAGTCTTGACTATAGTCTATAGTCTTGAATATAGTCTATAGTATTGACTATAGTCGATAGTCTTGAATATATTTTATAGTCTTGACTATAGTCTATAGTCTTAACTATAGTCTATAATCTTGACTATAGTTGATAGTCTTGAATATAGTCTATAGCATTCACTATAATCTATAGTTTTGTCTACAGTCTTGACTATAGTCTATAGTCTTGAATATAGTCTATAGTATTGAATATAGTCTATAGTCTTGACTATAGTCCATTGTCTTAACTATAGTCTATAGTCTTGACTATAGTCTATAGTCTTGATTATAGCCTATAGTCTTGAATGTAGTCTATAGTATTTTATATAATCTATAGTCTTGACTATAGTGTATAATCTTGACTACAGTTGATAGTCTTGAATATAGTCTATAGTCTTGGCTATAGTCTATAATCTTGACTATAGTCTATAGTCTTAACTATAGTCTATAGTTTTGACCATAGTATATAGTCTTGACTATAGTCTATAGTCTTGAATGTAGTCTATAGTCTTGACTATAGTCTATAGTCTTAACTATAGTCTATAGTTTATAGTCTTGACTATAGTCTATAGTCTTGACTATAGTATATAGTCTTGAATATAGTCTATAGTATTGAATATAGTCTATAGTCTTGACTATAGTCTATTGTCTTAACTATAGTCTATAGTCTTGAATATAGTCTATAGTATTGAATATAGTCTATAGTCTTGACTATAGTCCATTGTCTTAACTATAGTCTATAGTCTTGACTATAGTCTATAGTCTTGATTATAGCCTATAGTCTTGAATGTAGTCTATAGTATTTTATATAATCTATAGTCTTGACTATAGTGTATAATCTTGACTACAGTTGATAGTCTTGAATATAGTCTATAGTCTTGGCTATAGTCTATAATCTTGACTATAGTCTATAGTCTTAACTATAGTCTATAGTTTTGACCATAGTATATAGTCTTGACTATAGTCTATAGTCTTGAATGTAGTCTATAGTCTTGACTATAGTCTATAGTCTTAACTATAGTCTATAGTTTATAGTCTTGACTATAGTCTATAGTCTTGACTATAGTCTATAGTCTTGAATGTAGTCTATAGTCTTGACTATAGTCTATAGTCTTAACTATAGTCTATAGTTTATAGTCTTGACTATAGTCTATAGTCTTGACTATAGTATATAGTCTTGAATATAGTCTATAGTATTGAATATAGTCTATAGTCTTGACTATAGTCTATTGTCTTAACTATAGTCTAGAGTCTTGACTATAGTCTATAATCTTGAATTTAGTCTATAGTATTTTATATAGTCTATAGTCTGGACTATAGTGTATAGTCTTGACTACAGTTGATAGTCTTGAATATAGTCTATAGTCTATAGTCTTGACTATAGTCTATTGTCTTAACTATAGTCTATAGTCTTGACTGTAGTCTATAGTCTTGACTATAGTCTATAGTCTTGAATATAGTCTGTAGTATTGAATATAGTCTATAGTCTTGACTATAGTGTATAGTCTCGGCTATAGTCTATAGTCTAGACTATAGTCTATAGTATTGACTATAGTCTATAGTCTTGACTATAGTCGATAGTCTTGAATATAGTCTATAGTCTTGACTATAGTCTATAGTCTTGACTATAGTCTATAGTCTTGTAGCCCATAGCCTAGGCCATAGTCTAGTTCTTGATATAAATAAGTAATTAATTGTCTATTTTATTTTCTAATTTATAGTCAACTTTGTTGCCGCTTTATGGCTGGTGTCTTAAGTCTTTTGTTTGTGTGTACTTTTGTAGTGAACTTTTAGCCCTTAGTTTTTGTTGTACTTTGACTTGTTATTCAATTTAAATTAATTCATTAAATTATTTTATTTCATTGATATTTTTTTTATTTAGTTCAAATTAATTTCTAAATTTATCTTCTTTCTTTCCTTTTAAAAGAACCCTTATGCCCTTATAATTTCCAATTTGAATTATCATTGAACCGTTATAAATTTAAAAATATTTCTTGTTAACTCTAAAACTAATTTACATATCAATAAAATTGTTGGTTTTTTTTTCTGTTTTAGTTAAATTTAAACATGCAAATTTGTTTCAGCTGCTGCCAAAATACTATAATTTAAAGCTAAAACTCCAAAGCAATTATTTTAAACAAAAAATACAAAACTATAACGGAAATTGTTAAAATTTACAAAAAAACATTTAACAATAAATAAGAGAAAAATTGAATTGGCAGAAAGAAAGTAGAGCATTTTAAACAAACAGTAGCTACATATAATTTCTTTTGTTCGATATACTTTTTATTGTAGTTGCTTGTATTTTCTTTTGTTGTATTTTGTATTTAACAATAGCATTTTAAATAATGTTTTTCTAGATTTTTGTTGAGATAAATGTTAAGTGTTTAATAGTAAAATGAAGAATTAAAAAAAAAAGAAGAATAGAACCCATTTAATTTAGAAAAAGGTGTTGTTTAATGCTGCTGCTATTTTTTAAGCTAAAGCAATTGTTAATGATAGAATTATAGATATTTGTTTGAACTAAATTTTGTTTTTGGTTTAGTTTATATGTTAGTTTATTTAATTTATTTGTTTAGCATGAAATAACTGTGAAAAGAAATCTAGGTTGTCGGCTTAAAAGAAAAAAACAATAATAACAAAATAAACTATTGTGTTAATCAATGAGGCAAGAAGGCTATTAAAAGAATTTGATTTTGAAAAAATAAAGATAAAAGAAATTTTGATAAAAATAAAAAAATTATTTGTTTAAAGCTGGAAGTTTATAGTGAAGACTATGGACTATAGTCAAGACAATAAACTATAGTTGGGACTGTAGACTATAATTAAAACTATGGATTATAGTCGAGGCTATATACTATAGTTAAGACTTTAGGCTATAGTTGAGACTGTAGGCTATAGTCAGACTATTGGCTATAGTTAAGACTATAGGATGTAGTCAAGAGTATAGGCAATTCTATAGACTATAGTCAAGACTATAGACTACAGTCAACACTATAGACTAAATTATAGTCCAGACTATAAACTTAAATATAGTCCAACCTATAGACTAAGCTATAGTCAAGTGCTTAAAATAGACTATAGTCAAGACTATCTTTAGTTTTATTTTCTTTCAACATCTATTTTCATATTTTTTTTCTCATTATTTTCTTTTTTGTAATATACACAGCTTTATATAATTATCTTTCTCAGCTAAAAAAATTAGTTCAATGACTTCTAAATAATGTTAAGAATTATTTGTTTTTTTTTTTTTTTTTTTTTTTCTTTATCTCTACTATTTCCTCTGGTACAACAAAACATTTGCCACAAAGTGTTTTTTTTTTTTTTTTTTAAGTAAAGTGTTAAAAAAAGGAGGTGGTACAAGAAAATGCAACAATAAAACAACAACAATAAAGAACAGAAATGAAAGAAGATGTTAGCAAATAGTAAAATGTAAAACAAATGCATACCAACATGAACTTAGAGATCATTTAATAACTCTTCTGTTTCTTACATTTCCCTGTAAAATAATTTCTTAAGAAAGACTAAAAAAAATTATATATCAAACTAAGGGGAATGATAAAATAAAATATAAAGATTTGAAGAAGAACAAAAAAATATAGAAAATAAAAAAAAGTATTGAGAACAACTGAAGACATTTAAAAACAAAAAAGTAATCGAAAAAAGTCCCCTTTTGAATTTATATAATTTTATCACAAAATTAGAGAAATTTATGATTAAATTTCTATAACATTTATTTTATTAGTTTCTAATGCAAATAAATCCTTTCCCTTTTTAATTTTATTTAATTCCTAAATTTAAAATTTCTTTAAATCTTAAAATAAAATTTCATTTACTTTTACTTTCAATAATTTTATTTAAACCAAAATCATCTTAATTCTTCTACAAACTACCTTTCAAATTTATTAAATTTCATGTTCGTTTTTTAAACAAAAATGAAAAAAAAAACTCATAAATATCTTTTAATCATGCTAGACACGTTTTAGGGTAAAATGTAAAAAAAAAAATATTTCTTGCTGATTTGTGTTTTAACACTAAAACAACATTTATTATTAAATGCTTGAGTTTGTTTTTAGAATTTATTAAAAAAAAAGTATATTTTGTCATAACAACCACAATACACAAACAAATTTTTAATCATATTCTGCACACACACTCTTACACATACATACCCACAACCATATACTTAATGAAAGTATTGTTTTGGAAAGAAAGGCGGGCAGGCAGGCAAAGAAAAAAAAATGATACTTAAAGAAATTATTGTTGAGTCAGGTCAGCTAAATTAAAAAAAAAAAAATTATGATTATTAATTCTTTAATATGAAATAAATTGACAATTTCCGGGTAACATGAAGGAATAAATGTATAAAAAAAAAATTAGAAACGTTTAAAAAAAAACAAAAGAATTAGACAGCAAGCACGCTTGACTTAAACAATAAAATTAATTAATATGGAAATTATTTGTAATTTAATAAAACAAAAAAATTGTATTAAGCTAAAGCCTACTCTCAATATAAAAGCCAATAGCCTTGGCTATACATTATAGTCCACATTACAGACTATAGACTATATTCCAGACTATAAACTATATAGTCTGCAATTCAGACGATAGTCTGTAGTTCAGACGATAGTCTATAGTCCAGACTATAGTCTATAGTACAGACTATAGACTGTAGTCCAGACTATAGTTTATAGTCCAGACTATAGTCTATAGTCCAGACTATAGTTTGTAGTTTAGACTATAGTCTACAGTTCAGACGATAGTCTATAGTCTATGGTTCAAATTATAGTATATAGTCCAGACAATATATAATTGTCCAGACTATAGTTTATAATCCAGACTATAATTTATAGTCTGGATTATAGTCCTGATTATAGTTTATAGCCCAGACTATAGTTTATAGTTTAGACTATAGGTTATAGTTCAGACTTTAGTTTATATTTCTGACTATAATCAATAGCCCAGACTATAGTTTATAGTTCTGACTATAGTCAATAGTCCAGACTACAGTTTATAGTCGAGACTATAATTTATAGTCCAGACTATAGTTTATAGTTCAGACTATAGTTTATATTCCAGACAATAGTCTATAGTCCAGACAATAGTCTATAGTCCAGGTTATAGTCTATGGTTCAGGCTACATTTTATAGTCCAGACTATAGTCTATAGTCCAGACTATAGTTTGTAGTTTAGACTATAGTCTACAGTTCAGACGATAGTCTATAGTCCAGACTATAGTCTATGGTTCAAATTATAGTATATAGTCCAGACTATACTCTATAGTCCAGACAATATATAATTGTCCAGACTATAGTTTATAATCCAGACTATAATTTATAGTCTGGATTATAGTCCTGATTATAGTTTATAGCCCAGACTATAGTTTATAGTTTAGGCTATAAAGTTTATAGTTATAGTTCAGACTTTAGTTTATAATTCTGACTAGAATCAATAGCCCAGACTATAGTTTATAGTTCTGACTATAGTCAATAGTCCAGACTACAGTTTATAGTCGAGACTATAATTTATAGTCCAGACTATAGTTTATAGTTCAGACTATAGTTTATATTCCAGACAATAGTCTATAGTCCAGACAATAGTCTATAGTCCAGATTATAGTCTATGGTTCAGGCTACATTTTATAGTCAAGACTATAGTCTATAGTCCAGACTATATTTTATAGTCCAGACTATAGTTTATAGCCCAGACTATAGTTTATAGTCTTGATTATAGTCCCGATTATAGTTTATAGTCCAGACTATAGTTTATAGTCCGGACTATAGTCTATAGTCATGACTGTAGTTTATAATCCAGACTATAGTCTATAGTCCAGACGATAATCGATAGTCCAGACAATAGCCTATAGACCAGACAATAGTCTATAGTCCAGACTATAGTCTATAGTCCAGACTATAGTCTATAGTCCAGACTATATTTTATATTCCAGACTATAGTTTATAATGCAGACTATAGTCTATAGTCCAGACTATAATTTATAGTCCACACTATAGTCTATAGTCCAGACTATAGTCTATAGACCTGACTATATTTTATAGTCCAGACTTTAGTTTATATTCCTGACTATAGTCTATAGTCAGGACTGTATTTTTTAGTCCAGACTGTAGTCTATATTTCAGACGATAGTCTATAGTCAGGACTGTTGTTTATAGTCCAGACTATAGTCTATAGTCCAGACGATAGTCGATAGTCCAAACTATAGTCTATAGACCAGACAATAGTCTATAGTCTATGGTTCAGACTACATTTTATAGTCCAGACTATATTTTATATTCCAGACTATAGTTTATATTCCAGACTATAGTTTATAATGCAGACTATAGTCTATAGTCCAGACTATAATTTATAGTCTACACTATAGTCTATAGTCCTGGCTATATTTTATAGTCCAGACTATAGTTTATATTCCTGACTACAGTTTATAGTTCAGACTGTAATTTATAGTCCTGACTGTAGTTTATAGTCCAGACTTTAGTCCCACTATTTAAAATAGTCTTTAGCATAAATTCTTGACTAGTTTTACTTTTTTTTTTATTATGTAAACTATAAACTAAATTGTGGCAATTTTAAGTCAAACAAAAACATCACCATCCTCTTTAAATTTTTTTCTTTTTAGTTCTCCCTTTAAATCATACAAAACATTTTCTTGTTAAAAAAATTATGCTTAAGTCCTTTGTTTGTCTGCCTAACTGGCTGCCTTCTAAAAGTATTGATTGATTTTTGTGTTCTTTTCTGTTTTTTTTACTCTTCGTTACGCATAATTTTATGATATTTACTATAAAAAGCTAAAAAAAAAATTCCTTAATATTTTTCTTCTTTAGAAACAAAATATTCTCACAGCAGCTTCTATACAATAGCTGGACCACAGTAACCACACAATTATTTATGCTAAATTTTAAAATATAATATTGGGTGTAAGAAAGAATTTTTCAATACTTAATAGTGTTTAGAGTAGGAAATAAAATTTTTCTTAAGAACCAATATTTTTAGATGGTTTAGCATTTCAAGTTTTTCTTTTTTGTCTTAAGTGTTTAAGCACAACAATTTTCTTTAGTTTTTTTTTTTTATATTAGCATTTATGCGTGGTTTGTTGGGTTTTTTGTTTTATTTAATGCTAATGAAGGTTTTTCAAATTTCTGGGAAATATTTTATGCAATTGTAGCTTAAATTGTTTTCAAGATTTTTTTTTTTTTTTTTAGCAATTGTGGCGTATTATAGTCAAAGCCCGTGGTCAAATGTTTTTATAAAAAGACTATGATTCTTTTTTATTTTAAAATTCAAATTATGAAAATGTTGTGAAGTTTTTTTATTTTTGTGGTGGAAACAGAAATTGCAATAAATGTAAATTGTTGAGGTAAATGATGAGGAGAATAATTTTGATGAGGATTATAAAACGGAAACTGGTATAATATTAATCTAAAGAATGTGTGAATTTGTTTTTTAATTTTAAATATACGAATTTTTGCTGAAAATATTTCAAATAAATTTATTTATTTTTTAGTAAATATTATGGTTTTAAATCTTTTTTTAATCCACTTAATTTTTTTTTTATAACAATTTTCTTTTCACCTAATTTTTTTTTAACCAACTGACCATTATATTTACTCAACCTTGATTTTTATTCTTATTATTTAATAAAAAAATATGTTGTGTTTTTAGCTAATTCTTTTTCAATACTGACCCATATTTTATACATCTTTTTAACATTAATTTTTCTTTAGTTTTTCATTTTAATAATTTTTCTTTATTTTTCTATTTTTTGCTTAAAATTATGGCATAAAATTTACAACCAAATTTCTTAGAATTTATCATTTCAACCATTACACTACAATTATTTATTTCAAGTTTCTTTTATTATACAAAACCAAATAATAAAGCGTTTTATAACGTTTTATTATCTTTCATCTTAAAACATAAGTTCCACTTAATCATAGTAAAAGAAAAAAGCCAGAAAATATGAAAGCAATATTGCATGTTCTAACAGGAATAAAAGAAAATTTAATTAATCATAATGAAAAAGTTTTTTTAAACACGAATGGCCGCCTCATTTTTCTTTAGAGTGCTAAATAAATATTATACAAATGACGTTAATTTATATAAGACAAATTTCTTTAGAAAAATAACCAGCACTTAGGAAAGGAAATTTTGTTTAAAAAATAAATTTATTTCCCTTATAACATCACCTAAGAGTATGAGAAAATTCTCAATGAAATCCAGATTTTTTTAAAGAAAATTAATAAAAATTTAAATAAAAAATAATTAATAGAATTAAAACATGCAAGAGAAGTTTAAAAATCTATTAGAAATTTTAGAAAGGGAAAGAAAAACTAACAAAACTAAAAAAAAAAAAAAAAAATCAAATAAACTAAAATATTAAAAATAAATAAAGTTTGTGTCTTAAGTCTTTTGTTTTTATATTTTTCATATCCAATACTTAATTTAATAAAATAAAACTTAAAAAAGTCCCCAAAAAACTAATATTTTCTTCAACAAAATAAAATTAAAAAAGAATAAAAGTTTGTGTCTTAAGTCTTTTGTTTTTTTCTTAAGAAAAAAATTGCAAAACTTCGAAAAATTTACAAATCGTTTGATTTAAATTAACAAAATTTTCAGCTTTTTCTTAAAGAAAAGAGAATTTTAAAACAAGGTTTGAGTCTTAAGTCTTTTGTTTTCTTTGAATACAAAAATTTTAATTTTTCAAACAAATCGTTTGTTTTTAATTGAAAATAATCTCAAAAAAAATATTAAATATTTTATGAAGAAAAAAATAAGAAAATAAAAAATATAAAAGTTTGTGTCTTAAGTCTTTTGTTTTTTTATGAGAAAAATTTCCCCAATAGTTTTTCAAACAAATCGTTTTGCTTTTAATTAAAAAATACCCAACAAATTATTAAATTTTTTCTAGAAAAAAGAAAATTCAAAAAAATAAAAGTTTGTGTCTTAAGTCTTTTGTCTTCTTTGAATAAAAAAAAATTATTTTCCAAACCAATCGTTTGCTTTTAATTGAAAAAACCCCCAAAAAAATTATTTTTTCTTCAAAAAAATTAAAAATATTAAAAGTGTGTGTCTTAAGTCTTTTGTTTTTCTATGAGAAAAATTTCCCCAATAATTTTTCAAACAAATCGTCTGCTTTTAATTAAAAAATACTCAACAAATTATTAAATTTTTTCTAGAAAAAAGAAAATTCAAAAAAATAAAAGTTTGTGTCTTAAGTCTTTTGTTTTTAATAGAAGACAAATTTAAAAAATCGTTTCCATTTAATTTCAAAAATCTCAAAATATTATTTTATTTTGTCTGGAAAATAAAAAATTTTTGAATTCTCTAAAAATGTGTGTCTTAAGTCTTTTATATTTTGGATTTTAAATACAAATACACTTAAACTCGGTTTAGTTAAACTCGCTTAAAAGAAGTTTAACTAAAATATTTGAAATAATATTAAAAATTAGCATAAAGTTTAATAAAAAAAATCTAAATATTTACATATTACATTTATAAACCAGTTAAACTAGGTTTAGTTAAACCATGCTAAACGAAGTTTAAATAAAATTATTTACATATTTTATTCTTTAAGCTAAAACTTTAACTAAAATCAAAAACTAAAGAAAATTTAAATTAAATCTTGAATAATCCTGGTTTAGTTAAACTTACTTAAATCAAGTTTAACTAAAATTTTTTACATATTAAATCTTGAATAATCTTAGTTTAGTTAAACTTACTTAAACAAAGATTAATTGAAATATTGAATAAACATTTAAATCAAAGCAAAAACTTTTATTGAAAACATAAAATTTTTAAATTTAAAAGAAAACGTGTGTAAAACTTGGTTTAGTTAAACTCATCTAAATGAAGTTTAAATAAAATCCTTGATATATTTCCGTTAAAAAGCAAACAACTTTAACCAAAACAAACAACTAAATAAAATTTAAATTAAAACCAGCTTAAACTCGGTTTAGTTAAACTCATTTAAATAAAGTTTAACTAAAATCATGTACATATTTTTGTATTTAAGACTAAAACTGTACAAAAATCAAATAAATAACAGAAATTTTACTTAAATATAAGTTAAACTAAGTTTAGTTAAACTCATACAACGAAAGTTTAGGAAATAATATTGACATATTTTTAAAAATTAATAAAACATTAAAAATAAACAATACAGTTTTTAAAATTTCAATAAAAACTAAGTTAAACTTGGTTTAGCTAATCCCACTAAAATAAAGTTTATCTACATTTCTTAACACTTTTTTAAATAAAAGCTGATATATTAAAAAAAAAAAAACTTAATATATTAAATTGTTAACAAAGATTTAATAAAATTCGGTTTAGTTAAATTCACTTAAACCAAGTTTAACAATAATCATTAATATAATTTTAAAAATCAGTAAAAATCTAAATAAAAACCTTTAACCCTTTTTTTATTATTATTATTTTTTTTTTTAATATATAGATTTAGTTAAACCCGCTTAAATTAAGTTTAACTAAAATTTATAATAAATTTTAAAACATAAACAGAAATAATATAAAATTCTTTCACAAATTATTTATTAAATAAAAATTAATATAAACTAAGTTTAGTTAAACTCATTTAAATAAAGTTTAACCAAAATTGTTTATTAATTTTTATTAATAATTTAGAATGAAAGTTAAAACATTTATTTTACTAAATTTAAATTTTAATCAAAACTTAGTTTAATTAATCTTACTTTAACCAGGTTAAACCATTAACATTAATATATTTTTGAAAATCGTTTAAAATGAAAATAAAAACATTACATTTTTTGGAATTTTATGTTAAATTTTACTTAAACTAAGTTTAGTTAATCTTAATAAAACAAAGTTTAACTAAAATGATTACTATTTTTTAATAGTTAATCAACAATAAAAATAAATATGCTTTAAAAACTAGTTTTTGATTAATTTTTTTATTAAACTAGGTTTAGTTAAACTTACTTAAATAAAGTTTAACCAACATTTTTAACGAAATTTTAAAAATAAACTAGCAAGGAAGTAAAAATCTGTGTTAAAATAAATTTTAATCTTAAACTTTAATAAACTCGGTTTAAGTAATCTTACTTAATGCAAGTTTAACAAAAATTTTCATTACATTTTTAAAAATCATTTAAAGTTAAAATAAAATTTTTAAATTATTTTGCATTTTATGTTAGATTTGACTTAAACGGGGTTTAGTTAATCTTGTCAAAACAAAGTTTAACTAAACTTTTTATTATTTTTCAATACTTAAGCAGCAATGGAAATAAGTTTGCTTTAAAAGTTTGTTATTAATTAATTTTTATTAAACTAGGTTTAGTTAAACTTACATAAATGAAGTTTAAGCAAAATTGTAAATGAATATTTATAAACAAGTTACCAATTAAGTAAAAATCTGTGTTAAAATAAATTTTAATCTTAAATTTTAATAAACTCGGTTTAAGTAATTCTACTTAAAACAAGTTTAACAAAAATTGTTATTACATTTTTAAAGATCTTTTTATACTAAAATAAAAATATTAAATTGTTTGCATTATATGTTAAATTTTATATAAACTGGGTTTAGTTAATCTTTCTTAAACAAAGTTTAACTTAAATTTTTATTATTTTTCAATACTTAAGCGTCAATAGAAATAAATTTGCTTAAAAAATTAGTTATTAAGTAATTTTTTAATTAAACTAGGTTTAGTTAAACTTACTTAAATGAAGTTTAACTTAAATTTTTATTGAATTTTTATTAAATAGCTAGCAGGGACTTAAAAAACTTCTATTTGACTAAATTTTAATCAATATTTTAACTAAACTTGGTTTACTTAATCTCAATTAAACCAAGTTTAACCTTAAACGTAATTATATTTTAAAAAAATCATTTAAAATGGAAATAAAAACATTTTTTTTTTTTTTTTTTTTTTTTTTTTTGAAATTTTTATTAAATTTACCTTAACCGGGGTTTAGTTAATCTTGCTAAAATGAAGTTTATTTAAAATTTTTATTATTTTTCAATACATAAGCATCAATAAAAATAAATTTGTTTAAAAAATTAGTTATTAAGTAATTTTTTAATTAAACTAGGTTTAGTTAAATTTACTTAAATGAAGTTTAACTAAAATTTTTATTGAATTTTTATTAAATAGCTAGCAGGGACGTAAAAAACTTCTATTTGACTAAATTTTAATCAATATTTTAATTAAACTTGGTTTACTTAATCTCACTTAAACCAAGTTTAACCTTAAACGTTATTATATTTTTAAAAATCATTTAAATTTTATAAAAAATCATACATTTTTTTGGCATTTTATGTTAAATTTAACTTAAACTTTTTTAAATAAAGTTTAACTTAAATTTTTATTGAATTTTTACAAATGAGCTGCAATGAAAATAAAAATTTCTATTATAATAAATTTTAATCGAAAATTTAATTAATCTTGGTTTACTTAATCTCACTTAAACCAAGTTTAACAAAAATTGTTGTTATATTTTTAAAATTCATTTAAAATGTAAAAAAAAAAAACATTAATTTTTTTGCATTCTATGTTAAATTTGCTTAAACGGGGTTTAGTTAATCTTGTTAAAACAAAGTTTAACTAAAATTTTTATTATTTTTTATTAGTTAAGCAGCCATAGAAATAAATTTGCTTCAAAATTTTGTTTTTAAATAATTTTTTAATTAAACTTGGTTTAGTTAAACTTACTTAAACCAAGTTTAAGGGAAATTTTTTGTAAAATTTTATAGTTTAAGAAAAATAGTTTAAAAAAAATGTAAACATTTTGTGAAAAATTTTGTTTTTTTATAAATTAATTGAAAAAATATATTGAAAAATTTTTATTTTAATTTTTTAATTACATTTTTTTATTTTAAATTTTATTTAAATGTTTTATAAATTGTATTTAAAATTTCTGTTTAAATTTTATTATTTATGTGGTTTCCTTAGTTTCTTTTTTTATTTTTTTTTTTTTTTTTTTTAACTCCTTTTATTTTTTTTTTTTTTTTGTTTTGTCTCTTATTTTAAAAGAAAAATACTTGTTTTAAAACCACAATTGTATTTAGTTTCTATTTGTGTTTCTTAGCAGAAAAGAGTATTTAAACAAATGTTTTCATAAGAATTAGGCCAACTAACGGCAACAAATTAAACCACATAATGTGTTGTTGTTCTTTTTTTCTATTACCATCTCTAAACTAAGAAATAGACAGGAAGATCTTAAAAAGAAATAAATGAAAAATATACATTGATAAAAAAGCAAAACAATTTGCCATTGTTTGTTAAATAGTTAACCCATGAAAAACCAGATATTTTTTTTTTTATATAAAAAAAGTAAAATGTTTTTTTTATAGAGTACAAAAATGTCCTTAACCTTTAAGGAGATTTTGTTCTGTATTATTTATTTTTTTCTTTGTAGGAGAAAAGATTTTTTTCTTAAAATTTGTTTTTATGTTTTATTTCTTCTAGAGCCCTCTTTAGGGGTTAAATATTCTTTAACACTACTTTCTAGTTTTCTTTTAGCTACTAAAAAGCTGTCTATTAGAACAGCTTCTTGTAACCATTTTAAACTGCTGTTTATTAATCTCAAACTGCCAGACTTTCCTCTAAGTATTTTCACAGTTTATTGTTCATGAGCTGTGGCAATTTTTTTATTTATTTATTAGATTTTTTTCTTTAGATTTTTTCTTCACTTCAAAACTATTAACATAAAAATTTTTCTTTCAATACTAAATACTTTGAACCACAACACAGATTAAATTACCCAAGAATGTTAGCAACAGCAATAACAATTGATTAAGGTTATTGGCACAAGTGTTAAAGAATTTTAAATATTTTAAAAGTAAAACAAAAAAAAAATAACAATTTAAAATACAAAAGGTTTGAAATTAAAAAATAAACTAAAAGAAATTAAATGTTTGTTTTCTAAATAAAATTTATTTCAATTAATTTTTATTATAAAATTTTTTATAAAAAATAATCTAGTTTTAACATTTATATTTAATTTAAATTTATTTCAAGTCTCTCTTGAGGGTGTTGTTTGATATCTATTTGATTGTCTGGTTGTCAATACTTTTGAGGTTTACATTTCCTTTCTTTTTATATAATTTTTTTATTAAAAATTATTGTTACTTTGCCAATTTATTATAATGAATACATTTTTATTCAAACATGAATAAACAATAATCATGTTAAATGTTTCTTTTTTAATTTAAAAAATGTCACGTGTTTATTATCCACAAGAATTCATTTGAAAAAAATGTTAAACCAAAACCTATAAAATGTGTTTGGAATTCTTAATTTTATTTCGTTATTTATTTTATTGTAATTAATTTCGTTTTATGATTAAAGAAATATATGTCTATAGAAATTGTGTTTATAAGGCAATGGAAATTGTTCCAAAAAAAAAAAAAAAAAAACTTTTAATATAAACATGATCAAATTGTTAAAGAAAAGTCTATAAAAAGTAATAAAATAAATGAGGGGAATATTAAAAAAAATAATTAGAATTAAAGAAAGTCATAAATCATGAATAATTTTATTAAGAAAAAAAAAAGAAATAATAAAATTTGAATTAAATAAATTAAAAATTATAAATAATTTACATTTTTAAATGATTTATATAATTTTGACTGAAATAATCCGGTTCGTAGGACCATATTTTAAATAAAATATTTTAAAAGAATTTTAAAAGAAACTTAAAAATAAATAAAACTGGAAAATTTTAAATTTCTAAAAATCAGTTAGAAATTAAAATAAAAACATGAAATTTGTTACAAATTTTAAAAAATTTTACTTAAACGGGGTTTAGTTAAACTTGCTAAAATAAAGTTTAACTAAAATCCTTATTAGATTTTAATATTTTAGCAGCAATTGAAATAAATTTGCTTAAAAAATTAGTTATTCAGTAATAATTTAATTAAACTAAGTTTAGTTAAACTCACTTAAATGAAGTTTAACAAAAAATGTTAATGAATTTTTATAAATAAGCTAAAATGGAACTTAACATTTTTATCATCATAAATTTTAATCAAAAATTTAATTAAACTCGGTTTAGTTAATCTTACTTTAACTAGGTTTAACCATCAACATTATCATATTTTGCAAAATCTTTCAAAAAAGGAAAATAAAAACATTAAATTTTGGTCAATTTTAATAAATTTTACTTAAACTAGGTTTAGTTAATCTTAATTAAATAAAGTTTAACTAAAATTTGTATTAATTTTATATATAAAATAAAATAATAAATACAATTGCTTAACAATTTTGTTTCCAAATAATAATTTAATTAAACTAGGTTTAGTTAAACTCACTTAAACGAAGTTTAACCTAAAATTTTAATGAATTTTAATAAATAAGCTAAAATGGAAAGAAAAATTTTTATAAAAATCTATTTTAATCAACAATTTAATTAAACTCGGTTTAATTAATCTTACTTTAACTAGGTTTAACCATCAACATTATCATATTTTGCAAAATCTTTCAAAAAAGGAAAATAAAAACATTAAATTTTGGTCAATTTTAATAAATTTTACTTAAACTAGGTTTAGTTAATCTTAATTAAATAAAGTTTAACTAAAATTTGTATTAATTTTATATATAAAATAAAATAATAAATACAATTGCTTAAGAATTTTGTTTCCAAATAATAATTTAATTAAACTAGGTTTAGTTAAACTCACTTAAACGAAGTTTAACCTAAAATTTTAATGAATTTTAATAAATAAGCTAAAATGGAAAGAAAAATTTTTATAAAAATCTATTTTAATCAAAAATTTAATTAAACTCGGTTTAATTAATCTTGCTTTAACTAGGTTTAACCATCAACATTATCATATTTTGCAAAATCTTTTAAAATAAAAATAAAAACATAAAATTTTGGTCGATTTTAATAAATTTTACTTAAACTAGGTTTAGTTAATCTTGCTTAAATAAAGCTTAACTAAAATTTGTATTAATTTTATATATAAAATAGAATAATAAATACAATTGCTTAACAATTTTTTTTTTTTTTTTTTTCAAAATAATAATTTAATTAAACTAGGTTTAGTTAAACTTACTTAAATAAAGTTTAAGCAAAAATTTTAATAAATTTTTATAAATATGCTAGTATGGAACTAAAAAATTATATTGAAATATATTTTATAAAAAGTTTTTAAGGTCGAAAGACCATTTTTTATTAAAATTATAAATTTTTTTTTTTTTTTTTTCTTTTGTTAATTTTTTGTTTTTATAGAAAATTTTAACTCCGGAAGTTTGTTTTTTTTTTTTTTTTTTTTTCTAATAATTTTATTTTATTTTATTTGTATGAAATTTTTAGATTAAATTCTTAAAGAATTTTTTTTTCTAAATTAAAGTAAATTTGCACGATTTCAACTTTAATATTATGAAGAAGAAAACTGCTTAATTTTCTTTAAACATTTTTCCCTTAAATAGAAAAATAACTTTTTTTAAAACCTTTAACTATTATTCTCTTTATTTTTTAATACCCAACTAAAATAAAAAAAAATAAGAAAAATAAAAAATGGTCAATATGCAAAATAAAAGACTTCGGCTACAAACTTGAAACTTCTAATATTTTAAAGATTTTGTGGCATTCTTTCTGTAACTACTATTTTTTTTCATTGCCTCTTTGTATTGAAGTTATTTTTTTTATTTATTTTTTTAGCTTATTGTTGTTGTTTTTTTGTGACTATAACTTATTGTTAATGTTTGTTGCACGCGACACAAATTTAAGTGTTACCATACAGCCATAAACAAGTCGCCAAGGCATTAGACCATTTTTTCTCGTTACTATTTTTTTTTTTTTTTTTTTTTTTTTTCTTCCTTAGATTTTTAACAATTCCTTAGGATTTTGGTTGGTTTGCTAAAAAAAAAAAGAAAATCTATTGTTAAAATTTAAACATTGGTCTAAGCTGTTTAAAGTAACAAAATACATATTGAAGATTTTTTATATTTTTTTATTTTATTTTCTTTGTTAACTCAAGCAGAAGAGTTGGTCTTAAGCCATTTTTTAAATATTTTTTTTTTTTTTTTTTTTTTTCATTTTTTTCTTAGTGTTTGTGTAAATATGTAGTCTACATGTAACAAATGTTAAATGAAAAGTTCATGCCCTTCTTTATGGTTATGTGCCTTCATGTTTTGTTGTATGAATTTTTTTTTTTTTTTTATTCTTTCAACATGATGGTGCCATCTACATCACATTTTCTTTAGCTGGAAAACAAAATACCAAAGAAATGTTTTTTTTAAGGTATTTATTTGTTGTAGAAAAATATGCAATTTCACTTGTGACAATGCAGTTTATTTCTTTTTCATTTTTTTCTATAGCTTTGTTTGTTAAACCCAGAAAAAAAGTATAAAGAATTTAAAAATTTTCAAAAGGTCTTCATATAGAAAATTGCTAGAGAAAATTTTCTACATAAATTTGTTATTAAAATAAGCTATAGAATATATAAAAAATATACCTAAATAATAGAAATAAAAGTGTAAAAATATTAAGGAACAAAAAAAAATGACCTACTTGGGAAAATTTATGAAAATGTATTAAGAAAAAGAAAATAAATAGAAAATGGTCCTTCGCATCAAAAATTATAAATTCTTTCATTTAATTAAAAAACAATAAACTTTTGTCTTATGCTTTTTAATAACTAAATTTTTAAATAATTTATTTATAAAAATTCATAAAAATTTTTGATTAATCTTCATTTAATTAAGTTTAATTAAACCTGGTTTAATTAAATTTTATATTTAGTAACAAAATTGAAGTAATTTTATTTTTATTGCTGCTTAGATATTAAAAATAATAAAAATTTTAGTTAAACTTTATTTTAGCAAGTTTAACTAAACCTAGTTTAAGCCAAATTTATTAAAATTGACAACAAATTAATATTTTTATTTTAATTTTTTTTTTTAAATATATGTTTATGGTTAAACCTGGATAAAATAAGATTAATTAAACCAAGTTTAATTAATTTTTTTTTTTTTTAAACTTTTTTTCAATAAAATTTTTTAGTTCCTTGCTGACATATTTACAAAACTCTATTAAAATTTTTGTTAAACTTCATTTAATTAAGTTTAATTAAACCTAGTTTAATTAAATTATTATTTAGTAACAATTTTGTAAAGCAATTTTATTTTTATTGCTGCTTAGATATTAAAATTAATAAAAATTTTAGTTTAAATTTATTTTAGCAAGATTAACTAAACGTAGTTTAAGTCAAATTTATTAAAATTGATAATAAATTAAATGTTTTTATTTTAATTTTTTATAGATTTTTATAAATATATTAATGTTTATGGTTAAACTCGTTTGAAGTAAGATTAGTTAAACCGAATTTAATTAATTTTTTTCTAAAAACTAATTTCAATAGAGTTTTTAGTTCCATGCTAGCTTATTTATAAAAATTCATTAAAATTTTTAGTTAAACTTCATTTAATTAAGTTTAACTAAACCTAGTTTAATGAAATTATTATGAAATAATTAATTTTTAAAGCAAATTCATTTCTATTGCAACTGAAATATGAAAATCTAATAAGGATTTTAGTTAAACTTTATTTTAGCAAGTTTAACTAAACCTAGTTTAAGTCAAATTTATTAAAATTGACAAAAAATTAATGTTTTTATTTTAATTTTTTTTTTTAATATATGTTTATGGTTAAATCTGGATAAAATAAGATTAATTAAACCAAGTTTAATTAATTTTTTTTTTAACTTTTTTTCAATAAAATTTTTTAGTTCCTTGCTGACATATTTACAAAACTCTATTAAAATTTTTGCTTAAACTTCATTTAGGTAAGTTTAACTAAACCTAGTTTAATTGAATTATTATTTTGAAACTAAATTGTTAAGCAATTTTATTTTTATTGCTGCTTAGATATTAAAATTAATACAAATTTAAGTTAAACTTTATTTTAGCAAGTTTAACTAAACCTAGTTTAAGTCAAATTGATTTAAATTGACAAAAAAATTTAATGTTTCTATTTCCATTTTTAATTGTTTTTTTAAAATATATTTGGTTAAAGTTTTTTAAAGAAAGATTAACTAAACTGAGTTTAACTAGATTTTTTTATTATTTATTTATTTATTTATTTATTTATTTATTTATTTATTTATTTATTTATTTATTTATTTATTTATTTATTTATTTATTTATTTATTTATTTATTTATTTATTTATTTATTTATTTATTTATTTATTTATTTATTTATTTATTTATTTATTTATTTATTTATTTATTTATTTATTTATTTATTTATTTATTTATTTATTTATTTATTTATTTATTTATTTATTTATTTATTTATTTATTTATTTATTTATTTATTTATTTATTTATTTATTTATTTATTTATTTATTTATTTATTTATTTATTTATTTATTTATTTATTTATTTATTTATTTATTTATTTATTTATTTATTTATTTATTTATTTATTTATTTATTTATTTATTTATTTATTTATTTATTTATTTATTTATTTATTTATTTATTTATTTATTTATTTATTTATTTTTTTATTATTTATTTACTTATTATTTTCTAAATCTTTTTATTGTTCTTTTGTTATATTTTTATTTATCATTTTCATTTCTTTTTTATTCAATTCCTTTTATTATTAAATCTTATTTTATCACTTCCTCTTTAGTTTTTTTTTAAGTATATAAATGGTTTCCATTTGTTCCTTATAATTATGGTCATTTATTTTTATTTTTGCCTTATTTCTTTTCATAAACCTTATTACTTTATTTCTTAATAAAGATAATCTTTATATTATTATTTTTTCTTAAACTTTTTTTTACTTTCAACTACAATATCTAATATTTTTCAAACTTTAAAAGTATTTTTTAATATTAGTTTTCTTTAATAAAAAAAATAATATAATGTTCTCATTTTTCTTAGTTTTTATAACTTTAATAGCCAAGCGTCCTTGTGTAGAGGCTTTTCTTTTTTATTACTTTTTTGTTAGGTTTATAGTATTTCCTGATTATCTTGTCTTAAGAAAAATTCTTAAGAAAACAAAATGTGTATATGTTTGTAAAGCAGGCTGTTAGTTTAACAGCTTGGACAAGCTTTACATATAATTGCTACAAAACATGCAACTTACTTACGAAAAAAAAATATGATATTAAGAAACTTAAAAGAACTTTTTTATTAAAAGAAAATATTTTCTTAGAAGAATTTTTTATAAATTTCTTTTAATATTTATGATTTTATTCTTTTAAATCTCTTTTTATTTTTTTGTTAACATTTCTGTAGATTTAAACATCTTTTATTGTGAAAACTCTTCAGGAAAAAATAAACTTCTTGAAGAAAAGCAAGAAAAAATCTCAAAAAAAAATATTTTGAAGAAGATCTTCTTCAGCAAAAAATGTTCATGATTTCCGCGTGGTTAAGCTAAAGCATTTAATTTCTATTTAACCTTAAGCTATATATTATAAAACATATTATAATACTAGAAGAGCAGAGAAAAAATAAAAGAAATTATATATTTTTAACAACATTAAACCCATAATAAATGTCAGTTTTTATAAAAAATTTTTTGTTTAATTTTAAATGAAAAAAAAAGAAAAACTAAGGAATAGAAAGATCTGGGAATTATTAAGCAGTCAAATGTTTTTTTTTTTAAGGAAATGTTTTTGAAAAAAAGGGGAGGTGTTTTATTAATAAGTGAGAATTATTAATAAGTGAGTGTGTAGAGTCAAAAGTAATTTATTTTTTAAATAGTTAAACTATTTATTTAAATAAAATTAAAAGAGGACTTACTTGTATAAAATTAAACAAATAATAATAATTAAACTAAAATACTATATTATTTAAATACAGGTACCCCAAAAAATTGTGTCTTAAAACTTTTGTTTAAAAAAAATATGTAAAAAAATAAATTGTTTTGAAATCATTAAGTATATCTTTAAATAAATTTTTAATTAAGTTTAATTATATTAAAATAATGTAAAACCTTTAAAAGCCTCTAGTAAACCTAATAAACTAATTTCGTATTTTCTTTTTTGCTTTCTTTACAGGTAATTATTAATCCTTTTTAAATAAATTAAAATATATTCAGGTAATTATATATAATTTTTGATCAACAAGTTTGTTTCCTAAGTCTTTTGTTTTCTAAACAAAAAATTTTAGAAAAATAAAAATAAAAATTCTTAGGAAATTAATAAACAAATTTCCAAAGAAAAAAATCCATTTTAAGAATTTTTTTAAATTTTTTAAAAATTTAAAAAATTTTTTTCCATTTAAGAAAAATTTTTTTTCTTTCAAAAATAAAAATTTTTGAGTCAATTTCCTCATTTAAGTGTTTTCTTAGGCTTTATACGCTTAAAAATAAAAATTTCTTCAAAAAAATTCAATTCCCAAATTAAAATTTAAAATCCCCAAAATGGGTATTTTATAAAAAATTATGGTAATTTAAATTTTTTCAATTTAAATAATAAAAATTATATTATTAGTTCATTAAATGCAGAAAAATCTTAAATTTTACCCCAATAAATACTTTCCCCAGTGAAAACATTAAACATTAGGGGATTTAAATTTTTTCATTAATAAACTTGAAATTTTTATTAAAAGTCTTTTATTTAAGTTTTATAATATTAAAAGCATAATTTTCATGGCAAAAATTTCTTGCCCAAATTGAAATTTAAAATCCCTTTTTTTGGGTATTTTTTAAAAAATGATGGGAATTTAAATTTTTTCAACTAAAATAATAAAAATTATATAATTCATTCTTTAACTTTAGGAAAAATTTAAATTTTCCCCCAAAAAATAGTTTCCCCAGTGAAAAAATTTAAACAAGATTTTAGGGGAATTTAAATTTTTTTATTAATAAACTTGAAATTTTTATTAAAAGTCTTTTATTTAAGTTTTATAATATTAAAAACATAATTTTCATGGCAAAAATTTCTTGCCCAAATTGAAATTTAAAATCCCTTTTAAGGGGTATTTTTTAAAAAATGATGGGAATTTAAATTTTTTCAACTAAAATAATAAAAATTATATAATTCATTCTTTAAATTTAGGAAAAATTTAAATTTTCCCCCAAAAAATAGTTTCCCCAGTGAAAAAATTTAAACAAGATTTTAGGGGAATTTAAATTTTTTTTATTAATAAACTTGAAAATTTTATTAAAAGTCTTTTATTTATGGTTTGAAATTTTAAAAACTAAATTATCATTCTAAAAATTTCACTCCC
The DNA here is from genome assembly GCA_951394005.1 of Protophormia terraenovae. Lineage (NCBI taxonomy): Eukaryota > Metazoa > Arthropoda > Insecta > Diptera > Calliphoridae > Protophormia > Protophormia terraenovae. The sequence goes on along the minus strand of OX596076.1, from coordinate 7,237,751 downwards.
AAATTAAAATCCCCAAAATGGGTATTTTTTTAAAATTTATGGGAATTTATTTTTTATTTATTTAAATATTAAAAATTAGTATAATACTTTCATTAGCTGCTATAAAAAATTAAATTTTTTAAGAATAAATATTTTGCGAAATTCACTGCTGTTAGTTTTTTCTATTTTAATTTTCTTTTTTTTAAGTTTTCCCTTTTAATTAAAACAAATCTTAATCTTTATTTTTTTTAATAAACCTGCCACTTCTGGTCATATAAAAAACATCTTGATTTTGTTTTTTTTTTTTTTTTTTTTCTCAAAATTTCTGCACGTTTTGTTGTATGACAGCAAACAAACAAACCGAATGACATGAACATAACAAAATTTTAAATGTTTGTTAACTTTGTTTGTTGTAAGACAAACAATTTTACAAACTGACAGGTGCAACAAAATAAAGAAAAGAAAAAAAAACTGAAAAAACAGACAGTTATTAAGAATTTTGAAATTATAATGACAAGAAGAAAAATTAAAAAAGAGAGGGAAATAGGAGATAAAAAAATTTAAAAAAAAAAACTAATTTTTAAAGAAAAATTTTTAAAAATATTAAAAAGAAAAAAGATAAAAAGAAATATTTTGGGTCTAATATAATTTTTTTTTTTAAAATATTTATTATTTTTTTTTTTATTGTCTTTATTTTTGGGTGGGTCTTGTTTTCATCATTCTATGGTTCTTTACTAAAAACAATAACTAAATTAAAGCTTTAAAAATAATTCCTAGAAATTTTTAAATTTTTCTTTTTTCTTTTCTACCTTTAAATGGCTTTTGACAGCGCCCTTTTTTTATTTTAACATTATCTTAATCCCTTTAATCTTTTTTTATATTTTGGGTTGGTCTATTTAGACACTTTTCCTTTAAACCTGTAACCATTGTTATGGCAAGGCTCTTTATAAAGCACAAGCTTCAAGTTAATCTTTAAACATCTAAGATTATTAAGATTATTTTTGTAAACCAAAGAAAACAAAAACAAGAGAAGAAGAATCATAAAATATTATACTAAACTAAATGCTTTTTTGTATTTTAATTAAAAAAAAAAAAAAAAAAAAAAAAAAACATCAAATAGAACATAACCCAACAAGGGGTGTAAGTATTAAACAATTAAAATAGAAACTTTACAGCTTCTTCATAAACCAACTGAACAAGTTTCAAAAGAAGTTTAATGGTTGTCCAAAAAGTTATGGTGGCCTTTAAAAATTAACAACTAAAATGATTAATTAGTTTAAAAACTAAATACCTGAAATACTTTAAAACTTCTAGTTCTAGGGAGGTAGTCTACACAATGAAAAATAGGTTATTAAAGTTAACAACAAAAATGTGGAGTTTTTGTTATAAAAAAATATATAAAAAAAAAAAAAAAAAAACATAAAAGAATAAAATAAAAACCTTAAGAAACTATTAGGGGAACTAAAAGCCTATTAAATATAGTAAAGTCTTACTTAAATTAAACAGCAGTCAGGCATAAAACTAAAGCTTTTATAAGGAGTTTCAAACAAAACAAAAGACTTAAGAAAAAAAACTTTTTATAAATAAACCCTCATTATAAAGAATTTTTTTAAAAAATATAATATTTTCTTACAGAAAATTTAATAAAAATTTAAATTAAACTTTTAAATTTGAATTCCTAAAAAATTTTAAAAAATTCCCTCTAAAAGGATTTTTTAAAAAAATTAAATGGAATTTAAAATTTTCTTAACAAAACAAACAAATTTAATTCTCCCAATTTAAAAAAATTTAATTTTAATAGAAAATTTAAATTCCCCTAAAATCCTGTTAAATTTTTTCACTGGGGAAAGTATTTCTTTGCGGAAAATTTAAAATTTTCCTAAAGCTTATGAAGGAATTATATAAATTTTAATATTAAAATTGAAAAAATTTAAATTCCCATAAATTTTTAAAAAATACCCATTATGGAAATTTTTAATATTAATTTGGGAATAAAATTTTTGCTATTAACCTTATGTTTTTAATATTAATAAACTTTATATAAAATATTTTTAATAAAAATTTCAAGTTTATTAGTGAAATAAATTAAATTCTCCTAAAATCTTGTTAAACTTTTTCACTGGGGAAAGTATTTCTTTGCGGAAAATTTAAAATTTTCCTAAAGCTAATGAAGGAATTATATAAATTTTAATATTAAAATTGAAAAAATTTAAAATCCCATAATTTTTTAAAAAATACCCATTATGGGAAATTTAAAATCTTGTTAAATTTTTAAACTGGGGAAGGTATTTTTTGGGGGAAAATTTCATGTTTATAAATGAAAAAAATTAAATTACCCTAAAATAATGTTAAATTTTTTCACTGGGGAAAGTTTATCTTTGCGGAAAATTTAAAATTTTCCTAAAGCTAATGAAGGAATTATATAAATTTTAATATTAAAACTGAAAAAATTTAAAATCCCATAAATTTTTAAAAAATACCCATTATGGGAATTTTTAATATTAATTTGGGAATAAAATTTTTTCTATAAACTATATGTTTTTAATATTAATAAACTTTAAATAAACTATTTTTAATAAAAATTTCAAGTTTATAAATGAAAAAAATTAAATTCCCCTAAAATCCTGTTAAATTTTTTCACTGGGGAAAGTATTTCTTTGCGGAAAATTTAAAATTTTCCTAAAGCTAAAAAAAGAATTATGTTAGTTTTATTATTTAAATTAGAAAAAATTTAAATTCCCATAAATTTTTAAAAAATACCCATTATGGGAATTTTTAATATTAATTTGGGAATAAAATTTTTGCTATAAACTTTATGTTTTTAATGTTAATAAACTTTAAATAAACTATTTTTAATAAAAATTTCAAGTTTATTAGTGAAATAAATTAAATTCCCCTAAAATCTTGTTAAATTTTTTCACTGGGGAAAGTATTTCTTTGCGGAAAATTTAAAATTTTCCTAAAGCTAATGAAGGATTTATATTAATTTTAATATTAAAATTGAAAAAATTTAAAATCCCATAATTTTTTTAAAAAAAATTCCCATTATGGGGATTTTTAATATTAATTTGGGAATGAAATTTTTGCAATGAAAATTAAGTTTTTGATGTTAATAAACCTTAAATAAAAGATTATTAATTAAAATTTCAAGTTTATTAAGGAAAAAATTTTAATTCCCTTAAAATCTTTTTAAATTTTTTTTTCACTTTTTCAAAAATTTAATTTTTTCTTGCAGCAATAAAAAATTTTATTTCTCTTGAAATGTTAAAAATGGCCCAATAAGGGATTAGTAGTACATTTTTTTTTATTTTTTTTTTTAAGCTCAAATATTTTTTCCTTTCATTTTTAAATTTTTTTAATTTTTCTTTTGATCTTATTTTTAAATAAAAAGAAAAATAATTAAATTTATAGTTAAAATATTTGATATAAAATATCTGATTTTTATTTATTTTTCTTTTATTTTAAATAATTCTTTGCTTGTGGCCTTAGAAAAAAATCTATTTTTAACTTTAATCCTCAGCCTTTTGCAGCAGCTTATCTTGTGGCACTTTTTTTTTCTATTTATATCTTAATTTATGTCTCTTATTATTTCTTACATTTTCATATGACACAAATGGAAAAAAAATCTTAAAAATAAAATAAAAGATTCTTAAACCCGCTTTAATCATCTTGTGTTATAGCAATTGGCATCATTATTAATTGCTAGAGACGTTCTAAGTTTTTAAAGTATTTGAAGTTATAGAACAGCCGCTTATCTAGTGCTAATACATTTACTATTGCTTATATAATTTCTAAGGAGTTTCCTTTTTTTATTCTTTCCATATCTTCAGCACTTTTTGTTAAACAACCTGTTGCAACATCTGTTTGTTGTAGCTTCTATATCATTGCAATTATTTATAATATACAGGTTTCTTTAAGAGGAACTGATTTGTATTAGAGAAATAAATTAATAAATATGTAATAAGTTCTTTTCTTAAGACTTTTGTTTTGCCTTTGAAATTTGTCTCACTTTATTTGTGTTTTGATTATTAGCAAATTTATCATTTGAATTGCCTGTTGTTTTTTAAATTTCTAAGCTTTCACTACCACCATTACAATTATTTTTTGTTTTCCAATATTATCTTCTTAATAATACTTCGCATTTTCATTATCTTTTTTACTTGTTTAGAGACCCTTAAAATGGGTTTTATGCTTAACAAACCAGTACAATTCATTAGTTCTTTTAATAGCAACAACAAGAACTAATTTTATTTTCATCTATAAACTAAAAGCCCTTTTATAAAACTAAACATTTTCAAGTCTGCTTCATCTACTATGTCTCTTTATTTAACTCTTTAGATATCTTTCAGCAGGTCTATCATTCCATCCCTTTGTCTTGCCTTCTGTCTGTCCCTCTGTCTGTCCGTCCGTCTGTCTTTCCGTCCTTCTGTCTTTGTTTTTCAATTCTGTTGTTTAATGTTAACATTAATTAATGTGTTAAAGTTATTTCGTCTATCTATTTTTATATAGTTATATAAAGGTATAGCCAAAACCCAAAGGGAATTTACTATAAAATATAACAATACATTTTTGTTGTTGTAAACTTGGTTAGCAAACCATAAATGTTTTTTTTTTTTTTTTTTTCTTTTTCTCTTTTTTGCCAGCAATTATATATGGAACACAAAACATTATTTAACCATAAAAGTGCAATGGCTTGTGTCATAATATTAAAAGAAAACAAATTATTGCCAATACTTTTATATAATAGCTAGGAAAATTGATCATTGTAAATGAAATTCTAAAGAAAAAATAATTGATAAATAAAAAAAGAAAACAATTTAATTATATTTAAAAAGAAAAAAGTAATCAAATTAATTTGGTTCTTCAATTAAATTTAAGTTTAAAATTAAATTTTTAATATTTAATTTAAAAAAAAAATATTTTACTTAATTTATTAAATATTTTATTTAAAATTTATTATTTTTTTTTTTTTTTTAATAAAAATTTTATTAATAAAATTTTAAAAATTCGAATTTTTATTTAACACATTTTATTGCTTATTTTCTTAGCTTTCATTAGCATTTTAAATAATTTCTCTAGCTTAAAAACCAAAAAAGTTATATTCAAATTTTCTCAAAAAGTCCTTAATTAATATCAATCATACGTCATAGTGGAAATAATTATTTAAATTTAAATAACTTTTAAACTATTAAAGATATTTTAATAAAATTTTAAACACTTAAAGGAAAAGCAACAAGCTTTTAAACTTTTAAAGAAATTATATAAATATTAACAACAGAATTTAGAAAATTAACATTTTAAATTTAATTTTATTATATTCAAAGTATTAATTTTCTAAGAAAAATTTTAAAAATAATGGCAATAATTATTATATCAAATTTTATTTAAATCTGTTAAATAGTTTAAAAGTTATTTAATAATTTACATTAATTTCCCAGGGTACGTATTATTGATATTAATTATGGTGTTTTTCTAGAAATTTTATTATAACTTTTTTATTTGTAAAGCTAGAGATTTGCATTAAAATGGTAATGAAAGCTAAGAAACCCGAAAATAAGAAGTAATATAAACAATTTTTTTAATTAAAAATTTGCATACAAAAAACTTCATGAAAAGCAAAAATTTTAAAATAAAAAAATAAATAAAATTTGTATTTTCTTAAATCTTAAATAAATTAAATAATAATAATAATAATAATAATAATAATAATAATAATAATAATAATAATAATAATAATAATAATAATAATAAAATAATAAAAATAATTATTTTTTTTTTAATATTTCGTCAAAAATTTAATAAATTGTAAAATATTTTAAAAGCTACTTATTTTTTTAATTTTTTTTATAAAATATTTTTTAAATAAAAAAAATAATAAATAAAATTTTTATTTTATTAAATCTTTTGTTGAAAATTCAATAAACTGTGAATTATTTTAAAAGTTCGAGCCATTTTTAATAGACTTAGCAAACTTTTTTAAAATCCCTTTAAAAGTTTAGATGTTATTAATTAATTAGTAATAATTTCTTACAAGGCGTATGATTAATATTAATTATTGACTTTTGTAGAAATTTGTTTATAACTTCTTTAGTTTAAAAGCTAGAAACATTTTTTAAAATGGTAGTGTAGGCCAACAAAACAAGCAATAAAATGTGTTATAAAATAATTTGAATTTTTGTAATTTTAATGAAAAAATGTTCATATGAAAAATTTAAAAAAAAAAAAAAAAAAAAAATTAAAATAAAATACAAATTTATTTTCATTTAATTTTGCTAACAAAAGTTAAGAAAATAAAAAATAAAATGTGTTCTAAATTAATATAATATTATCAGGCTTTTTGGATATTTATTTTAGAATTTTATAACAGCAAAAACAAAAGACTTAAGAAACAAACTTTATAAAAAAATTTTTAAAATAAATCAAATTATGGTAAAAAAATATGTTTAAATTAAAATAAAATAATAAAAATTATAAAAAACAACAGTTTTTAGTTCTTTAACAAAATTAAAACTTAAAAAAAAATTAAATAAAAAAAATTAATTTTGAAAAAATAAATTAAATAAAATGTTATAAAATATTTAACACTAAAGGAAAACAAAATACTATGTCAAATAGTTAATTAATTAATTTAATTTATTTTTTATTTTCAAAATTTATAAAAATAAAATAATTTTTTTTTTTTATTATTATTATTATTATTTTTTAAAATTTTCATGTTTTAACCAACAATTTTTTAAGAAAATTTTAAATTTTTAAATTGTTTTATGACATATTTAATTCTACATTTTCTTGGCTTTCATAAGCCTTTTAATTTAGTTCTTTAGCTTTAAAATAAGAAAAGTTATTTAAATATTTCTTAAAAAAACCATAATTAATAGCAATCGTACGTAACCTTGGCTAATTATTATAATTATTAAATAACTTTTAAACTATTTAACAGATTTTAAAGAAATTTGATATACTAAAAGAAAAGAAAACAGGCTTTTAAAAAAATCACTAGAATTTTATACCCGCTAAAACAAAAGACTTAAGAAACAAACTTTATAAGAAAATATTTTTAAACTAAAATAAAATATTAAAAATTATAGAAAATAAAAGATTTTTGGCTACCAACAAAATTAAAACTTAAAAAAAAAATAATAATAAAATAAACAAATTATTGCAGAAAAATATTAATTAAAAAAAATTTTAATTAAAAAAATAAATTTAAAAAATTTATAAAATATTTAACATTAATGGAAAACAAGTCATCTTTTTAGTCTATCAAATAATTAATTCATATAATTTTTTTTTATTTTTATTTTCAAAATTTAAGAAAATAATTATTTTTTTATTTTTCATGCTAAAATTTTTTAAGAAAATTTAAAATTTTTAAATTGTTTTATAACATATTTAGTGCCTTATTTTCTTGGCTTTCATAGGCTTTCCAAATTAATTCTTTAACTTTAAAACATCAAAAGTTATTTAAATTTTTCTTTAAAAGTCCATAATTAATATCAATCATACGTACCCTTGGCTAATTATTTTAATTATTAAATAACTTTTAAACTATTTAACAGATTTTAATAAAATTTGGTACACAAAAAGAAAAGAAGACAAGCTTTTAAAAAACATCGCTTTAGAATTTTATACCCTCTAAAACAAAAGATTTAAGAAACAAACTTTATAGCAAATTTTTTAAAATAAAAAAAATTATAGCAAACAAATATTTTTAAATTAAAGAAAATATTGGAAATTATAAAAAATTCAAAAATTTTATTTAAAACAAAAAGGTTAAGCCACAAACTAACAAAAATCTATAAATTTTGTTAAGAAATTTTATTTTTAAATTTAATACAATTTCTCTTATAGGTTTTATTATGAAAAATTAAATTAAACTTGAAAGATTAATATTACTTTTTTATTAAATTCTTTCTCTTCACAAAATACCGGCCTGCCAAAGAACACTCCTTTCTTTCTTTTTTTTTTTCTTCCTCTTTTAAATTATTTATAAACAATTCTTATTGTTTAAAACATTAATCGATTACAGCAAGATTTATTTGTTTTAGCTTTATTACAGTTTTCTTGAATTACAAAATAAATAAAATAATAAAAAAAAAAAAAGAATAATAAAACCAGTAAAGTAAAGCTCTATTGCTAACTACCACATGCTGTTTTAAAGTAAACTCCAACTGTTTTTATTTTTTTATTTTCTAAACAACAAGAGGACGTTCCTTTCAAATTTTCTTTAAGAAAGAAAAAAACTATAAAAATAAAACTAGATAAATAAGAAAATTTCATCACTATAGTAACAAAAAAAAAAAACCTGACTACTTTTACAACCTTGAGCCTTAAAGCTATGGCAAGAGCTGGATGGATGACCACTAAAGAAATTCTATCTTTTTTGCTAAAGTTATATAATCAATTTCCGGTTTTATGAAAAGAGTTATCTTTTTTTTTATTATTATGCTTTAATATAAATCTTGCTTGTTTTTTAAATTTTTAGTGGGTGTTGTAGGCATTTTTTAGTAATTTTTCTTTCTTTCCTTGATGACCTGTTGTTAAAATGTTTAGAAACTAAATGTTATTTGATCTTTTATTTTAAAATCAGTGGGTGTTAAGTGGCAAATTATGTTTAACGTTGGGGTGAGAAATGTCACAAAAAATTTAAATCATAAATTTTAAGCAAAAGAACCAAAATAAATTATGAAGAAATACAAAATTTTAGAAAAAAAGAAAAAAATTTTATATTTTGTTAAAAATTTTAAAGAAATTAAAGCTAAAGACCTTGATTTACTACCAAACTTTTTAAATTTTTATTTTTCTATAATTTTTTAATCAGAAAAATTAATTTCAAAATAATTTTTAATTTTTTTTTTTTTTAAGTCTTTTGTTTTAGTAAATTTAAATTTTTGCTTCTTTCTTTTTAAATTCTTAAAGCTTTATTTATTTTCTTTAAACAAACCAAATTTTATTAAAATCTGTTGATTAGTTTAGAAATTATTTAATAATATTTATTTATTTCCCACAGAACGTATGATTAATATTAATTACTGGCTTTTTTTACTAAAATGGTCATAACTTTCTTTGTTTTAAAGTTAGAAAAATTTTTTAAAATGCTAATAAAAGCTGAGTTAATAAGGAATAGAAACTAAAAGAAAAAATTTCAAAAAAATATGTTTAAATAAAAAAATTTCTTAGCAAAATAAAAAATTTAAAAAATTAATTTTAAAAATTTCTTATTTTTTTTTATAAATTTCGAATTGAAAATTAAAAAAAAATAAAATAAAAATTTAAAAGTTGTGTTTAAAAAATTTATAAAATTTTAGTTAATAAAATAAAAAATTTTTAAACAAAAATAAAAATTATATTTTTAATATAATTTAAATAAGATTTTCTAATAAGAAAGGTTTTTCTAAATATAAAAAAAATACAAATTTCTAACTCAAAAAAAAATATTTTGAAGAATTTTGTAATTTTTTTTTTTTTTTAATTTTAATTAATTTTTTTTTTTTTTTTTTTTTTTTTCTTGTCTTTTATTTTTCTCAAACTTAAATTTTCATTTATTTCTTTTTAAATACTTAAAGCTTTATTTATTTTCTTTAAACAAACCAAATTTTATTAAAATCTGTTGATTAGTTTAAAAGTTATTTAATAATAATTATTTATTTATTTAATATTAATTAGCGACCTTTTTTACTAAAATGGACATAACATTCTTTGTTTAGAAGTTAGACAAATTATAAAAACTGCTAATGAAAGCCAAATTAATAGAAAATAAAAATTAAAAGGAAAAAATTTTCAAATAAATAGTTAAATAAAAAAATTTCTTAACAAAAGTAAAAATTTAAAAAAAAAAAAATAAATAAATTTTAAAATTTCTTAAAAATTTGTTCTTCATAACTTTTGAATAAAAATAAAGAAATTAAAAAGAAAAACTGTAAAAAATGTCAAAGTTTCATTCAAACATTTAGATTTAAATAAGATTTTTTTAAACAAATGAAAAAAAGTGATTTTTTTTTTTTTTTTTTTAGATTTCTAAACTATTTTTCCAACAAAAAAATTTTTTTTTATAATTTTCGAATAAAAAATAAAATTTTTCAAAATTTATATTATTTTTTCAATTTTAATAAATTTTCTTTTTTTTTCTTTTCTTGTTTTTTTTTTTCAAACTTAAATTTTTATTTATTTCTTTTTAAATTCTTAAAGCTTTATTTATTTTCTTTAGGCAAACGAAATTTTACTAAAATCTGTTGATTTGTTTAGAAGTTATTTAATAATTATTATTTATTTCCACTAAAGCGTATGATTAATATTAATTTTTGAGTTTTTATATAAAAAGGGCCATAACTTTTGTTGTATTAAAGCTAGAGAAATGTTTAAAAATGCTTATGAAAGCCAAGATTTTAAAGCATAAATACTAAAATGAAACAAAATTTAAATTCAGGATTTAAATAAAAAAAATTTCAATTAAAATCAAAATTTAAAAAAAATAATAATAATAATAATAACAAAAATGTATACTTTAAACTTTTATTTTAAAGCTAACAAAAAAGAGCGATAAATTACCTTAAAATAAATAATGCTACAAATAAAATTCGTTTTAAAATAAATACAAAAGAACCATATTTAAAATATATAATGATTAATATTAATTATTTGGTATTAATAAAAATTAAGCTTTAATTTTTCTATGAAATTAAAATAAATTTATTATTTTAATTACATAACTTAAAGGTCAAAATAACAAGGAATAAGATGTAAATTAATATTGATAAAAAGCTAAACATTTCTAGTCGCAAAAAAATTTTGAAATTAATTATGATTTTTAGAATTAATTTAAAATTATATAAAAAAGATTTCAAAACTGAAAGTAAATAGATAAAAATTAATTTTTTTTCTAGTCGCAAAAAAATTTTAAAATTAATTATGATTTTTAGAATTTATTTAAAATTGTATAAAAAAAAGAATTTAAAACTGAAGGTAAATAGATAAAAATTATTTTTTTATTTTATAATCATTATTTCAAAAACATAACTTACTTTCTAATTAGTTTAGAAATTTAATTTTGATGATTTAATTTTTAAAATATTTTTATTTATTTTCTTTTTAATTTTTAAATTTTTTTAATTAATTTTCTTATTTAAAAAAAAATATATTCTAAAAGTTTAAACGGTTTTCTATTGTTTCTCCAAATTTTATTTATTTATGATTATTAGTTTAAAAGTTATTAGCTAATTTATGTTAAATATAAAATAGCGTATGATTAATATTAATTATTGATTTTTAATACAAATTTCTTTATAACTTTTTTGTTAATTATTATAAATTAATTATTTAAAAGACATATAAAAGCCAAGATAACAGAGAACATATATCTAAATTAAGAATAATAAAAAGTTTGAATTAAACTTGAACAAAATTAAAATAAAATAAATTTTTTATTTTAAAAATAAATTAAAATTAATTTTTTAGAGATTCAAAAAGAATTTTTAATTTATTTTAAAAGCATATGAAGAGAAACTAATATATAATTTATAGTTTTAGAAGATTATTTTAATTTTAAATATTTTTTATATTATTTTTAATAAATGTAATTAAATTTTTTAGGTGTTTAAGTTTAAATTTAATTTGAGGAGATTTTTTATTTTAATATTTTTATATATTTAACACCAAATCAATGCTTTCTTTTTTGTTATTCTAAAAATATTTATGTCTCCATTTTCTTTTATTTAAAAACAAGAAGAAATCTATCAATACTTTTTTTTAGTTTTTAGTATTTCAGGAAATTTCCCATAAATTCTTTTCAAGATTTATATTTAAGCTTTAATTTTATTAGAGAAAAAAAATCAAATAAACTGTCTTATATAAAAAGCCCAGCAATAACAATTAACATAGTTGCCAATAAAAATCAAATACTATAAAACACAATCATCAACTAACGTAAATCAATGTTACAAGATTTTTTCCAAAGATACTGAAATAAACATTTCCACCACTTCTCGTATACTAGTTTGAAGATCTAGTAAAACCAGAAGTTTATTTTTATTTTTTTGGTATTTGATGTTCTTGTTTCTTTCTTTGAAGTTTTTTTTTTTTTTTTTTTCATTCTCTAGAAGTTGCAACATAACATAAATATCATTTTAATGTTTAACCAAGTTTATTATAGGTTTTTGAAATTACAAACTTATAAGGATTTATTTATAACAATTTTTTGAAATTGTTAAAACTGATTTGGAACATTTGGTGTTTTTATAGTTTATCTTAGTAATCAATAAAATTGATTATATACCAGAGAAGTTTGGTATTCTTTTATCTTTATTTTGTGGTATTGGGTTTTAGTTACATGCTAATTGTAGTATATGATTATTTCCATTTGTTAACAATTTAAATGATGTATTACTTTAACAATTCTTTAGTCTAATTAGGGGGTTTTAAAGTTTATTTTTAAAATAAGAAAAATACCAAACAAAATTGTTTTGTGTTGGCAAAATGAAAAATGAGTTTAAAAGCAAATATTACTGAACAATACATAACAAAACTCTAGCAATTACTTTTTAACTTCAAGCTTTTAAAGGTGTTTAAAAATAGCACCAGTGTTTTAGCTACTTTACAGATTTCTTATTAAAAAACATAAAAAAAGAATTATTTATGACCTTCTATTTCTAAACACTCCCCTGCCTTTAAAAGTTTCTATAAATTTTCTCCCTAAAAACCCAGCTTCATTTAACACTTGCTATGTATTTAGTTAATGTCAGAGTGGTCTTCTGTTGTTAACACAAAAAGTTGTGCAAGAAAGAATTTAATTTATTTTGCACCAATTTTCTTTTTTTTTTACATAAAACTCCAGGTGTCTGGTTACTTTTAATGCTTAAAAATTAAAATAGTGAGTGACTGACTGAATGACAGTATAGTTAATATAATTTAAAACTTAACTACTACTAGTGAAGGAGAGTTAACATAAAAATAGTGTTGTCAACAATTTATATTTTAATTAAAAAATATAAAATATTAAAAGTTATTTCTTGTACCAAGAGCTTTAGAATACAAAGGAAGGTGTTGAAAGTATAAAAAAATTCAAAAATGATTATTTTTATGGTAATTGTTGAGATTTTTCATAACATTAAGGGGGAATTTATTTAAGAAAATAATAAAAAAAAAAATATTTTTAGTTAAAGAAAAAAAAAGCAAAAATACACAATAAAAAAAGGTGTTAAAGTTATAGAAAAAATAAATATTTTTATAGCAATTTCTAGTCAGAAACTAAGTCTTTAGTTTCTCTTAAAAAAAAATAAAAAATTTAATAGAAAACAATTTTTCAAGAATTTTAAAATATTTTTTCTAATTTTTAAATAAATTTTTTATATTTAAATCCTAAGTTAAAAAATCTTTCTTTATATCTTTTCTAATTTCTAAGCTTTCATTAACAATTCTAAAAATGTTTCTAACTTAAAAACTGAAAAAGTTATAGGCCCCTATATCTAAAAACATAATAATTAATATTAATCATACGTTCAGAGGAAAATAAATAATTATTATTAAATAACTTTTAAACTAAGCAAGGGATTTTAATAAAATTTGTTTTATAAAGAAAAAATAACTTAAACCTTAAGAATTTTAATAAAAATATTAAAAAATATGATTAAAAAAAAAAAAAAGAACAAATTTTTTTTTTTTTTTTTTTAATTTGTTCTTTTTTTTTTAAATTTTAATATTTTTATAAAAAATTATAAAAAAAAAAAACATCTTTTTTTTAATTTAAAAAAAAAAAAAAAAAAATAAAAATTTATTTTTAAATATTTTCAGTTTTGTTGAAATTTTTTTTACTTAAATATTAATATTTATTTAAATTTCTTTCTAAGCTTTTATTCCTTATTGTCTAAGCTTTCTTTAACAGCTTAAAATATTTTTCTATATTAAAAACTAAAAAAGTTATAGATCTTTATGACTAAAAACATAATAATTAATATTAATCATACGTTCATAGGGAAATAAATAATAATTATTAAATAACTTCTAAACTAATAAACAGATTTTAATAAAATTTGTTTTGTATAGAGAAAATAACTAAAGCTTTTAAAATTTTAAAAGAACTAGAAAAAAATCTATGCTTTTAAAAAACAAAGCACTTAAGAATTAAATTTTAAAAATTAAATTTTTATAAAAATTTTTCGAAATTAATTAAAGATTTTAATCAAATTTATTTTGTTTAAAGAAAATATTAAAAAACATTAAAATTTTAAAGGAAACAAACAATTAATTAAAAATTTCTAATAAAATTAATTAAAAGTTTAAACAAAAGTTATAAGAAACCAACTTTAAATCATATAGGAACTCCAGGAGAACCGATTGGAACTCCTTTAGGGCCATTATGAATAGAGAACTAAATGCTGCTCCAGGGCGGTAGTTTTTTTTTTTTCCTTCTATACTAAGTTTTTCAATTCTTTTCTGTTCTCTTTTTGGTTTCAGCTTTCTGATCATTCCCTTCCTTTCATCACTTTTATTATTAATTTCTTTTTAAAATTACAATTTCTAAAGAAAATTTATTATAATTTATTATCAATTTTATTTTTTTATCAAAAAAATGATAAAGAAATTTTTTTTATAATTTTAAATAATTTTCAAAATTTATTTTTCACATATTTTCTTAATTTTTAGTAACATTTTTATATTAAAATATAAAATTAACTTGTTCATTCCTTTTAGATTTAATTCTTTAAAATCTTGGCTTTCATAAGCATTTTTTACATTTCTTCTAAGTTTTTAACAAAAAAAATTATAGTGAAATTAGTGGAAAAAAGTCCATAATTAATATTAATCATACGCTACTGTATATATTTTTATATATCCATAAATAACTCGAGATTTATTAATCAGATCGTTATAAAATTTTGTGTATAGTTAGAAAACAAATTAAGCTTTTGGAATATCAATACAAAATTTAAGGTACAGTGGGCTTTATAGTAAAAAAATTCCAAAATAAAAAAAATAAAATTATAAAAAATAAAAACAATTTAGGACTTATAATTCAGATCGCTATAAAATTTGACAAATCGTCAGAAAACTAATTAAACTTTTGAAATATCTAATAAAAAACATAAAATTTAAAGCACAGTGTGCTTTGTAGTAAACAAATGTTGAATAATTTGTGGGGAAAAAAAACTAAAATAAAATAATTAAAAATATATAACTTTTTTGGCTGGATTAAAACAAAAATCATACTAAGATTAGATACATAGATTAACTTTTGGAATATGGCTTTAATAGTATAAAACTAAGAGCACAGTGGAAGCTATATTTAGTTAAATAGGAACATATATTTGAGAAAAAAATTTCAATTTGAAAAAATTTAAATATCTTGTTTCTTAAAAAGAATTTTATAATTTTTTCTATGAATTATATTTATTCTAGCTATTGTAAGTTTAAGCTTAAAATTTTATATTTTACCTAAAGATTTTTATACTGAAAGTTTTTATTATTATTTTTTTTTTTTTTTTTTCTTTTAATATTTTTTATATTTTTTTATAAAGTTTATTGAAGCTATTGTTTGATTGTTTTTCTTTAAAATCTTTTCTTTTGGATTCTTTTTCTATTTTCTTTATTTTATTATTATTTTCTTTTTTTTTTACATTAACAAATCATTATTTAAATATGATTTTTATTCAAATTGCTATAGTATTTCTATAAAAGAATAAAAAACAAAACTAATTACTTGGATCATGAACTCAAGCATAAACTATTTTATGCTTTACTAAACACTTAAATTATATATTACTTAAACAACAAAAAGAAATATTCCTAAATAAAAAATAAAGCAAAAAAAAAAAAAAAAAAAAAAAAAGAAATTCTGCTATAAATAATAAAGAACTTTATTATTCTTATGTTTAAAGAAAAAATGTAAAAAAATAAAATGCATATACAATGTCAGCCTAAGGCTAGAAAAGTAATAATTTAAAAAGAAAATTTCTTATAGATAGAGATCTTAAATAGGAAAAAACCAGAAAAAAAAACAAAAGAAAATATTTAATTTAAATAAAAAAATAAAATTAGAAAACAAAAGAATATTTAAGCTAAAACAAGGTGCATACAGATAATAAACAATAATTACCTACAATATTGAAAAAAATTCTTTGTTTTCAATAAAAAATAAAAAAATTGTGAAATTTATTTTAAAATAAAAAAATATATAATTTCTTAAAGAAATTTTTTGCAAATTTTTTTTTAAATATTAAAAACTTTTATAATAATTTCTATACAAAAAAATTAATTTAACAAATATATTAACATTACAAAAAAATATATTAAACATTTTTCTCATTGCTCTTTCTTTCTATTTCTCTACTTTTTATGTAACCTTAAATAACCTTTATTTAGAAAAAAGGTTTTTTTATACTCGCTTTAAAAAAAATATTCTCAAACTAGTAGCTTTGTAAATGAATGACAATAAAGACAAAACAACAGTTTAAACATTGTCATGAAATGTTGTTTCCCTGCTAACTGTTTTACTTTAGAATTTTGTCTACAAAACCACAGAAATTTTTTTGTCTTGTTTCTTTGAATAAATAACATACAATAATGCGGTTTTAAAGATTTGTTTTTCTTAATTCAGGTTTCTTTTTAAATAACGGAGTTTTTAACCAAACTATTAAAAATATTTATAAATATAAAAATATAACAGAAAATACAATTTTTTAAAATATAAAAAACTATTCTTTAAATATAAAAATATTATAAGAAACATTTTTTTTTTTTTAAATATTTAAAATATTTTTAATATTATTTTTATATTTTTTTTCTTTTTTAATTTTTTTTATTTTTTTTTTTTTCCAATTTTTTTTAATTTTGTTTTTTAATTAAAAAATTTTTCTATTTAAATCTTACATTTAAATTTTAATTCTTTATAAATTAATTCTTTATTATCTTAGCTTTCATTAGCATTTTTAAAATTTTTTCTAAAATAAAGACAAAAAAAGTTATAAATAAATTTCTCTAAAAACTCAATAATTAATATTAATCATACATTCTGAGGGAATTAAATAATTACTATTAAATAACTGCTAAATTAAACAAACGATTTCAATAAAATTTGTTTAACAAAAAGAAAATAAATAAATAAATATATAAGAATTTTAAAAGAATCTAAAAAAAACTAAGCTAAATACTTAATTAATAAAAAATAAAAAAAAAATATTTTTTTTAAATTTTACATAATGTTTTTGTTGTTGTTATTACAGCTAGAACTTCTTAACAATTTTCAGTCTGGGAGTTTACTTCCAAGCAAGTCCAAGAAATTGTGCTACTTCCACTGGTTGTGTCCACAAATCCGTTGGACAAAGAGAAATAGGGTTCGTTGAACAGTTGTATATGTGGGGGTATCATAAATTTTTGTTAAACTTGTTGCTTTAATTTCTAAAATGTGTTAGATTTATAAAATAATACACAAATTTTGTTAATTTCTTTGAAATTTCAGTCTCTTAATTAGTATTTTTTTTTTATTAATTTTCTTTAGTTTTTTTCCCTAAAAATTAAAATTTTTTTTAATTTTCTAAAAAAATTTTTTTTTAAATTTTAAATTTTTAAAAAATGTTTTTAATTTTTTTAAGTTTCATAGAATCTGGCTTAAATTGAGACGAATTGTGATTTTATTATTATTATGTTCTCCAAAATATAAAAAAAAAGAAAATTAAATTAAAAAACAATTTTCTTTCTTTATTAAGGAAATAATATAAACTTTTGTATTATTTTTTGTTTATCTAAGATTTCTTGTTCAAATTCTCAAAACCAAAGTTATTCTCCAGTCTTTTGTTTTTAATAAATTTTTTAATTTTTTTTTTTTTTTTATTATTTCTGTTTTATTTTAAACAAAAAATTCTTTACTCTCTAAGAAAAATAAAATTTCATAGAATTTGGTTTAAATTAAAAAAGATTTTTTGCTGGTCTTTTAGGAGATATTTTAAAAGTTTGTCGTTTAGATCTTTTGTTTTGGTTTATAATGATCTTTTTCAGAAATTATTTTTTTTAATTCTCTTTTGTTTCTATTTTAAAATGTTAAAATTTGTTAAATTGTGGGCTTTCCAAAAAGAAGTTTGCTGCTTAAATTTTTCGTTTTTATTTGAATTTTATAATTTTTTTCAATTTTATGAATTTTGCTTAAATTAAGCAAAGTAAAATTCCGAAATTTAAAAAAAAAAAAAAAAGTAAATTTCTGAAATCTTTTATTTTGTTCAAATTTTTGTATAAAAAAAAAAAAAAATCCGATTTTTAGCAAAAATTAAGTTTGTTACTTAAATCTTTTTTTCAATTTTTTATAACATTTTTAATTTTAGAATACGTTTTAATTAAAAAAAAAAATTCAGAGCTTTTCGAAAAAATCAAGTTTGTTTCTTAAGTCTTTTGTTTTTATAAAAATTTATTATTATGCCCTTCACCTTCCGTTTGTAATTTCTTCAATTTTCATCTAAGACCCCAAAAAGAATATATATTTTGGATCCTTATTGATAGGGGAGTCGTTATAAAGATGTTCGTCTATCCATCTGTCTGTTGAAATCAGTTTTTAGAAAGCCCCAGTTATCGGATATATATGTTTTATACATCAAATTGTAGGAAATATTCCTTAAAAAAAAGCTAATAAAAATGAGCAAAATCGGTTAGTAAATAACTGAGATATCAAAGATACTCCCAAAAAATCTTATTTGTTGTAGGCTTTTCTAGACTCCTATACACGTTAGCGACTTCGTTTTTATACGAAAAACTCAAAATCTCAAAATTTTCCTGAAAAAATTGGTCCATTAGTATCCGAGATATCGGATACATATTTTTTAATAATATAAATACACACAAAAATATGTATATTAAGCATTGTTGTTGTTTTTTTTTTTCTTTTTGTATGGGCAAGTTGTTTAGTTAGCAACAGCAGTAATATAATGATTAACATTGTTGTTCTTGTTGTTGTTTGTATATGCAGTATGTTTGTATATATGTACAGTGTACATATATACATACATACATACATACATACATACATACATACATACATACATACATACATACATACATACATACATACATACATACATACATACATACATACATACATACATACATACATACATACATACATACATACATACAAAAATATATAAATATGCAATAGTTGTTGTTGTTGTTTATTTTTTTTTTTTTTTAAGCAAAGCTTGCTATGACTGTTTTTTTTTTTTTTTTATTCAAATTTTGGAGAAAAAAATTTGAAAATATGAAAGCACACGTTAAGGCGAAAATTTTATTATTTGTCGGTAAGACGGTGAAGGGATCAAAGATTCGGCACAGAATTTTTTTTTTAATTTCATTTTAAATTAAAAAATACAGAGATTTTCAGAGAAAATATAAAGTTCGTTTTTTTATTTTTTGTTTTTGATTTAAATTTTTTTTTTATAAACAGATTTAAAAAAAGTTCGTTTCTTAAGTTTTTTGTTTTTAGTCAATTTTTTTAATAAAGAATTTTAAATTCTTTTTACATTAAAAAAAATACAGAGATTTTCAAAGAAAAAAATAAAATTCGTTTCTTAAGTCTTTTGTTTTTATAAAATTTATTATTTTTCTACTTCCAAAAACATTTTTTTTTTAACAAATTTCAGATTTTTTGAAAGAAATAAAGTTCGTTTCTTAAGTCTTTTGTTTTTAAAATTTTTTTTTTATAAAAAAATAAATAAAAAAAAAAATACAGATTTTCAAAGAAAAAAATGAAATTCGATTCTTAAGTCTTTTGTTTTTATTAAATTAATTAGTTTTCTGCTTCAAAAAAAATTTTTTAAACAAATTTCAGATTTTTTGAAAGAAATAAAGTTCGTTTCTTAAGTCTTTTGTTTTTAAAATTTTTTTTTTATAAAAAATATAAAATCCGTTTTAAATAAAAAAAAATACAGATTTTCAAAGAAAAAATAAAGTTCGTTTCTTAAGTCTTTTGTTTTTATTAAATTAATTATTTTTCTGCTTCAAAAAAAAAATTTTAAACAAATTTCAGGTTTTTTGAAAGAAATAAAGTTCGTTTCTTAAGTCTTTTGTTTTTAAATATTTTTTTTTTTATAAAAAATATAGAATCCGTTTTAAATAAAAAAATACAGATTTTCAAAGAAAAAAATGAAATTCGATTCTTAAGTCTTTTGTTTTTATTAAATTTATTATTTTTCTGCTTCAAAAAAAATTTTTTTAAACAAATTTGAGATTTTTTGAAAGAAATAAAGTTCGTTTCTTAAGTCTTTTGTTTTTAAATTTTTTTTTTTATAAAAAAAATATAGAATCCGTTTTAAATAAAAAAAAATACAGATTTTCAAAGAAAAAAATTAAATTCGATTTTTAAGTCTTTTGTTTTTATTAAATTTATTATTTTTCTGCTTCAAAAAAAATTTTTTTTAAACAAATTTGAGATTTTTTGAAAGAAATAAAGTTCGTTTTTTAAGTCTTTTGTTTCTTAATTTATTTTTTTTTTTTTTTTAATAAAAAAAAATACAGATTTTCAAAGAAAAAATAAAGTTCGTTTCTTAAGTCTTTTGTATATATATATTTTTTTACTTGTTGGCTTTATTTAAAAAAAAATATAGAATCTGTCTTAATTTAAGAAAAAATCAGAAATTGTTTGTATTGTTTTTTATTTATTTCTTTATTTTATTTTAAAAAAAATTATTATAAAATCGGTTTTAAAAAAAGAAAAATGTTTAACATTTCCAAAAAAAATTAAGTTTGTTTTTGAGTGTTTTATTACCTACAAGTTTTACAATTTTTTTTATCATTCTTTTCAATTTCAATTTAAAATTTTAAAAAATTTATTTTTTTTTTTTTTTTTTTTCAGTTAATAGATTTTTTTTTTTTTTTTTTATTTCTCTCATTTTTTTAAATTTCCTTTCCTTAGACTTTTTTTTCTTTATAAAAAAAAACTTTAATTTTCCTAATAAATATTTTTGTTTTTATTATTATTATTTTTTTTAATCAACCAAGAGCTTCTTAAAGAACAAATCATAAACCTTTCACAACAGTTAATGTTTAACAAGAATAAAAAAAAAAAAAAAAACAAAACCTCTACAAAACTTGATCTCATACCGTGTTTTATACTACAATTAATTTACTACATGCTGTGTTTAATAAAATGTAGCACTTGCCAATGTAACAGGAAAAATTATTAAAGATTTTCACAACATCTGGTTACAAAAGGAAAAGAAAAAAAATAAAAAAATAATATTATTATTATAAAAAAAAACAGAAAAGTAAAGGTATTCAATAAAGAAATTTCTAAAAGAATCTTCGTTTAACTTGAAAAATAAAAAAATAAATTCATAGTTTTCTTTCACTGCTTCTTATAGCCACTCCTTATGTGGAATAACTTTAAAATAAAATCTTTATAAGGCATCTAAAAACAATTTATGTTTAGTATTCCTTTGCCACTGTGTGGGCAATTAATGTTTGTTGTCTTTTGTAGTTTTAAGTTTAATATTTCCTGGGGTAAATTTTTTGTTATATTTACTAGACTTTAACACGCAATGTCACAATATAAATGTCTTTTAGAATAACAAGAAAGACCCTTAAAAGATTTTGTTTTAGTTCAGAGACACGCTTACGTCTCTAAGAAGCTAGAAAAAAGTGTAAAAAAACAATAATAAATTTGTTTAAAAAAATGTTTCATTAAAAAAGACACTTACAGTTGACATGTGTTATAAAAAGGGGTAACAATTTAAAAACTAAACAGCAGAAAAATTCTGCTGATTTAAGAGATAAATAAATCATAAAAAAACAGTTTGTTATCACAAATAAAACAAAATCTTTTACATAAAACTTATTAAGATAAAATATTAATTTAAAAACTAAAATTCCTATTAATTATTTAAAAATAAATTCAATTTTAAAAATTATTCCAAAATAATTATTAATTCCCTTTCTCTCTCTCTCTCTCTCTCTCTTCCAGATGCGACTTATTTCTCTTAATCACAACAGCTTCAGTATGCGACCTCTCAGCTCTAGTGTTATAATAGCTTTATGCTCTCTTGTCATACTGCTGCCTTCTTCAGCCTCCGGCCGCATGGCTTTTGAAAAATTAACAGATTTTGATTTTGCCGGCACTACGTATTATAGTGTAAAAAATCTTTCACTCTATGAATGTCAGGGATGGTGTCGTGAAGAAGCCGACTGTCAAGCTGCTGCTTTTAGTTTTGTGGTAAATCCTCTATCACCTTCACAGGAGACTCATTGTCAATTACAAAATGATTCTTCGGCTCATAATCCTTCGGCCGCTCCTCAACGTTCGGCTAATATGTATTACATGGTCAAGTTACAATTACGTAGTGAAAATGTTTGCCATAGACCCTGGTCTTTTGAAAGGGTACCCAATAAAGTTATCCGTGGTAATGATAATGCTCTTATCTATACCAGTACCAAGGAAGCTTGTCTGTCTGCCTGTCTTAATGAAAAACGTTTTGTTTGTCGTTCTGTGGAATATGATTACAATAGTATGAAATGTGTGCTCTCTGACACCGATAGACGTAGTGGTGGTCAATTTGTGCAATTAGTAGATGCTCAGGGTACTGATTATTTTGAAAACTTATGTCTCAAACCACAACAGGCTTGTAAAACTACACGCACTTTTGCCAATGCCCGTGTTGGAGTATCCGAAGAAAAAGTAGCTCAATATGTGGGTCTTCATTACTATACCGATAAGGAATTACAAGTTACTTCTGAATCTGCCTGTCGTTTGGCTTGTGAAATTGAATCTGAATTCTTGTGTCGCTCTTTCTTGTATTTGGGTCAACCTCAGGGTGCTCAATATAATTGCCGTTTATATCATTTGGATCATAAGACTTTACCCGATGGTCCCTCCACTTATTTGAATCATGAACGTCCTTTAATCGATCATGGCGAACCTATAGGACAATATTTCGAAAATGTTTGTGATAAGACTGGTGCTACTACTAATTCAGCTGTGGGTGGTCCTGTAGGAGGTCCTTCTTCATTGGATAAATTGGATACATTGCCGGTTACTTTTGACACCACCGAAGATCCTAATTTGAATATTACACGTAATGATGTTAACTGTGATAAAACGGGCACTTGTTATGATGGTAAGTTGGAAACTTAACTGGAATATTCTTTAGTCTAGACACTAGTCTATTTTATAGTCCAGACTTTAGTCCATTTTATAGTCCAGACTATAGTCCATTTTATAGTCC
Source organism: Protophormia terraenovae (assembly GCA_951394005.1). Taxonomy (NCBI): domain Eukaryota; kingdom Metazoa; phylum Arthropoda; class Insecta; order Diptera; family Calliphoridae; genus Protophormia; species Protophormia terraenovae. Next base: position 7,214,583 of record OX596076.1, on the reverse strand, counting down.
AGACTATAGTCTATACTATAGGCAGTCCAGACTATAGTATATTTTATAGTCCAGACTATAATCTATACTATAGTCCAGTACACTATAGTCCAGACTATAGCCTTTACCATAGTCCAGACTATAGCCTTTACTATAGTGCTGACTATAGCCTATTCTATAGTCCAGTCTATAGTTCATACTATAGCTCAGACTATAACTTTTACTATACTCCTGACTATAGCCTATACTATAGACCAGACTATAGTCCATACCATAGTCAAGACTATAGCCTTTACTATAGTCCATACTAAAGCATTTACTATAGTCCAGTCTACAGCCTTTACTATAGTCCTGACTATAGCCTTTACTATAGTGCTGACTATAGCCTATACTATTTTATAGTGCAGACTTTAGTTTATTTTATAGTCCAAACTAAAGTATATTTTATAGTCCATATTATAGTCTATTTTATAGTCCAGACCATAGTCTATTTTATAGTCTATTTAATAGCCCAGACTATAGTCTATTTCATAGTCCAGACTATAGTATATTTTATAGTCCAGACTATAAACTATTTTACAGTCCAGGTTATAGTATATTTGACAGTCCAGACTATAGTCTATTTTATAGTCCAGACTATAGTATATTTTATAGTCCATATTATAGTCTATTTTATAGTCCAGACTATAAACTATTTTATAGTACAGGTTATAGTATATTTTATAGTCCAGACTATAGTCCATTTTATAGTCCAGACTATAGTATATTTTATAGTCCAGACTATAGTGTATTTTATAGTCCAGACTATAGTATATTTTATAGTCCAGACTATAGTCTATTTTATAATCCAGACTATAGTCTGTTCTATAGTCCAGACTATAAACTATTTTATAGTCCAGACTATAGTTCATTTTATAGACCAGACTATAGTCTATTTTATAGTCTGGACTATAGTCTATTTTATAGTCCAGACTATAGTATATTTTATAGTCCAGGTTATAGTATATTTTATAGTCCAGACTGTAGTATATTTTATAGTCCAGACTATAGACTATTTTATAGTCCAAACTATAGTCTATTTTATAATCCAGACTATAGTCTGTTCTATAGTCCAGACTATAAACTATTTTATAGTCCAGACTATAGTTCATTTTATAGACCAGACTATAGTCTATTTTATAGTCTGGACTATAGTCTATTTTATAGTCCAGACTATAGTATATTTTATAGTCCAGGTTATAGTATATTTTATAGTCCAGACTGTAGTATATTTTATAGTCCAGACTATAGACTATTTTATAGTCCAAACTATAGTCTATTTTATAATCCAGACTATAGTCTGTTCTATAGTCCAGACTATAAACTATTTTATAGTCCAGACTATAGTTCATTTTATAGACCAGACTATAGTCTATTTTATAGTCTGGACTATAGTCTATTTTATAGTCCAGACTATAGTATATTTTATAGTCCAGGTTATAGTATATTTTATAGTCCAGACTGTAGTATATTTTATAGTCCAGACTATAGTCTATTTTATAGTCCAGACTATGGTCTGTTTCATAGTCCAGATATAGTCTGTTCTATATTCCAGACTATAGTCTGTTCTATAGTCCAGACTATAGTCTGTTCTATAGTCCAGACTATAGTCTGTTCTATAGTCCAGACTATAGTCTGTTCTATAGTTCAGACTATATTCTGTTCTATATTCCATACTATAATATGTTCTATAGTCCAGACTATAGTATATTTTATAGTCCAGACTATTGTCTATTTTATAGTCCAGACTATAGTCCATTTTATAGACCAGACTATAGTCTATTTTATAGTACGGACTATAGTCTATTTTATAGTCCAGACTATAGACTATTTTATAGTCCAAACTATAGTCTATTTTATAGGCCAGACTATAGACTATTTTATAGTCCAGACTATAGTCTATTTTATAGTCCAGACTATAGTCTCTTTTATAGTCCAGACTATAGTCTATTTCATAGTCCAGACTATAGTCTATTTTATAGTCCAGACTATAGTCTATTTTATAGTCCATATTATAATCTATTTTTTATTCCAGACTATAGTCTGTTTTATAGTCCAGACTATAGTCTATTTTATAGTCCAGACTATAGTCTGTTTTATAGTCCATATTATAGTCTATTTTTTATTCCAGACTATAGTCTGTTTTATAGTCCAGACTATAGTCTATTTTATAGCCCATATTATAGTCTATTTTTTATTCCAGACTATAGTCTGTTTTATAGTCCAGACTATAGTCTATTTTATAGTCCAGACTATAGTCTATTTTATAGTCCAGACTATAGCATATTTTATAGTCCAGACTACAATCTGTTTAATAGTCCAGACTGTAGTCTATTTTATAGTCCAGACTATAGTCTATTTTATAGTCCATATTATAGTCTTTTTTATAGTCCAGACTATAGTCTATTTTATAGTCCATATTATAGTCTATTTTATAGTCCAGACTATAGTCTATTTTATAGTCCAGACTATAGTCTTTTTTATAGTCCAGACTATAGTCTATTTTATAGTCCATATTATAGTCTATTTTATAGTCCAGACTATAGTCTATTTTATAGTCCAGTTTATAGTCTATTTTATAGTCCAGACTGTAGTCTATTTTATAGTCCAAGTTGTAGTCTTTTTTGTATAATAATTATTACATATATTTATATATCTTTTTTTTCAGTTTCCGTCCACTGCAAAGACACCCGCATTGCTGTCCAGGTCCGCACCAACAAACCCTTCAATGGTCGTATCTATGCTTTGGGTCGCTCTGAAACCTGTAATATTGATGTCATCAATTCTGATTCCTTCCGTTTGGATTTAACTATGGCTGGACAAGATTGTAATACACAAAGTGTGGTAAGTTTGAGAACAATAGAAGAAAGCTTTAACAAAAGCTTTTTTATAAAATATCTAATTTATTATAACTCTTTTCCAGACCGGTGTCTATTCCAATACTGTAGTTTTGCAACATCACAGTGTAGTCATGACCAAAGCCGATAAAATTTATAAAGTCAAATGTACTTATGATATGAGCTCTAAGAATATTACCTTCGGCATGATGCCTATACGTGATCCTGAAATGATTCATATCAATTCATCACCTGAAGCTCCACCACCAAGAATTCGCATTTTGGATACACGTCAACGTGAAGTAGAAACTGTGCGTATTGGTGATCGTTTGAACTTCCGCATTGAAATACCAGAAGATAGTAAGTTTTCTTTTAAGACTCTAGGAAAAAGCTTTTCTTTATTAATAAAATTTTTTGCTTTTCCAAAAGCTCCTTATGGCATTTTTGCTCGTTCTTGTGTGGCCATGGCCAAGGATGCTCGTACTAGTTTCAAAATTATCGATGATGATGGTTGTCCTACTGATCCCACCATTTTCCCTGGTTTCACCGCTGATGGCAATGCTTTACAATCAACCTATGAAGCTTTCCGTTTTACCGAAAGTTATGGTGTTATCTTCCAATGTAATGTTAAATATTGTTTGGGTCCTTGTGAACCGGCTGTATGTGAATGGAATATGGAATCATTTGAGTCATTGGGCAGAAGACGTCGTCGTTCAGTGGAGGGGTAAGTATAAAAATTAAATAAAGCTTTAAAGCTTTTTATTTAATACTAATAAAAAAAATATTAAAAAAAAATTTCTAGCAATGAAACCAAGGAAGCTGATGAGGATATGAATATTTCCCAAGAGATTTTAGTTTTGGACTTCGGTGATGAGAAACGTGAATTCTTCAAATCCGATCCCAGCACAGATTTCGCTAAAGGTTAGTGCTACACCACACAATAAAAAGCTTTTAAGTTTTGTTAATTTTAAATAAAATTTTATATTGAATTTTAGATAAAACTGTTACCATTATTGAGCCCTGTCCTACTAAGACCTCCGTCTTGGCTTTGGCTGTCACCTGTGCTTTAATGATTTTGTTGTACATTTCCACTTTGTTTGTGTACTATATGAAAAAATGGATGCAACCCCATAAAATTGTAGCATAAGTATTTTTTTTTTTACACTTAAATTTAGTTAAAACCAACAAAAATAAGCGATTTTTAATTTTACAAAAACAATTCATTAATAATTATCTTCCTATTACTTAAATTTATCTTTAACAAAAAACAAACAAAAAAAAGCTACATGGACAATAGATTATAAGCTCAAAGGCAATTAGTAATTTTTAGTAAACATAATTTAAGTTTATTTTTTTAACGTAAAAAATAATACAATAAGTAAAACTTAAGCCTTAATGAACACAGAGATGAATAGAAAAAGCTTTAAAGCTTAAAAAGGAAAAAGCTTTGTAACTTAAAAGAAAGTTCTAAATCGAATTTTCAAAGTTTAAAAATTTCCTTTTTTTAATAAAAATTGGAATTTTTCAAAAAGCTTTTAAGCTTAAAAAAGTTTAAAAGAAAGCTTAAAAAGTTCTAAATAAAATTTTTAAAGTTTAAAAAGGAAATTTTTTAAATTTTAAAAATAAAATTTGGAATTCTTCAAATAAAGCTTTGTAGCTTAATAAAGCTTTGTAGCTTAAAATAAAGCTTAAAAAGTTCTAAATAATATTTGTAAAGTTTAGAAAGGAAATTTTTAAATTATAAAAATAAAATTTGGAATTTTTAAAAAAGCTTTTAAGATTAAAAAAGCTTTGTAGCTTAAAAGAAAGTTCTAAAAATACGTTTGAAGTTTAAAAAGGAAATTTTTAAATTTTAAAAATAAAATTTGGAATTTTTTAAAAAAGGTTTTAAGCTTAAAAAAGCTTTGAAGTTTAAAGTAAAGCTTAAAAATTCTATAAAAAATTTTAAAGGTTTAAAAATAACATTTTTAAACTTTAGAAAGAAAATTTTGTCTTATTTAAAAAGCTTCTAAGGTTCTCAAAGCCTTAAAGCTTCTAAGAAAAGCTTTTAAACTTTAATATATTAAATTTCAAAAAAATAAGCCTTGAAGACATTTCTTAAGTTTAAAGGAAACATTTTTAATTTTGAAAAATGCTTTTAAGCTTTTAAAGTTTAAAAAAGCTTTTCAGCTTTAGAAAAATCTTATGAGTTAAAGTTTAGAAGGAATATATTGAATCTTGAGAAATGGTTCCAAGCTTGAAAATTAAACAAAAACCTTTTGAACTTTAAAAAACAAATAAGGTTTCAAGAATATTTTCAAAGATACTTTTTTAAGGCTTCAAAAAGTTTTGAATATTAAAAATTAAAGTTTTCTTTCTAGTTTTTAAAATAAGCTTTAATCTTCAAAAGTAAACTTTTAAGCTTTAGAGCTTCAAAAAAAGCCTATAAGGAATTTTTATAATATAAAAGAAAAATTATGAATTTTTTTAAGCAGATTTTAAGCTTTAAAATTTAAAAGGAAATCTTTAAAGCTTAAGAAAAGTTTGTAAGATTTCAAGAAAAATTTCAAAGTTTTAAAAGGAAACTTTAAATCTTTTTAAAAAGCTTTTAAAATACAAATAACAGGTTGTATTGAAAAGAAAGTTTTTAAGCTTAAAGAAAAGCTTGCAAGCTTTCAAAAATTTTTTATAGTTTAAAAAGCAAACTTTAAATATTTAGAAAAGCTTTTAAACTAAAAATAAAATCTCTGAAGTTTGAAAATAGAGCTTTAGAGTTTCAAAAAAAAACTTGAAGCATTAAAAAAAACTTAAAGCTTGAAAGGAAAATTTAAAACTTTTCAAACTTTAAAACTTAAAAGTAAATCTTTTAAAACTTAAAAGCGTTAATGGTTAAAAGCAAGCTTTAAAGCTTAAACTATAAATTTAAAATCTTTAGTAAGAGCTTTTAATAAATACAAAGTTTTCTTTAAAGCTAAAAGAAGAAACTTTGAAGTTTAAAAAAAAGCTTGACAGTTTTAAGGAAAAGCTTTTAAGATTTCCAAAAAGGCAGCTTTAGGGCTTAAATGGAAAATTTTTGAAGCTTTAAAAAAATGTGAGTGCTTCAAAAAAAGCTTTAAAGTTTTAAAACTTTACAATTATTCTTTAAAGCAGAAAGAAGCCTTAAAATAGTTTTAAAAGCTCATAAATGAAACTTTGAAGCTTTGAAAAGATGCTAAAAAAGAAAACTTTGAAGCTTTTAAAAACTTTAATATTTAAAACTAAAACTTTGAAAGCTTTAAAGCTTCACAATCATTCTTTAAAGTTTTAAAAGAAAGCTGTAATTTTGAAAAATACATTTTTAAGCCTAAAAACTTAAAAAAAGATTTAAAAATATAGAGAAAACTTTTAAGCTTAAAAAAGCTTCCAAGGAATCTCTAAAGATAAACAAATTTAAATCTTAAATTATGGCTTAAAGATTTTTTAGTAAACTTTTAAGCTTTATAATTAAACTTTAAAACTTTCCTTTTTCTTTACAAAGTTAAAAAAGCTTTTTTATATTATTTTTCATAGAATTTAAAAGGTTTTTAAAGTCATTTAACAACTCTAAACCTTTAAAAAAATTAAAGCTTTAAAAAGCTTTTAGACATTATGCACAAAACTTGCTAATTATCTCTATTACTTTAATCTACACACACAAAAAAAAACAACAACAAGAACTTTAAAAGCTTATATTAATTTTGGAAATGAAGCTTTTTTTCTATTATATTATAAATCACTTTCTAGGAAGTTTTAAAATTTATTTAAATTCTTTAAAAAAACGAAAGCTTTAAAACTTCCCTAGAGACTGATTTTATAAAAAAAAAGAAATATTTTTTTATAAAAAAACTAACTAACATATAATAATGTGAAGCTTTCATTCATATGTATTAATTTTTTCTTATTTTAAATTTATTTATTTTTTTATTTTATTTTAAACTTCATCCTTCATTATTTATTTTAACAAAAAAAAACACAAACTGTGCTTAATTTTTAATGCATTTAATACTTCCCTAAATTTAATTTTTAATACACAAAAATTTTTATAATATTTAAGAAAAATATCTTAAACACAAATTATTTAATTTAAAAAAAAAATGAGCAGCATTTATAGAAAAATTTCATTTTAATTTAAGTTTACTAATTTTTTTAAAAAATGCTAAAAAAAAGATTTATAATTATAATTAGTTTTGTAAATAAGTTAACAAAAAAAAAGAAAGACTCTTGTGCAAATAATTAAAAATATAAAAAATAATAAAAAAAATATTAAAAATAAAAAATAAAGCGAAATTTATTTTTTGAATTTTATATTAAATAAAATATAGAAATTTCCTTTAAATTTAAAATAAACAAAACAAAATATTTATAATATTATTCTAATTCTAATAAAAAATGCATTTAAAAAATTTCTTTAAATAAAAATTATAATAAATTAAAAAAACAAAGAGTTTTATTAAAAAAAAAGGTCAAAGTTCATGTTTCTTAAACTACTATACTTCCTCTTTAAATTAAATTTCAAAAATTTATTATAGTTATTTAGTTTTGTTAGTTTTCCTTAAAAATTATATAAAATTCTTGAAATTTTGTAAAAAAGGTCAAAGGTCATTATTTATATACCTTTATTTAGTTTAAAATCATTTAAACTAATTTATACTGAATTAATTTTTCATACAAATTAATGTATTCTTAAAATTGGCCAACAATTAGTTTGAAAAATTTTGATTTATTGTAAAAGGTCAAAGTTCAATAGCTTAGAATTTCTCTATTTTGCTTATAAATTAATATTTAATGATAAGTTTTCAATTGTTATTTAAATTTTTTAAAACATTTTCTGAAAATTTTACCAAATTCTATAGATTTTAAGACAAAGGTCAAAGTTCATGTTTGTAAAATGTCTACAATTCGTGTTCAAATTACATTTTAAAAATTTATTACAGTAATTAATCTATTTTTTTGTTAGATTTCATGAAAATTATATAAAATTCTTGAAATTTTGTAAAAAAGGTCAAAGGTCATTATTTATATACCTTTATTTAGTTTAAAATCATTTAAACTAATTTATACTGAATTAATTTTTCATACAAATTAATGTATTCTTAAAATTGGCCAACAATTAGTTTGAAAAATTTTGATTTATTGTAAAAGGTCAAAGTTCAATAGCTTAGAATTTCTCTATTTTGCTTATAAGTTAATATTTAATGATAAGTTTTCAATTGTTATTTAAATTTTTTAAAACATTTTCTGAAAATTTTACCAAATTCTATAGATTTTAAGACAAAGGTCAAAGTTCATGTTTCTAAAATTTCTACAATTTGTGTTCAAATTAAATTTTCAAAATTTCTAACAGTAATTTATTTATTTTTTGTCAAATTTCATTAAAAATATACAAAATTCTTGAGATTTTATAAAAAAAAGGTCAAAGGTCACTTTTTATATATTCCTTTATTGCAGCCTAAAATCATTTAAACTTATTTTTATTAAATGAATTTTTCATATAAATCAATACCTTCTTAAAATTTTCAAAAAAAAATAAATTTTTTATAAAAGGTCAAAATTCAAATGATTAGAATTTCTCTATTTTTCATTCAATTTAATATTTAATGATGTTTTCAACTGTTATTTAAATTTTTTAAAACATTTTCTGAAAATTTTACCATTAAAAATATACAAAATTCTTGAGATTTTATAAAAAAGGTCAAAGGTCACTTTTTATATATTCCTTTATTTCAGCCTAAAATCATTTAAACTCATTTTTATTAAATTTATTTTTCATATAAATCAATACCTTCCTAAAATTTTCAAAAATATTAAATCTTTTATAAAAGGTCAAAGTTCAAATGACTAGAATTTCTCCATTTTTCATTCAATTTAATATATAATGATGTTTTCAACTGTTATTTTTAAATTTTTTAAAACATTTTCTGAAAATTTTACCAAATTCTATAGATTTTAAGACAAAGGTCAAAGTTCATGTTTCTAAAATTTCTACAATTTGTGTTCAAATTAAATTTTCAAAATTTATTACAGTAATTTATTTTATTTTTTCATGAAAATTATATAAAATTATTGAAATTCTGTAAAAAAGGTCAAAGGTCATTTTTTATATTTTCCTTTAGTTTGGCCTAAAATTATTTTACCTAGTTTTTATTAAATAAATTTGTCATATAAATTATTTTTTCTTAAAATTTACCAAGCAATTTAATTTTTTATAAAAGGTCAAAGTTCAAATGATAAGAATTTCACCATTTTGCCTATTAATTAATATTTAATGATATGTTTTCAACTGTTATTTAATTTTATTAAAACATTTTATGCAAATTATATATAACAAATTCTATAGATTTTAAGACAAAGGTCAAGGTTCATATTTCTAAAATTTCTACAATTCGTGTTCAAATCCAATTTTTAAAATTTATTGTAGAAATTTATTTAATATTTTGTTAGATTTTATACAAATTCTATACAACTCTTGAAATTTTATAAAAAAAAGGTCAAAGGTCACTCTTTATATATTCCTTTATTTCAGCCTAAAATCATTTAAACTAATTTTATTAAATAAATTTTTCATGTAAATTATTTTATTCTTAAAATTTACTAAAAAATTTAATTTTTTTAAAAAAAGGTCAAAGTTCAAAAACTTAGAATTTTTCTATTTTGCATTCAATTTAATATTAAATGATATGTTTTTCACTGGGATATTAATTTTTTAAAAAGTTCTTAAAATTTTAACAAATTTTATAGATTTTATAAAAAAGGTCAAAGGTTATATTATTTAAACTTCTCGATTTTGACCAAAAGAAATATATTATAGTAGTTTTTAAAAAGATTTTTCTAAAAATTTTGCAAAAATTATTTGAAAAATGTAAATTTTTTATAAAAGGTCAAAGTTCATATAGTTAAATATCTTTATTTTGCTTTAAATTAAAAGACCATGATTTCTTATAAAATTTTTTAAAATATTTTCTACAAATTTTAACGAATTCTATAGATTTTTTTAAAAAGATTAAAGGTTATATTATTCAAACTTCTAAATTTCGTCAAAAAAAAATGTTTTAAAATATAAAATAAATGTGTAAAAAAAGTAATTTGTAAGTTTATTACCAATTTTAAAAAAGAAAAAATCCAAGATTCTAAGAAAAAAATATTTTTTTACAAAAGGTCATAGGTCATATGAATAAAATTTCTATATTTTGTCTTTAGATTAAAAGACAATCATTTGTTACTAAATTTTATTAAAATTTTTTAAATATTTTCTAAAAAAAATTTACAAATTCTATAGAGTTTATGAAAAAGGTCAAAGGTTATAATCTTTAAACTTTTTTATTTCATTGAAAATATATAATATTAATTTCTTTTAAAAAATTTCTGTAAAATTTCCCAAAAATTTCTGTTGAAAATGTTAAATTTTTGTATAAGGGTCAAAGGTCATAATGTTAAAATTTGATTATTTTATTTAAAATTAATATTGAATAATTTCTTATTAAATTTTTTAAAATATTTACTAAAAAATTTAACAAATTCTATAGATTTTATGAAAAAGGTTAAAGGTCATATTATTTTAATTTCTCAATTTAGACCAAAAAATATGTAATAGTAAGTATTATTACCAATTTCCAAAGAAAAATTAGAAAATCATACATTTTTTTATAAAAGGTCAAAGGTTGTATGATAAAAAATGTTTATATTTTATCTTTAAATTAAAAGGCCATGATTTCTTATTAAATTTTATTAAAATATTTTTAATATTTTCTGAAAATGTTAACAAATTCTATAAAGTTTATGAAAAAGGTCAAAGGTCATAAAGGTGTAATATAGCGTTAAAAATAAAAAGTATTATTTTTCATTAATTTTTTTTTCTTTAATAAAAATTAATGAAATAAATCTAAAACTAATCAAATATTATAGTTTTTATGAAAAAGGTCAAAGGTCATATTCATAAAATTTCATAATAATGAAAAAATTTCGACATTTTTTAATAAATCTTTCAAAAATGATTAAAGAACTTCTTAAATATTTCCTAAATTTTTCAATATTTTGAGATATTTTTAAGCAGGTCAAAGTTCATTGGTTAAAATCTTTAATTTTTCTTTATTTTTAACTTATTTTGCAGCTTCTTGGTACCTTAACTATTAGTTACTTTTATTTTAATTAAAACAAATATTTATTTTGAATATTATTTTTTTTTTTTTTCATAAACTTTATTTTTTATTGATTTTTTTTAGTTTTATTTTTTAAGTGACTAATAAAAACATTTAAAATAGTATTATATATTATTGTTTGTTTGTTGTATGATTTTTGTTTTTTATATAAGAAAATTTCGTTTAAGAAATATTTTATATATAATTTTTATATATTTTTTTTTTTTTTTATTTTATTTTTTATTTTGATTTTTTTATAATTTTTTCAATATTTTTTTTATTGTATAATATTTATAAGTAGTTAGTTATTGTTTATAAGTTTAACTGCCTGTTTCTCTATGTCGAACGAAAAATTCGTTTCGAATAAATGTATGGAAAACAACAAATAAATTTAAAATTTTGTTTTTGTTTTCTATACATTTATTCGAAACGAATTTTTCGTTCGACATAGAGAAACAGACAGTAAATGTTAATCATTATTTTAGAAATATTTTTTTTTTTTTTTTTTTGTATTTTAATTTCAAATTTGTTTGGTTTTTAGATAAAATAGTTATTGTTGTTTGAAACTTATATTTATGTTTAATATGATTATGAAGATTGCTCTAAAAGTGCAGCAGAAAAAAATGCTTAAAAATTATTTTTATTTTAAAATAATTTTTAGGTATTTTTATATTTAATAAAATTTATTAAATATAAATATAGTATAGGGATTAAGTTAAGTTTTATATTTATTTTTAAATAGTAGTGATTATGTTTTCGTTTTTAATTTTTTTTTTTTTTTTTATTTGAAAATTGAAAAAAAAAAATAAATAAATTAAAAAAATAAAATTAAAAAACAAATAAATTTTAAAGCTTAATTTTTTTAAATTAAATTTTAGAAAATTTAATTTAAAAAACCTAAGTAAATTAAAAAGGTTTGGAAATTTTTTAAAATTTTAAAAAAATTATTGAAAAATTTATAAATTTCATAAATTAAATTAACTTAATTTATTTTAATTTTAATTTTAAAATTATTATTTTTATTTTATTTTCAATTTAAGCAAGTTTTCTATAACTTTTCTTTTAATGTTTTTCTTATTTAAAATTCTTAACCTAAAAAATTTATTTTCTTTTCTCAAGAAAAAAAAAACCTTAAAATTGTTTTGTGATTATGTCTTAATTTCTAATATATAGTTTTGTAATTACTTATACTTAAAATCTAAGTAAATAGAAAAAATAAAACAACATTTAACTAAATTAAAAACAATTTTATAAAAAAAATAAAATTAAAAAAAAAAAAAACAAACAAACAAAAATCTTTAAAAATTGTCTTAAACGGAAACAAAAACTTATAAAGCAGTCTCTTTGGAAAATAAATTTCTTTTTTTCAAACGAAATAAAAAAAAAACTCAAACTAAAAGCAGGCAAAAATTCTCCCAAAAAAAGGATTTTTTTTCTCAACAGATCTTTAAACAGACGGACAAAACTTGGCCTTCATTACATCTTCATTTGCTTTAAATCCCAGAGAAGCCTTTTCTTTAACTTAAAAAATAACAAACTTACTTAACTAATTGACTATAAAATTCTTTTAAACTTAGAAAAACAAAAATAAAAATATTTAAAATATTATTTTTTATTAAAAAAAAATAATAATAATAATAAAAATCATTTTAAAATGTTTTTTTTTTTTCTATATTTTTAGGCACTTATGGTTATATTTATTTGTATATGTGTGTGTGTTAAGAAAATATAATTTCTTAAAAAAAATAATAAAAATTTTGCAAGAGCTTAAAAGCTTTCAAAGCCTTAAATTTGTATATGGCAGTTGTAGTGTAAAATAATAAAAACAAAATAAAATTTTTAAAACTAAAAAAAAAAATTAAGAAAAAATTTGTGATGCATTTTGGTTTATGGAAAGTAAAAGGTTTTTTAATTAGGAATATTATATGTATATATAAAAAAGCTTTAAAAGCTTTTAGGCTTTGTTTTTGTTTAATAGCTTAGAATACAACAAATTTAATTTCACAAAAAGAGCTTTTATTACAAAGAAAAGTTAAATGTGGATTTCAGAAAAAATAAATTTGTGAATAAACTTTTGAACAAAAAGCTTTACTTAATATACAAAATCTCCAAAAAAAAATCCAAAACAACAATATTTTTATTTTTCTAAATTAGATTTAAGAATTAAGCACGAAAAATTCAATTTAATAAACTTTTTTTAATTTATAAAAAATTTTAATTTGTAAAAAAATTAAAATTTTCCAAAAAGCTTTCAAAAAAATACAAAAATTTGAACACAATTTCAGATTTGATTAATAAAATCCAAAAAGTTTTTAGAAATACATTGATTTTTAATTACACAATTTTTGTAGGAACTTTTACAAAGTTTTTTAAAACCCATTTTTAGATTTAACAAATAAAATCCATAAAGCTTTCAAAATTCGATTTCAGATAGATTTTTTATTACTTCAATATTTAATTGATTCGTCACAATTATTTATAAGAATTTATAAGAAATTGTAAAAAGCTTCAAAAAAATTTTCAAAATTATAAAGATTTCGTAAAGCTCTATGTTATGGGAGATTATAAAAAGCTCTATATGAAACTTTGCAATAAAAATATTTTTAATGGATTTCATTTTTTTTTTTTTTTTTTAATTATGAAAAAGCTTTCAAAAACAAAATTTTCTCAGTGTTAAAAGCTTTATGTGAAAATTATGTAAAGTTTGGTCAGACATTTTTTTTCTAAGCAAAAACATAATAAAAAAGGGAAAAAATACAAAAATGCTTTGGAGCTTTTAGTAGAAATATTTAGTTTCGGTTTAAAAATACTTTGGAGCTTTTTGCAGAAAACATTAAATCAAAAATTAAGCTTTTTACTGTATATTAATTAAACTTTTGTTACAACAAAGCTTTTTTCGTCAAGTTTTATATGAAATTAGAATTTTTCTTAAAAATGGTTTGCAGCTTTTTCCAGAAAAAATTAAAATAAAAAATTATGTAAAAACAGCTTTTTAATGAAATTTAATAAAATTTTTTGTTACAAAAAAAACTTTTTTTTAAGTTTGGTATGAAATAAGCTTTTTTCTAAAAATTTTCTGTGGACAAAATAATTTTGTTTACAAATTCCAAAAAAAGGCAATACTAAAAGCTTTCTACAAGAAAAAATAAAGTTTTGCATAAAAAAGATCCACGAAAAATTATTTTTTTGTAAAAGCTTTCTATGAAAACATTTTTTATATAAAAAGCTTTCGAAAAAAAAATAATCCTTATTTATAGTTTTCTATAAAAATTTAGCATTTTATTACTATTAGCTTTCTTTTTATAAAAAGCTTTTGGTCAAAAATAAGCTTTACTAAAGTTTTTTCCACAAAAAATTATGTGGAGACTTTCGTTAAGAGCCTACAAATCGTGTAATAGCAGCTTTATTATAATTTATTTATTTATTATTTTATAAAAAAGCTTTTTTTCGCAAATCTTTATATGAAAAAAGCTTTCTCCTGAAACTCTTCTATGAAAAACTGTTTAAATAATTCTAAAAAAAAAATTAAAATGTAAGCCTTTTAAACATAAAAATTATAATTCCTAAAATATAATTAAAATTTTTTTAATTTTTCTACACGGAAGTTTATATAAAATATGCTTTTACCCAGGAAAATTTTTAGAACATGTTCTAAAATCATTAGTTTTAGAACTGGTGTCTTCAGAACCGCTTCAGATTCTTTAATAACATCCTCAGAACTAGTGGAATCACAACCAATTCTGACACTAATGGAGTAGAACCTTGTTCTGATTCTAAATTCATTTTAGGAATTTTCTAGAGAACTAGTGCTTGAGAACTAATTCTATATGACTTCTACATCACTTCTGATAATAAATTACTGGTTCTCGAATAATTTCCTAGAACTGTAGCACAAGTATTTAACTTGTACAAAAAATATCAAAAATTAAAAAAGAGTATTTACAAAATTAAATTAATTTCAAAAGTGGCCTTTAGGAAATAGCACATTATTATAAAAAACGAAAAAAAAAACAGGTTCTGAAACCGTTTCCTAACGCTTCTATGGAACTAGTTCTGAATGTGATAATTTCGAACAAAAATCATTGATTAAAGAACTAGTTCTAGAACCGTTCCATAGAATGGGAACTGGCTAGCTAACACATCCACAGAACTAATTCTGGAGGTGACAATTTCAAACAAGAATCATTGGTCGTAACGCCAAAGTAGAACAAGTACAGGCTATTTTCATGTGTTCTGGAACTAGTTGTAGAAATAATACAATTTTTCCTGGGTACTAGGCTTTCAATAAATTTTTTTTTTTTTTTTAATTTTCTACAAAAAGCTTTATAAAAAATAAATTTATACTGAAAGCTTTATATACAAAATTAAAATCTAAAAGCCTTTTAAACATAAAAATTATAATTCCTAAAATATAATTAAAATTTTTTTAGTTTTGGGACATTTTTTACCCAAAAAACTTCCCTTTTTTTTTTCTTCTTCAAATTTAACTTACTTTCCTTAAAAAGCTCTTTTTGTATTTCTTTTTTTATAATTTTTGTACATTAATAATTTTGTTACAAAAGAAAATTTTGGTATTCAGCATTAAAGTTTAATATGTTACGTTTGATTGGTTGGTTGTTTGTTCATACCAATTATACTTAAAAACTAAAAAAAAAGAAAATACACTTACTACTTACACATACATACATTCATACATTACCTTAATGAAACTCTTAAAAACTAATAAACAAAAATAAAAACTAGGACATCTTTAACATCAAAAGCTAACACCTAAAGCGTGAGGGAGGAGGGAAGGAGTTTAGGACAAAATTAAAAGAAACGCATAAATGTTTAAAAAGTTCTCATCAAAAAATTTAAGTAACTATTTTTCTGCAAATTTTGAATCATTAATGTTTCTGTGTGTTTTCTAACTTTCATATAATATAATAATGGAATAGTTTTGTATATCCATGAGCTAAGGAGTTCCATTAGTGGTGTTTGTTGGTAATGATGCTAAAGACGTGGAGGGGTTAATAGGAATTATAGAGAGTTCATTATTATTGGGTAGTAAAAGTTCAGCTTGCATTATTTGTTGCTGCTGATGATGTGGCAGCTGTTGAAGTTGTTGCTGCTGTTGTGTAGAGGTGCTAGTTATGGTTAAGGCTGAGTTGGAGGCTAGTGAAGTCGACGAAGAAGATGTTACTGTTATTGTTGGTGTTTCATTTATTGTAACAGGCCTAATTTCCTGATCTTCCATTATTTCATCTTCACCATTTTCCAAAAGTAAACTGGAATAACGACAAGAGGTTGACTGGCATTTACAGGTGAAGTAACGATTCTTAATGGACCAAAATTTGTCACCGTAATCGAAGCTGAAGATGAAACAGAAATATGTTTTAAGAAATAAAAAATTAAAAAAAAAACACTTTTCTATTGTTCAGACCATAGTCTGGGCTATAGTTTGCACTATAGTCTAGTTTATAGTCTGGACTACAGTTCAGTTTACAGTCTGGATTATAGTCTAGTTTTTAGTCTGGACTACAGTTTAGTCTAGACTATTAGTCTAGTTTATACTCTGGCCTATAGTTTAATTTACAGTCTGGACTATAGTCTAGTTTATACTCTGGACTATAGTTTAGTCTATAGTCCGGACTAAAGTCTACTTTATAGTCTGGACCATAGATTATAATCTATGGTCTGGACTATAGTTTAGTCTATGGTCTGGACTATAGTTTAGTCTATAGTCTGGACTATAGTCTAGTCTATATTACATTCTAGTTTATACTCTGCCCTATAGTTTAATTTGTAGTCTGGACTACAGTCTAGTTTAAAGTCTGGACTATAGTCTAGTTTATACTCTGGACTATAGTTTAGTTTATAGTCCGGACTAAAGTCTAGTTTATAGTCTGGACTATAGTCTAGTTTATACTCTGGCCTATAGTTTAGTTTATACTCTGGACTATAGTTTAGTTTATACTCTGGACTATAGTTAAGTCTATAGTCTGGACTATAGTCTAGTCTATAGTCTGGATTATATTCTAGTTTATACTCTGGACTATAGTTTTGTTAATAGTCTGGACTATAGTCTAAATTATAGTATGGACTATAGTTAAGTTTATAGTCTGGACTATAGTTTAGTCTATAGTCTGGACTATAGTCTAGTTTATAGTCTGGACTATAGTTTAGTTTATAGTCCGGACTAAGTCTAGTTTATATTCTGGACTATAATCTAGTTTATACTCTGGCCTATAGTTTAATTTATAGTCTTGATTATAGTCTAGTTTTTACTCTGGACTATAGTTTAGTTTATAGTCTGGACTATAGTCTAGTCTATAGTCTGGACTACAGTCTGGACTATATTCTAGTCTATAGTCTGGACTATATTCTAGTCTATAGTCTGGACTATAATCTGGACTATATTCTAGTCTATAGTCTGGACTATAGTCTATAGTTTGGACTATAGTCTAGTCTATAATGTAGTCTCTGTTCTGGACTAGTTCAGTTCTAGTTCAGTTCTAGTTCATTTCTAGTTCAGTTCTAGTTCAGTTCTAGTTCAGTTCTCGTTCAGTTCTAGTTCAGTTCTAGTTCAGTTCTAGTTCAGTTCTAGTTCAGTTCTAGTTCAGTTCTAGTTCAGTTCTAGTTCAGTTCTAGTTCAGTTCTAGTTCAGTTCTAGTTCAGTTCTAGTTCAGTTATAGTTCAGTTCTAGTTCAGTTCTAGTTCAGTTCTAGTTCAGTTCTAGTTCAGTTCTAGTTCAGTTCTAGTTCAGTTCTAGTTCAGTTCTAGTTCAGTTCTAGTTCAGTTCTAGTTCATTTCTAGAACAATTCTTGTTCAGTTCTCTATTATCTTTAATCAATTCCAATTATTTCCAAACTTACCAAATCTCCTCTCCTACTTCTATATCACGACAAGTGAAAAATGATATTTTCGGAAATCGATAATCTTGATGATGATAAAAAACTCTTACTGGCACAATATTTGGTTCACATGAATGATTAAAGAAACGACTAACGTTACCATAATAATTTGCATCAATACAATGATTATGACCCAAATCAAAGAAATATGAATCATCCATACGTCTATCAGCTTCCATTTCTGTTAGTATTTCACCCGTATAGACAGCTACAAAACTGCCTTTGGGTATATGAACCATAGTACGTACACCCCATCCTTTAGAGGTGTCCTCGCATTCGATAACCTGCAAAGGTATGGTGATGCCATTTTGTACCACACGATTTTTGCAAAAGCGCTAAAATATAAAAGTAAATTTATTAAGATACTAAAAACACAATTTAAAATTATTGTTTTCTTCTACCTTGTTACAATTGCACACATCATTACACTCGAATATAACAGCAGGATCCTCAAAATTAAAATCAGCACTAAGTCTTCCCTCCGCTGTATACCAGCTGCGGTCAGAGGCTCCTGTACACTGGCAGCGATCGGTAGTGCAGCTGAAAGCAAAGGGAATTTTAAAAATATTGTTATTTTATTTAAAAAAGTCAAGTTCTTCTTCCTCTTACCCATCTGCACAATTACAAATACGCATTTGTGATACTCTTTGATCAATTTGTACCGAATTTTGTAAGATTATGGTATCAGTTATATAACGAAAATCGGGTAACATTAATTGATCCGATTCCTCAACGGGGGCTACATTATTTTCATTACGTAAAGCTTGTATAGGACATAATTCTCTACCATTACTTATATCACCACAAACAATATTTGAACGTCTACGATGTAAAGCATGCATTTCCATTTGAAAACCAACATGACGTGCACACTCTGAATGTTCATCTTGTATACAGTCGTAGGGTAATTCATCAGAACGATTACGTATCATTAAATCGGCACCATTGAAAATAAGTAGAAGGCAAAGTTTTTTGCTAGACAAACGGCAGGCAATGTGTCTAGTTTACAAATAGGAAAATTAAAATTAAATCATTAATCAATTGCCTTTTTTTCATAAATTTTCACTTACAATGGCGTTTCTCCTTCTACATTTTGTATATTGCAATTAATACCCGCTTTTAATAATACTGTTATAGTGTCCAAATCATGATTTTGTAATACCGCCCAATGCAATACAGTATTGTTGTCATTATCGCAAATATTTGGATCAGCACCTTGTTGTAATAGTAAGCTGAAAAAGGAAATTGGATAATTGAGTATTTGTGATGATTTTTTTATACAACGATATTGTTTTTATACCTTACGATTTCCGTATGACCCAATTCTGCTGCCCAAACCATGGCCGTCCAACCGCCATCATCTTGGGCATTTATAAAACTTAAAAATTGTGATACATCTTTACTGGCCTTATAACTATGAACGATTAGCTTAAGAATTTCCAAATTTCCCGTACGTGCTGCAATATGCAGGACTGTGTGGCCGTCGGGACCCTAAATTAAAGAATATGGAGATAAAAACCAAGGTCTTTACTAAAGAAAATTATTTAGTTTGATTCTCTATCAGTTGTGATCAGTTTTAGATCAATTCTGGATCAATTACAGTTCAGTTCTGGTTCAGTTCAATTACAATTCTATTTCAGTTCTAGGTCAGTTCTATTACAGTTTTAGTTCAGTTCTAGTCCAGTTCTAGTTCAGTTCTAGTTCAATTCTGGTTCAGTTCTGGTTCAGTTCTAGTTCAGTTCTAGTTCAGTTCTAGTTCAGTTCTAGTTCAGTTCTAGTTCAGTTCTAGTTCAGTTCTAGTTCAGTTCTAGTTCAGTTCTAGTTCAGTTCTAGTTCAGTTCTAGTTCAGTTCTAGTTCAGTTCTAGTTCAGTTCTAGTTCAGTTCTAGTTCAGTTCTAGTTCAGTTCTAGTTCAGTTCTAGTTCAGTTCTAGTTCAGTTCTAGTTCAGTTCTAGTTCAGTTCTAGTTCAGTTCTAGTTCAGTTCTAGTTCAGTTCTAGTTCAGTTCTATTACACTTCTAGTTCAGTTCTGGACTATAGTCTAGTTTATAGTCAGGGCTACAGTCTATAGGATAGTCTGGGCTACAGTCTAGAGGATAGTCTAGACAATAGCCTAGTTTATAGTCTGGACTTTAGTCTAGTTTATAGTCAAATCTATAGTCTGGACATTTGTTTATAGTCTGGACTGTAGTACAGTTCGTAGTCTGGACTATAGTCTAGTCGATAGTTTGGACTATAGTCCGGACTATTCTAGTCTATAGTCTGGAATAGAATTTATAGTTTATAGTCTAGACTATAGTTTATAGTCTAGACTATGTTCTAGTTTATAGTCTGGAATATGGTATAGTCTATAGTCTGGACTAGAGTCTAGTTTATATATAGTCTGGGGTATAGTCTGGACTATAGTCCAGTCTATAGTCTACACTAGAGTATAGTTTATAGTGTAGACTATAGTCTAGTTTATAGTCTAGATTATAGTCTAGTGTATAGTCTAAATTATGGTCTATTTTATAGTCGAAATACAGTCTAGACTATTGTTTAGTCTATAGTTCAAATCTGCTTCATTTCTTGTATATTTCTATTTCTCTAAACTCACCCTTAACGCCAAATCCGCACGATTTTGTATAAATAAATTAACCAAATTGCATTTCTCCTCTTTCACTGCACACATTATGGCTGTGCGTAGTTCACGATCCATCATATTAACAAAATCAGTACCCACACCCTGACTCAATAGCAAATAAGCCATTTGTATGGTACCATAATGAGCCACCAAGTGTAAACAGGTGCCATGATAAAATTCACGCATACAAGTGGTAACATCATAATTTGAAGCTGCAAAAAAGAAAATTTTAAACAATTTTCTTCCCATTCCAAATAAAGAACTTACCCAATATTTCTGCTACCCTCTCCAAATCATCATTTTTCACTGCATAATACATATCTTTAGTGGTAAACTCACTGGTTTGATTATGCGCCTGTAAAGTACGTCCCCGAGCATTGACCACATTCATAACAGATTCGGGTATAAGTTTATCATAATTAATATTGACATAAGGTCGTATAACCGTAGTAGAACAACTTGAGGCTGCTGCTAAGGACAAAGGATTAAGCGAGGAGTTATTATTGGAGATAGAAGAAAGCGTAGTTTGTGGTAGAGGCTTTTGTGTAGCCTGGAAAATGGGTAACGTTTGGGTTTTCATGGTTATAGTAGAAGTACGTTCGGGAGTTTCCAAACCACAATGAGGACATCGTAACATTAAAGTGCGTGTAGAATTTTTCGAGGCCGGTTGTTGAGGATCATATTTAGAACTAACCACTATACGTTGGGCACAATTGGCATGAAAGAAATGTTTTTGTTTGCATAAAATAAATTTACCCTGGAAAGAAATACAAAATTAAAGAAACAAATAGAAAAAAATGATAGGGGCTTCTTACCTGTGTACAAAATATACCACAAGAGGGACAAGAATTATGAGCCTTAAGTCTCTTTTGATGATCTTCACATAAAACCATATATACCGATCTTTGACTGGCTCTAAAAAGATTTAATACTTCTCCTGTTAGCTGATTAGAGCAGCCTACTTTTTCTTCATCTATATTATCGATGGCCCAACAGTATTGTGTTTCCTTAATCATGGGTGTACAATAGTTGGAGGTGCTTTGACATAAACAATCTAAAGAAGTTTTGCCTAATGGTTCAGTGACTGCTAGTGCGGGTGTTAAGGCTGCAGAAGAATTTGTGGCAGAATTTTGTGCTGTAGTAGAGGGATTTGTTTCAGAAATATTTTGTGCCACTACTGAGGCATTTAATGTTTTCAATTCCACCACTTTATCATTGTTATTAGCATTAGCAGTTTTTTGCCTTTGAGTTCTTCTAGTTTGGGGAGGAGTTGATGAAGAAGAAACCGATTTTTGGGTATTTGAAGTTGCTGCTTGTGCTGGAGGTTGTGTATTAGTATTGGTATCTTTACGTCCTCTTAAAGTAACACTGGGTTTACCTACTTGTACTCGTGTGGTGGGTACAAATTCTGCATTATCACTTAAACTATCATTATCACTAGATTCATTGCTAACGTTACGTCTTAAACCCATTTTTTCGAAATATTTATCTTTTTGTTTATTTAGTTTACGTTGTTGTTTTTTACTTAATTTTTTATTATCCTCAGGAGAACGATTTAAATTCCATTTACCAGATTTTATTTCTTGTAAGAATTTTTTAATATCTGGACAGGGAAACAGTTTCTTTTTAATATTATTTGATCCCGTAGGATGACTATCATTACTATTATCTGATTTTTCACTTTTTTGTTTGGAATTTGTGGCTGTTGTAGAGTCATTTTGTGTAACAATTTGATGTGTTGGTGTTGTTGAATCTTTCTGCTGTTGTTGTTGCTCTTCACTATTAAAATTTTGTGCTGTCATTCTTACTATATTTTTGGTTTCAAATTCATAACGTAATTCATCATTTTCTAAGATTTTTGTGGTAGGTTTTATTCTTCTTTGTGATCTTTTGGGTACTATGACAGCTGCTTCATTTAACTGCTTTTTGTTATTAGATCCTGTGCCCCCTACTAAATCATTATCTGTTTGTATCTTTTCTGTATCCATATGTGTCTTTGCTTTACGCCCTCTTTTCTTAGGAGGAGTTTTTTCTTCTTGTGTAAATTTTAAAGATTTCCTGGTAGGAGAATCATTATCTTCCACTTCTTTATCCTCTTCAAATATTTTAAAACCATCCATACGTTTACATAAACGTTCACTACGTCTGGTACTTTTACTTTCTTCATCATGTTCTGTT
Source organism: Protophormia terraenovae (assembly GCA_951394005.1). Taxonomy (NCBI): domain Eukaryota; kingdom Metazoa; phylum Arthropoda; class Insecta; order Diptera; family Calliphoridae; genus Protophormia; species Protophormia terraenovae. The sequence goes on along the minus strand of OX596076.1, from coordinate 7,191,904 downwards.
TTACTGGCCAGTAAACCCATTTCAATTTCATCTTCTGCAGGATTTTTACGTTTACGTGTTAATTTACGTTCATTATTTATGGGAGAACTATGACGTTCATCGTTTTTTGTTAATTCTATGTTGGTATTATCATTATCATTGGCCAAATACTTTTTGGTTCTACCTCTACCACGTTTAGAAGAATGTTGCTGACTGCTAGGTGTTAATTGTTGTTTATCAGAGGCTGTTGTATTAACGGATTTATTGTTATCATCAGTTGTTTGATTTGGACTTTCTTCTAAAGGTTTTTGGTTGTTTAAATCTGTGGCATCTTGCAAAGATTTTGATAGATTTTCTTCTTCAAGAGACTCCTAAAATTAAAGAAAATAAGATTTATATAACAATTTTAAATAATTAAATAAAAAATCATGTTAATTAAAATTTTTTTCTCCTAAAAGTGTAAATATAAAAAATATATACCAGACATGCCTTAAAGTAAAAATATTAATATACTACGAATCCTCAGAAGTAGTGAAATTATTATAATCATGTCTGTCCCTCCGTCCTTTATATGAATTTTGCCCTGGAGGTTATTGAATCTGACTTAAAATCATTTCTTCCCAATTTACATACAATTAATTTATTTTCCGGAGTATTTTAATTATAACATTTTATTATTCTATGTATTAGTAAGTAAACAAATTTATTTAGAATTCTAAGTTTTTTTTGGCGGAATAGTAATGTCCGTCCGTCTGTATATACATTGGGGTGAAAGGGGTCGAAAATGGAGCTTAATTAAGGGAAAGGAGATATCAACCCTTTAATGATCACGTTTGATTATTTCATTTATTTGTAAGTAAAAAATGCATTTTTAAAATTCAAAAAAAATTTTGGGCAGAATGGTAATGTCCGTCCATCCGTCTATACATTGAGGTTAAATGGGTCCAATATTCCGCTTAATTCAGGGAAAAGTGATTTCATCACATTAATGATCACGTTTTATTTTTATATTTATTAGTAAATAAAAAAAAATATTTTTTTTTAATTTTTGAGAATTTTTTTGACAGCATAATAATGTCCGTCCGTCTGTCTACACATTGGAATTAAATGGGTACAATATTCCGCTTAATTCAGGGAAAGGTGATATCAGTATTTTAATGATCATGTTTAATTTGTCCAATTATTTGTTAATAAGAAAATGCATTTTTAGAATTATAACAACTTTTTTTGAAATATAGTAATGTCCGTCCATCCGTCTATACATTGGGGTAAAAGGGGTCGAAAAGGATGATTAATTCAGGAAAAAGTTTTAACAGAATTTTGATGATAACGTTTTGTATTTCTATTTATTAAAAAGTAAAAAATAATAATTTTTAGAATTTTAAGATACTTTTTGGCTGAATGGTAATGTCTGTCCATCTGTCTATACATTAGGGTTAAATGGGTTGAAAATTTCGCTTTATTCAGGGAAAGCTGATATCAAAATTTTAATATTTATATTACGTTTTTATATTGATCGAGTATTAAAATATCGATTTGTTTAAAAAGTTTTAATTTTTTTTTTTTTTTTTTTTCTTGACTGAATTTCGATATCCGTCCTTCTGTCCGTATGTTAATTTTTGCAAATTTTCCAATTCAAATTAGTTTATTTTTGGACACAATAAAGATATACATTTCAAATTTCTTTTATTCGATAGTTAATATTGTTTTTAAACTAATTACGACAAATATAATAATAAAAGAGAATATAAAAAATCTTTATAATCGGGAAAAGAACAAAAATTCGCTTGTTGTTAAACATTTTTTATGTCATTAGTAGCCTATTTTAAGGCCCCATAGCTCCGTTCCTGAATTGAATGAAAGATCCTCCTTTCAAACGTAAAATGTTACTCTCCTCTGCAAAGCCTATGGGAAAATTAAAGTATATACAAACAGCCCTTTAGAATTTATATTTGATAAAGCAAAGAAAAAAGTCTGCTGGTTTTTGTATAAGACCTACTGAAGTTTTTTCGAAAAATAATAATAATAATAATCTCTAAAATCGTGCTATACATGCACACGATTTTTTGCACTGCATTAAATAAGACAATATGTAGTGTTTTTCAGAAAATTTTCAGAAATTCCTGCAACATTTGAACATTCCATGAAATTAAAAATTTGAGTATTGAATAAATACTGTAGGTAACCATTTAAAAGGAAATTTCGTTAGGAAAATTTTTATGGCATCTAATTTAAATAACGTACTACTTTGAACCAATTGCATTAGAGCAACCAATTTCATTAGAGTTCAAGATCATAAAAAGCAAATGTACCAAATTTCATAACATTATGTTGAAATTTTGAAATTTTGTTGTTTTTCTATAATATTTACAAGGATGGACAGAAGGACGAACATCGTTACATTGTTTCTGCTAGCCATTCTAAACTAAGGCTCTTAGCTTTTTCTGATATATAAAAGGCCCTTAACAACATTAATATAGGAGCACTTGATTCACTGAATATAAGTGACTTTCTGATTGGGTGGATAAATCTGACTCAAAACAGCATGGTTATCAACTGAAACATGGGGGACACTTGTATAAGGAAGCTTGTGACAAGGGCGCAACACAAGGGAGGGTTTCCCCTCTAGTCTACAGTGGCTTCTAGCTGTGAATGTCATAATGAGACTCTTGGTGCTATAGAATGGAAAATAATACCTAACGTTGATGACTATAGTAATACTGATCTCAAATCCAATCAGGACTGCAAGAAATAACCCTTTGGGCCAGTAATAAGAGACTGGGGATTTACCCGGAGAAAACTGATCTAGTTTTGTTTATCAAAAATGTAGAGTCTTTTAGGAAATCAGTATTAAATGGAATAAAACATCAATTGTCCAGGTAGGCCAAATACCTGAATGTTAAAAGTAAGTTATCTTAGAAGATAAATACTGAGAAAAGGGTTAAGAAAAAGCTTTTGAGACTCTTTAGGGAAGAATTGCGATCTTAAACCAACAGTCGTTTACTGGATATACACATCTGTTGCTAGCCCTAATCTTACTTATGGCTGTTGTGTCTTAAGGCTTTTGAGTCTTCTAATCTTACTTATTGCTGTTGTGTCTTATGGCTTTTGAGTCTTCAACCACCTATTTCCAATAGAGAAGTTTGAGATATGTATGGCTGAACGAAGCTCTGGATCGGAGCAGAAAAGCTTAAAGGAAGTTTGGCGTCTTTACGGCAGACTCGCAGATAGAGGTAGTCATAGGGGCGGAGATCTACTTCATGAGAACAGATATCAGATAATAAATAGTGGCAGCATTCTTTAGGCAGAAATTCTTGATATTTTCAAGGCCCTAAGATTAGTGGAGGTATATATAGGTTAGGATTATAATAGGATCATCCTTTAGAACCCTTTGGGGTATTAGACAGAAAATAATGTCTAGAAGAATAGAACAGCCTGCAGAGTATCTAGAGCGTTATGACCTAGTCTAAAACTGGCTCAAAACATATTTTTTTGTGTATGAATTGGGGAAGTCTAAAGGTCATTGTTGGCATAATTAAGACGTGACTTGTCTGATTTCAGTAGAATGTATGAGAAGACAGTTAAACTTTTACTCTGTCATTGTCCAATGATTCAGCCAAAAAGCTGAAGTGTTTTAAGAGCCACGCACTACACGAGCGAGGGTAGGTTATATTCAAAGTACAAAGTAATCTGATAGTGTTCATAATAGGAAAAAGGTGCCGCAGTCTTCAATGTGTCAATGTAGGCATAATTACTGTTCTTGATAGGAATTATGATGATTAAATGCAAGAGCGGCACATCAGATTTTGTAGGATGTGCGAGGATATATTGAAGCTAGAGATGGTGGCACATTTACTCTGTTATTGTCCAGGGCTTCAGCGCAAAAGTGGCTTGGGAACCACATACTACAAGAGTTATTATAAAATTTATAAGTTATAACAGTTATAAATTACAATAGTTGAAAATTACAACAGTTATACATATATATATTATAACAGTTAAAATTTAAAACAGTTATAAAATACAATAGTTATAACTTATAACAATTATAAATTATAACATTTGAAAATTATAACAGTTATAAATTATAATAGTTACAAATGATAACAGTTATAAAATATAACAGTTATGAATTATAACAGTTATAAATTATAACAGTAATTAATTATAACATTTGCAAGTTATAACAGTTATAAATTATAAGAGTTGTAAGTTAAAAGTTATATATTATAACAGTTATAAATTTTAATAGTTATAAATTATAACTGTTATAAATTATAACAGTTATAAATTATAACATTTATAATATATATGTATAACATTTACAGTGTTGGAAAAAATAATAGGGACACTAATTTTTTCAATATATTCTTACTTTTTTATTTACTATTCCATAAATATTAAAAAGTATATACATAAAATTAAATAACTTCAAATATTTTAACTTATAAAGCAAAAATAAGGAACTAGTTCTGCTAAAAAATATATTTTTTTAAAAAAGGCCTGGAAAAAATAATAAGGACATTTAATGTTATGGGAAAAATAATTAATTTTTTTTAACATTATCATAATTTCCAAATACTTTTTCAATACTTGGTTGAAGATCCTTTCATTTTTATAACCTCCAGACAACGGCGATTCATAGATCCCACAAGATTCGCACATACCTCGGGCGGAATTGAGTACCAGGTTTCTTGAATTTTTTCCCACAACTCTTGTTTATTTTTTTATTTAAAACTACTAATTTTATTCTTGAGGACTCCCCAGAGATGCTTAATGGGGTTTAAGACCGCTGATTGGGACGGCCACTCCATTACAGGCTCCTCATTCTGCTGAAACCATGTTTTGACGCTTCTAGCGGATCATTATCCTGCATGAATTCCCATTTTAGTGGCATTTCATCCTCAGCAAATGGAAGCATTTTATTCTGGACAATGTCTATATGGTCAGCAGCATCAATTTTTCCCTGAATCCAAACTATTGGACCAACTCCAGAAGCCGAAAAACATCCCCATAGCATTATAGAACCACCACCGAGTTTGACGTTTTTTTTTTTTTTTTGGTATATTTTGGATCAAATTCAGCATTTGCAGGACGACGTACAAAACAGATTTTCCGTCACATCCAAATAAATTGACTTTTTTTTAGTCTGACCATAGTACGTTGTTCCAGTTTTTACGGCACAGATGTCGCCTGGCAAATTCCAACCTTTTTTGTATGTTTTTCTTGCTCAACAGTGGTACTTTTCTCGGACTGCGTCCCATTAATCCCACTTCCTGTAGCCTATTTCTTATTGTTCGACTTGTAACTGAAGCACACAATTAATTTTTAAGGCTATTTGATGACATAAAGGGGTTATTTTTGGAAAGTAGAACTAAGCGTTGGTCAAAAACGCGCTGACGTTTTACGCTATTTACCTCTAGTTCCATGACTTTTTTTTTAATGAATGGCATTGAATACTTCAGTTTTGGAACACTTCATTATCTGTGCAATTTTTCTTATTGATAACCCGTCCGAATTTATTTTAAGAATAACATTTTTTTTCAGATTTTTCACCACGACCCATTTTCAAATTTATTTACCGAAGGCATAAATCATTAACACGAAACCAATATGATTAAATTAATCACATAAACATTGCTTTACGGATTTTTAATATGTTTATGTTAAAAATAATAATTTTTATTGACTAATGGTAATTTTTTGTAGTGCGTCCTTATTATTTTTTCCAATTGAAATTATAACTTTACTGATTTTTTTTGCAAATAAATATAAAATAAAAGCGTAAAAGAGAGAAAAAGTAAACAAATAATGAAATTCCGTTATTTTAGGAACAGTTAAATAGCGGGACCCTCAAAAAAGTCTTAATATAAAGAAACTGCTTGCATCTGTTTGAGAAAGTAAGGGTTGTCCCTATTAGTTTTTCCAACACTGTATATAAATTATGTATATAAATTGTAAATTATAATAGTTATAAATATAAATAAAATATAACTGTTTAAAAATTCGTTTATAACAGCTGTAAAATTTAAAAAAACTACATATAAAAATTATAAAAGTTCTAAAATTTATAACAGTTATAAAACGTATTACAGTTATAAAATTATAACAGTCCTAAAAAGTATAACTATTATAAAATTTATAACAGTTATAAAATTAAAATAGTTATAAGGAATTATAATAGTTCAAAATTTATAACAACTATAATAACAGTAATAAAAGTTATAAAAATTTATAACATTTATAAAAATTTATAACAGTTATAAAATATATAACAGTAATACAAATGTACATATTTATGAAAACTGTTATAATTAATTAATTTTTTTCATAAAATTGTGTACATCTGTTTCTATGATAAACGGTTATAATTTTATAATAATTATAGGTACTTTTCCAACAATAAATTTTATTTAAAATTGTTTTTAATCAATTTGTTATTAACAATTTATTTAAAAAAAAAAAATTTATAAAAATATGTATTAAAAATTGTTTATCCCCTATTTCCCCTTTTTTTAATTTCCCTTTTTGTTTTTCATTAATTAAATTCTATAATTTCACCACTCTTTATATATTCAATTCTCTTTGGTTTTTTTTTCTCTTTCCTCTTATAAAATATAATCAAAAATAAATTATGTTATACTCACATTTTTAACACCTTTATTTTCATTATTAGCTTTCTCCTGCTCTATTTGATTATCATTATTAACATCATTATTATAATTTTTGTTAGCAATAGTAGTTGTTGTTGTTGTTGTATCAGTACTAGCAGCCATAGTCGTCATATTGTTATTGTTGTTATTATTAAAATTATTAATTATCTCTTGCGTTATATTTTCTGTATCAGCAACAACATCCCCTTTATTAGTACACTCATTATTTACCTTTGCTAATGTGGTTGTTGTTGTAGTTGGAGCACCGTTATTATTATTTTCTTTTTCATTATTATTGTTTTTATTATTATTTTCATTACTTATGGTTTTGTTGGTTACTGTTGTTGTTGGTGGTAGTGGGGTGTTAGTTGTAGTAAGGGTGGTGGAGGTAAGTTTATCGTTTTTTATAGTAGACGTAGTCGTGTGTTTATCATCAACATCATCGGGTTTTGTTTGTTGTTCTTGTTTTTGTTGTTGTGGGTGTATTTCTTTATTTTCTTGTTGTTTATTAAGGGTATTAGATGTTGTATTGGATGCTGTTTGTTGTTGTGCTTCTTGTTTTGCGTTTTCAATTGCGGTGTTTTGTTTTTGCGTTGTTATTGTTGCTGTTGAAGATTTTTCCGTTTGTTTATTTATATTGGGAATTTGTGTTGGTGTTTGATTTTTTGTTGGGACAACAAGTGTTTTAGTTGAGGTGGATTTTTTATTTAGATTAGTGGGAGATTTTTCATTTGCAGTTGTTGTAGTTGTTGTGGAGCTTGAAGAGTTTTCTGTTTGTAGATTTGTAGGAGTTTTTTGATTTTCTGGATTTTCAATTTTTATAGACGATAATTCTGTATTATTTAAATTTTTAGTAATTAATTGCTCTTGTTGTTGTGTTTGATTATTTGCTGTTATTGTTGTTGTTGTTATTATTGAATTGCTGTTTGCTGCTGTTTGTGTAGAAACTGGCTGACCTTGATTTTGATTGGTTTTATTACTATTATTGTTATTGTTGTTATTATTAATATTAACATTTTCTAGTATTTCCTTTGCTTTATTACTTTTTACTAAAGGTTCGGACTTTGTGTTTGTATTTTTCTCTTCAGGGGAGTTTTTCTCTGTTTCATTGGGTTTATCAAGTTCTTGCAACTCTTCCTCTGCCATTAGCTCCTTAAATGTTTCTTCTATATGTTCGTCATTAACAGGCAAATTTTCTTCCTTCCTTTTAGTTTCTTCTTTTGCTCCTTCTTCCCCTGCTTGATGATCATTTTCTATTTTTACTTTTTTAGACTCAGGCTGTTGGGATTCCAAATCTTTCACTTCTTGCTCCTCCCCACCTCCTTTCTCTGCTGCTTCTAGTTCTGTCGTTGTTATGGCCGTTGTCATTGATTTGACACCAGTTTTCTTATCTTTATCTTTGGCCGCAAATTGATTCTTTGACAAATTTCGCCATTTCAAAGTCTTATCATCAGTTAGATCTACTTCAGCATTAGAGGGGCAATCGGAGTTAAATGTATTGACCATGCTGGTCAGCAATGAATCCAAACAATCGGTCATTGTAAGATTTTTTATTTTTTTAAGGTATAAATTTACTTTATAATTTTTATCAAATTAATACACCTCCTCCATTAAATTAAAAGAAAAAATCTTTTTTTATTTCTTTTAACTTTTTTTGACGTCACTTCTTTTTTTCTAGTTGAAAATTTCCTGCAATTTTTTTTCTCTTATAAATTTTCACTGTATCTTGCGTACATTTTCTTAATATTTTATTTAAATTATTTTTTCCACTTTTTTCCAATAATTATTGCTTCATTTTAATTAATTTGCTTTTTTTTTTTTTCTTTACTGACAAACATTAATTTTTTTATGTGGATTTCTTCACCTTTGAAAAAATCTTTTTATATCTCTCTTCTCTTAAATGTCTAAAACACAACACACACTTTTACACAAACTCTTACAAAAACTTATGCTGTTTGTTGTTTTTGTTAATGCTCTTGTAGCTGTAAAAAAAATATTTTTTTTTCTCCTCACTGGCTCTCTAGATTTTCTTTTGGTTTTTTTAATTCATGTTTTTTATTTATATTTTTCACATTTTTCTTTTTGACTTTTATTTGTTTACACTTTTTCTATCGAATCTTTTAATTATTTTAAATTTTTTCTTCAAATTTTTAATAAAATTTTAATAAAAATATAGGAAAAACACACACGAAATGCACTTCTTCTTTTTTTTGTTACCCCGTCTAGTTTTTTTGTCACTTTGAAGTATAATATGAGATGCCAGAGGTAGAGATTGAGCATAGAAGATGCCATATGGTAGTATTAGGAAAAAAGCGTTTAAATACAAATAAAAGTGGTGCCAAGTTTTTAATATATGCAAGTATTAAGTAGAAACAACAACCTTTTGGTGAAAATAAAATTTTTGCTATTAGTTAAACGTTAAACGTATAAACAAATTAAAAAATTATTAAATAAATTGAAAATTTAATTTTAAATAAAAATAAAAAAATTAAATATAAATATAAAAATCAAGTTACAACTTAAATATTAGTATTTTCAAATAAAATAAAATTAAAAAAAAGTAAAAAATTAATATTAAGAAAAAATTAAAATTGAATTATAACAAAAAATAATAATATTTTAAGGGGTAGGTCATAACGCTGGTTGCGGGGTCTATTCCCACCAAAAACTACAACAGGAAATTAATTTTGTTATTTCGCTCGATTTAAGTCAGAATTTAATTAATAAAATAAATAAATAAATAAATAAATAAATAAATAAATAAATAAATAAATAAATAAATAAATAAATAAATAAATAAATAAATAAATAAATAAATAAATAAATAAATAAATAAATAAATAAATAAATAAATAAATAAATAAATAAATAAATAAATAAATAAATAAATAAATAAATAAATAAATAAATAAATAAATAAATAAATAAATAAATAAATAAATAAATAAATAAATAAATAAATAAATAAATAAATAAATAAATAAATAAATAAATAAATAAATAAATAAATAAATAAATAAATAAATAAATAAATAAATAAATAAATAAATAAATAAATAAATAAATAAATAAATAAATAAATAAATAAATAAATAAATAAATAAATAAATAAATAAATAAATAAATACTACAACACTAAATGAATTTTGTTATTTCGCTCGATTAAAGTCAGAATTTAATTAATAAAATAAATAAATAAATAAATAAATAAATAAATAAATAAATAAATAAATAAATACATAAATAAATAAATAAATAAATAAATAAATAAATAAATAAATAAATAAATAAATAAATAAATAAATAAATAAATAAATAAATAAATAAATAAATAAATAAATAAATAAATAAATAAATAAATAAATAAATAAATAAATAAATAAATAAATAAATAAATAAATACTACAACACTAAATGAATTTTGTTATTTCGCTCGATTAAAGTCAGAATTTAATTAATAAAATAAATAAATAAATAAATAAATAAATAAATAAATAAATAAATAAATAAATAAATAAATAAATAAATTAATAAATAAATTAATAAATAAATAAATAAATAAATAAATAAATAAATAAATAAATAAATAAATAAATAAATAAATAAATAAATAAATAAATAAATAAATAAATACAAAAATAAATAAATTAATAAATAAATAAAATAAATAAATAAATAAATAAAAAAATAAAATTTTACAAAAGAAGTAATTGCGCTATAAATCCTATACACACGAATGGACGGACAATCAGACATCATTATTTCGACTTAAATTTCATTAAAATCTTTACCCTTGGTTTCTTAAAATTGTTTTAAAATCAAGGGCTTCCATTTATATACAAATTTTAAATTTTGACATATTTTTATAGTATCACAAAAAGAACGATAATTATTGTAGGTCAATGTTTATTTTTCGAACACAAAATTCTGGTACTTTTGCTTTTTATTTTATTTTTTTGCACAATATATAAGAGCAGAAAAATATACATATTTTTTAAGATAAAAACCACAATTACTTCCTTTTTCATAAAATCAAGCACGCTATAATAAAAATGATGATAATGGTATTAAAAGAAACTAAATACATAAAAATAATCATTAAAATTAAAGTAGTTAGAATTAACATTAAAAATTTAATAATATTCACAATTAAAATAATAATTAAAATTTATTATTTTTAATATTTAATGAAATCAATTTTTAAAATTTAAAACTTTAAAAACCTTTGTAGAATTAATTTGCCTAAGTTTGCTAGAATTGGAAATTTAATAATAATGTTATTAAATCATTTTTAATTTTATTAAAATCAATTTTAAAATTTTCTTTAACCCTAGATTGAGCACTTTGAAATTACTTTCCAGACTCAATTTTCTTAAACTTGTTAAAATAAGAATTTAAATAAAATTCTTATTTGATTTCATTTACATTTTTAATAAAATCCATTTTTTTAATTTTATAAAATAAAATTTGTTAACCTTAAATAGGGTACTTTTAAGTCTCTTTCGTGACTTAATTTCCTTAAACTTGCTCTTGTTTTTATTTCTTATTAAAAATACCAACTTTTTATCTTAGTTTTTTTTTAATGCGATTATTTTATGTAACAGTTCTAAGGCCTCAAAAACAATATTCATGAAATTGAATTTAATTTTTAAAAAATCTCAGTATTTCCTTTACAAGCAACATGAAGCGACACTCGCAGCTGGTTATAATCGCTATTTTAGCCTCCTTAACTTTAGTAAATTGTGATGAAAAATTATTTAAATCATCTGAAAATAATGAATATTATATACAGCCGGCTCAAAAGGTAAAGAATTATACGACGAAAAAAGGAAAAAATAACAGAAAATTTTTTTATAAAAAATATTCTTTCTCCTAATAGTTTACCTGGCAAGAGGCTTTTGATGAATGTAATAAAAAAGATATGGATTTATTAATCATAGACTCGGAAGAAAAATCAAATGAAATCAAAACTCTGCTAAGAAAAGTATTTACCTGTAAGGAAAGAAAAAATTATGTTCAAAATTTAAAAAAATTAAACTTTTTTCCCTCATTTTCTTTTTTAGCTAAACCCATACCCCGTTTTTATTTAGCGGCCCATGATCTTGATAAGCAGCATGAATTTAAATGGATCACTACCAAAGAAACTAAACCCCTGACCTATACAAATTGGGAAGAGAATGAACCAAATAATTATAAGAAACTTAATGAAAGATGTATTAATATTGGTTTCCATGGTACCGATCAATGGAATGATATTAGATGTGATCGTAAATATGGTTTTATATGTCAAGAAAGATTAGATTTAGCTAGTTTATTGAGCAAAATTGAAAGAGCTTAAGAAAAAGTAAAACTTAATGAAATAATAAATTAAATGTTTTAAATTTGATTAAAAGAATAATAAAAGTATTATAAAAGAACCCTTCAAAATGCAAAATTAATAAAATTCTCCATTAATTAATAACTATAGTCCAGACTATAGACTAAACTATAGTCCATATTATAGGCTATAGTCCAGACTATAGACTAGACTATAGACCAGACTATAGTCTAGACTATAAACCAGACTGTAGTCCAGACTATAGACCAGACTGTAGTCCAGACTATAGACTATACTATCTATAAGGAAAGCATATGGGGGTACATAAACAGTCACTATTGCTTTAAGTACAGGCCTGGCAGGACTGTACAGGACTATAGTCCAGACTTTAGTCCATACTATGGACTAGACTATAGTCCAGACTATAGACTAGATTATAATTCAGACTATAGTCCATACTATAGACTAGAATATAGTCCAGACTATAGTCTAGAGGAAAGCATATGAAGGTACATAAACAGTCACTATTGCTTTAAGTACAGGCCTGGCAAACCTGCTTATAGAATTATCGAAGATCCGTATTGGATGGGATGTGTGTAGAATTCGTGAGACATTAAAGCCAATACCATCTACACTATAGTCTAGTCTATAGTTTAGTGTATAGTCTATTCTTTAAGAAAATGGGTGTTTCTGGGAAATTTTATTTATTTATCTTTTTTTAATTTTGTTAAAATTTTTTTAATTTTTCTTCAGCTTTTCTAAATCAAATTGATAAATTGCCTTTTAGTTTGTTTAAATTCCCTTGAATTTCTTTTAACACGTTTAAATTCCTTTTGAATTTCTTTAAATTTCCTTTAGTTTCTGTAAACTCTTTTAATGTCTTTAAATTCCATTAAATTTTTAAATTTCCTTTGGATTTCTTTATTTTTCTTTGAATTTCTTTTAATTCTTTTGAGTTTCTTTAAACTCTTTTAAATTCATTTTGAATTTTTTTAAATTTCCATTTAAATTCTTGTAATCCTTTTGAATTTCTTTAAATTTTCTTGAGTTTTTTTAAACTGCTTTAAGTTTCTTTCGAATTTGTTTAATTCCCTATGAATTTCTTTTAAATCCTTTTGAATTTCTTTAATTTCCATTAAATTTCTTTAAATTATATTGAGTTTTTTTTTTTAATTCTCACTGAATTTCTTTAAATTCCTTTCGAATTAAATCCTTTCAATTTTTTTATTTTTTTTAATTTTTTTTTTTTTTTTTTTGAATTTCTATTCTTTCCTTAAATCCCTTTGATTTTCATAAATTTTTTTGAATTAGTTTAAATTTCCCTTCAGTTACTTTAAATTCCCTAGAAATTTTTAATTCCACTTTAATTTCTTTAAATTCCCTTTGAATTTCTTTAAATTCATTAAATTTTTTTGGAATAAATACCGCTTTAATCGAAATACATTATTCGACTGAGACAACAAACGAAACTCAAGTGGTAAATAATTCTAACAACGTACAATTCTTAGAATAAAGGATCGCTCAAAAACGGAGTTTCTAATCCTAGGAATAATAATTTGCGGATTTCTAGTAGAATGCTAAAAAGTGAACACGGACCGAAGTTGAACAAGGCGTCCAGTTTTAATAATCTTGAAGGACATTATCAAATTTCGATATAAAATAAAATTTTCTAAAAGAATAACCCAAAAAAAGCGTAACATATTCTGAAACATTAATAAATGTGCTCTGTATCTCAAAAATCCCTTGTTTCCCTTTTTGTTTAGAAAAAAATTTCCCTCTTAGTAAAAAATGCATTGAAATTTACATAAATGTAGTTTTTGTTTGTAATTCAATAAAAAAATATATAAAAAATATTTTAAACAAAGAACGAGAAAAACGGAAAATTTCCTTATAACTCGAAAGTAATTAAAAATGAGAAGATTCAAATAAATCTAAGGCCCCGATAAGCAAATAGACAATTCCAAATAAAATAGTAACACTACCGATATAGAATTCGACAAAAACTGACTAACACCCTGGAAGAGAGATTTTGGATAAAATCAGAAATAAAAACTGCATCACCTACACTCCTGGCATACAAACGGTCATTCCTAATTTGCGGTCCACACGAGCCTTTTTCTTGTTCGCACATTGAACAAAATGTTGTGCGCACATGCATTTGGATAGTGTGGACCCAAGTTGTTCATGTTTTGTTCTTGTTCGCACAATTGTTCGAGCAACCATGTCAGCCATCAAACGCCATCAAGCGTAACGTACCGTCTATACTAGCCTTTTTCTTGTTAGCACAAGAACAAAACGTCGGCAGAGCAACACACACAATTTTTTTCATTTTGTTTTCAGTGGGCAGAACATTTGTCGAACAAATCATAATTTTTTGTTTACCGTTAGTGTCGCTTCGATACTTTTAGATGCAGCGCCTCTTCTTCCGCATACAAAATGACGTTTGATGGCAGACATGGTTGAACAAGAACAAAACATGAACAACTTGGGTCCACACTATCCAAATGCATGTGCGTACAACATTTTGTTCAATGTGCGAGCATGAAAAAGGCTCGTGTGGACCGCAAATAACGAGCTTATAGCCAGGAATACCAACAGACTTATAACTCACATTAGCTATAAGCCACGTCTCGGAAATCCCAATCAAGTCAAAAGTTCCATTAATAATATTCTTCAATTCATCAAATTTACAATTTACCAAAGACGGACGAATGCTCCGACAATTGATATGCGATAATTTAAGGTGATCCGAAAAATTGCACTATTTATAATGGGACCAAAATTGTCACTACTCATAAGTATAAAAATTTAAGTAGAATATGGCTGGGAACCAAATAAATGGAAGTATTAAAGTTGAAATAATGACAAAATAAATCATTTAATCTAAAAATACAAATCTCTTATAAAATTCCCTTGAATTTATTTAAATTCCTTGGAATTTCGTAAAATTTCCCTTGAATTTTTTACAATTTCCTTGAATTACTTTAATTTTCATTGAATTTTTTTAATTTGTTAGGCATTTTCCTTGAATTTTTTATAATTCCTCTTAACTTTGTTTTATTTCCCCTTTAATTTCTTTTAATTAATCATTTAAACGCTTTTTTTTTCTTAATAATATTTCACATCTGGCATCTCTTTTGTTTTTATTTGCCATTTTTCTTTTGCTTATCTCTTCTTGAACAATTGAGTAATTTTTGTTTAGTATTTAATTTACTCTTGAGCTAAACGGTTGTCAAGAGCGCTTAACTTTGAAAAACTAAATCAAATAAAGTAAAACAAAAGCAAAGTGTATTTTACATGTAATTAATTTTTTTGTAAAGAAAAAAATAATACAAAAAACAAATACCAAGATTAAAAATATAATTTAATTATAAATAAACCAAAAGTTAACAAAGTTTATGAGCATAAAAAAATAATTAATTAAAGAAATAACAAAAGATTTATTAAAAGAAATTAAAACAAGTGCATTTAAAGGTGAAAAAAAAGCTAAGAAAAAAAAAATTACCCAAAAAATTAAGAAAAAAAAAATATACACAAAAAAAAATTAAAACCAAAAAAACACCCCTCTCTGCTCTCTTTAAAGATAAAGAGCTAAAGTAAAAGCAAAGAAAAACAAAAGGGGGTTGTTAAAGAGTGTGTGTATTTGGAAAAAATATAATAAAAGAAAACAAAAATAATAATAATAATAAATAATTAAGTCAATGATTAATAATTTCAATTTAATATAATTAAAATTTAAAAATCGTTATAAAAATAAAAAAGAGTTCAAAAACTGGTTTGTTTTCGCGGGTGAAGAAAATATCTTTTAATTGTTGTTGTGTTTAGGCCATGCGTGACCTCGGTTCAAAAATGGCCGAGCTTAAATTTGAGGCTCCTCTGGCAAAACTTGATGAAACCGATGATTGGGCCGGTTGTGATTTTATTTCCAATCAAAATCAACTTAATGACACTTTAAATTTAAATCTCAAAGATCCCTTAGCCCAGCAGGAAAATAAAATACGTATGCTGGAGGAAGCAGTACGAGATGCTCATATTAGCAAGAATGGTTTTTCGGGTTCTATAAGCCCCAATTGTAATACCCTAATGGGGGAGGATATGTCGGCATTTGATACCAGCTTGGATTCTAGCAAACCCTCATTACAAGCCGGTGAATCTATGGATAATTTTGGTGAAGCTTTTGGTGGCAGTTTGGAAGATTTGGTTAATACTTTTGATGAAAAAATTACTAAATGTTTTGGTAATTATGAGGAAAATGTAGAAGCGCTGGCGCCTGTACAAGTACGCAGTCAAGAGGAAATTATGAATGAATGCCAGTAAGTATTTTTAAAATAACTTCTGAATTACTTCTTAGTAATTTAAATAAAACATAGTTAGATATTTTTTATTATAATTAAAATTTCATGCTCTTGACTTTATTCTTTATAAAAGTTTTTATGCCGTATTATTTGTCTTTTATGGCCCTTAAATTGTGTGTGAAAAATTTTTGGATTCTGCGCTTTAGTGGCCTCAATATTTTTTTCTTTCTTCGTCTTTTATATAAATATTTTTCTATAGTTTGTTTTTTCCAAAGGACAACTACGTAATCTTTTTTGTATTTTGTCATAATTCCTCCTTTGCCTCTAGCTCTGCAAATAAAACCCTGCCCTTTTTTAAACAAAATTTTATAAGAATTTTTTATTTTTTTTAATTATTATTTAAACGATATAATTAAAAAATAAACAAAATCGAAATAATTAAATCGTTTTATATACAAAAATAATCAAAATCCTTTAATAAATTAAAGGTTACTCGAATAAAAAGAAATATTTTCTTTAAATCCGTAATAATTTCTAAGCAATTATCACATAAATATAATTTAAATAAGTCCCTATATTTTTTACCTAAAAACCCTTAAAATTTCTTATGGTTACTCGAGTAACCATTTAAATTTCTTGAAATAAATTAAAATTTCTATAAAAAATCATCACTATAAGCCTTAGGAAATAATTTTCTTTTAAAAAATTCTTATTTTTCAAGTAAAATCTCCAAAAATTCTTAATAGTTACTTGAGTAACCATTTAAAATTTATTTAAATTAAGCTCTATATTAAAAAAAAAAAAAAAATAGAAAAAAATCTTAATGGTTACTTAAGTAACCATAAAAAAATTCTTTAAAAAGTCCATAATTTTTAAACAGTTGAAAGAATCGGAAATAAAAATAAATTTTATTCATTAATAGTTAGATTTTGTTCAAAAATCGGTAAAAATTCTTAATGGTTACTCGAGTAACCATATAAAATTGATCTAAATAAGCCTCTATTTTCATAAAAAATTAACATTAAATAAAATACCGAAGAATTTAAATAATATATACCCAATTTTTAATAAAAGATTTAAAAAATTCTTAATGGTTACTTGAGTAACCCTAACAAAATTCTTGAAAAAGACCTTAATTTCTTAAGCAATTAAAAAATCATTAATAAAAATCAATTCTCTTAATCAAATTTAAAATTTTTAACGAAAATTCATAAAAATTCTTAATGGTTACTCGAGTAATCATTTCTCCAACTAATGATTATTTGATAAAAAATATAACAGTTGTGTTTAGAATTGAAAATTATATTAAATCGATGTAATAATTTTTCATTTTAGCCTGATTTTAAACGAGTAACCGTTTGTTTTTGTAAGAATAAACAGATATTTTTGAAATTTTTTGTCATTATAAATAATAAATTTAAGTTTTAAATTTATTTCTAGAGGTTTTTTGAAGATACTTTTATTTTTAGAAAAAAGTAACCATTTTGAAAATTAATCGTTACTATCGAAAAATTACTTAGTTTTGTTTGAAATTAAAAGATTTATTAAACTTGTTTGAAAGAAAGTCTTTTTAAGCTTATTTTACCCGAGTAACCGTTTGTTTTTCCAAGAATAACCGTTTGTTTTTGCAAAATCTTTTTACTAAAATTAAAAAGTTTTAGTTTTAAAAACAATTCGAGAAGAATTTTTGTCGTATTTCTATAATTAAAGAAAAGTAACCACTTTGAATATTAATCGTTACTCTTCGAAAATTACGGAAATTTATTCAGCTTTCAAAGTTATATTAAAATTGATTAACAAATTTAAATATTTAACATATTTTAGATGAGTAACCGCTTGTTTTTAAGGGAATAACCGTTTAATTTTAAAATTTTTTTGTTGTTAAACATAATAAATTTTAGTTTTATATTTAGTGGTAGAGTTTTTTGTGGATATATTTATTTTTAAAGAAAAGTAACCATTTTTAAAATTAATCGTTA
This sequence comes from Protophormia terraenovae, assembly GCA_951394005.1. Classification (NCBI taxonomy): domain Eukaryota; kingdom Metazoa; phylum Arthropoda; class Insecta; order Diptera; family Calliphoridae; genus Protophormia; species Protophormia terraenovae. The sequence continues at coordinate 7,173,681 of OX596076.1, read as the reverse complement.
CTTTTGGAAAATTATGTGGATTTGTTTATAATTTAAAGTTTTAGGGAAATTTTATAATAAATTTTAGATTTTGTTTAATTTTAAGCGAGTAACCACTTGTTTTTAGGTGAATAACCGGTTATTTTTTAAATTTTTTGTGTTTAAAAATAATAAATTTTAGTTTTAAATTTAGTGGTAGAGGTTTTTTGTGGATATTTTTATTTTTAAAGAAAAGTAACCATTTTTTAAATTAATCGTTACTTTTTGAAAATGATGTAGTTTTGTTTAGAATTTAAAGTTTTGTGGAAATATTGAAATAATTTTTAATTTTTTGTTTAATTTTAGACGAGTAACCGCTTGTTTTTAGGTGAATAACCGGTTATTTTAAAAATTTTTTGTTGTTAAATATAATAAATTTTAGTTTTAAATTTAGTGATAGAGGTTTTTTTGTGGATATTTGTATTTTTAAATAAAAGTAACCATTTTGAAAAATTATGGTAACTTTTAAAAAATTTTCTAAATTTAGAAAAAATTTAAAGAAAATAAAATTTTAAACATATTACACTGAAGTATTTTTTTTTTTACTTATTTGATTTTTTCCCTCTCTTGACTGTTTTTTGTCTCTTTTTTTTATAAGAGAATTTAATTATCATGTTATATTATGTTTAGTTAGTTTTTATTGCAATTATTACTAATTAAAGTCAAATTTTATGTGTTTTAATTATTTGAAAATCTAATGAAATAAAAAGTAAAAAAAAAGAAGAGATTTTAATTTTCAAAATATTTGCATGATTTTAATGTTTATTGTATTTGACTGTTGTGTCTTCTGTGTAAGAAAAACATCATGTTTTATTTGATTTCTCCATGAATTTAATTTTCTTTAGAGCTTTTTTTTCTTTTTGTTGGAATTTAAACAAATAAAAAAATTGTTTAAATTATTTTTAACACACAGTTCGTTGGTGTATTAAAACAATGTATAAATTTTTCAATAACACATTGCATGTTATAAAAAAATAAACAAGATGTTTTTTGAATTTTTTTCATATATTATATGGATTAAAAGCGAAAAAAAAAATTGAAATAAAAATGATTTCAGCAAATTATAAATAAAATTGAAAATTATATATGTGATGAACACCCTCTCAGAGATAGAGGAGTAGAAAGAAAGAAATAAATTAAAAAGGTCATCAGTTGTTAATTTGAAAGGTTATCTGGTTTGTTATTGTTTCAAAAAAAAAAGTTGAATAAAATGTTAAGGAAATTTTGTTTAATATTTAAAATTTTCCTATTAAAAAAACCTGTCAAAATGGCAGAGAATATTTGTTCTTTTTATTTTACTCTTTAATAAAAAGATTATTTTTTTTTTTCGCTTTTTCTAAAACATTTTTAACATGTAAAGTTGTCACTTAAATTTAACCCAAATTATGCAACTTTGTAATTTGTTTGTTGCCAAATTTTTTCTATTATTTGTTATAAATTGACGTCATTTTGTTTATAAATTAAACAAAAATTTCTTAATATTAGTCATCAATTTTCAGGTCTTTATCTGTTTCTAAGTATGACAGCTGTTATTAAGTCAATTGTTAGTAAAGTTCTCTATCCTCTCCTAAAAAAAAAAAAAATACATACAAAAACAAACTACTTGACTCTTTTTGTAATCAAATTGATTACTTGAAGTTCTTCATATTAGTTTTATTTTTTATTATGATAATTTGCCATAAAAATTCCAGGGAATCTCCATAAATGTTCTTCAGTATTTTTTCTTTTTTTTTAATTTAAATTGAACTTCCTCTTCAGCCCTTTATTTATAGCGTTTTTTTCATTTTTTTATTTGCTATTAAACTGTTATCGTGTGTTTTATAATATAAAAACTTAATTTCACTCTATGCATACTAAATTAAAAGCCACTTGATTCCAACTTTTTTAGGTTTTCCTTATAAATATTACGTAGTTTTTTGTTGTTATTTTAATTTTAAATACAAATTTCTTGCAAACATAAAAGACAGACAAACAAACTGACATCATCAGGTTTAAATTAAATGAATGTAATTAGAAAAAATTAAAATAATTGTTTAAAAAAACAATTTCTTATCAAAGCAAAGAAAATTTGGCATAAAAATAAGTTAAAATAATGAGTTTCACATAAAAACACGTTTAAAATATTATTCTCAATGAAAATACACAATTTTCAAAAAGTAACGATTAATTTAAAAAATGTTTACTTTTCTTCAAAAATTAAAATATCCACAAAAAACCTCTACCACCAAATTTAAAACTAAAATTTATTACTTTTAATCCAAAAAAAAATAAAAAAATAACCGGTTATTCATCTAAAAACAAGCGGTTACTCGCTTAAAATTAGACAAAAATTAAAAATGATTATAAAATTTTCGTAAAACTTAAAAATTCAAACAAAACTACATCATTTTCCAAAAGTAACGATTAATTTTAGAAGTGGTTACTTTTCTTTAAAAATAAAAAATTTAACAAAAAACCTCTACCACCAAATTTAAAACTAAAATTTAATACATTTAATAACAAAAAATTACAAAAATAACCGTTTATTCACCTGAAAACAAGCGGTTACTCGCTTAAAATTAGACAAAAAATAAAAATTATTACAAAATTTCCATAAAACTTAAAAATTCAAACAAAACTACATCATTTTCCAAAAGTAACGATTAATTTTAGAAGTGGTTACTTTTCTTTAAAAATAAAAATATTGACAAAAAACCTCTACCACCAAATTTAAAACTAAAATTTAAAACATTTAATAACAAAAAATTGCAAAAATAACCGGCTATTCACCTAAAAACAAGCGGTTACTCGCTTAAAATTAGGCAAAAATTAAAAGTGAATATAAAATTTCCATAGAATTTTAAATTCTAAATAAAGCTACATCATTTTCAAAAAGTAACGATTAGTCTGAAAAGTGGTTACTTTTCTTTAAATACAAAAAGTTTGCCAAAATAGCTCTAGAATTAAATTTAGAACTAAAATTTATTTAGTTTAGCTACAAAAAATTTAAAAAATAACTGGTTATTCTTAGAAAAACAAGTGGTTACTCGTTTAAAATTAAACAAAAATTAGAAATTATTATAAAATTTCCCTAAAACTTTCAATTCTAAACAAAACTACACAATTTTCAAAAAGTAACGAATAATTTCCAAAATGGTTACTTTTCTTTAAAAATAAAAATATTTACAAAAAACCTGTACCATTAAATTTAAAACTAAAATTTATTATTTTTAACAACAAAATTCTTTTTAAAATAACCAAATATTCACCTAAAAACAAGTGGTTACACAAGTAAAATCAACCTAAAATGAAAAACTATTATAAAATTTCTATATAAATTTAAATTCTAAACAAATTTACATAATTTTTCAAAAGTAACGATTAATTTAAAAAATGGTTACTTTTCTTTATAAATAAAAATATCCACAAAAAACCTCTACCACTAAATTTAAAACTAAAATTTATTATATTTAACAACAAAAAATTTTAAAAATAACCGGTTATTCTTTAAAAATCAAGCGGTTACTCGGTTAAAATTAGTTTTAAATGACAAATGATTGGGAAAAAATTAATATAAAATGTTATGGTCAACATTTTAAAGAAATTTCGGGCCATTTTAGAACAAGTAACGATTAATTTAAAAATGGTTACTTTTGTGAAAATATAGAAAAATGTTATAAAAACGCTTGAAAATGTATTTAGAATTAAAATTTAAAAAATTTTTTGTTAAAAATTATTGAAAATAAATGGTTACTTTTATTAAATCGAACGGTTGCTCGTGTAAATGTATCCCTAATATTGAAGTTTTTACAATTTCTTAACAAATTTTAATTAATTATACCAATTTAAAACAAAATTAAGTAATTTTGGGTTAAGTAACGATTATTTTATAAGTGGTTACTTCTATAAAAATATAAGAAAATCTTAGAAAAAGGTTTGAAAATATATTTCGACAAGAAATTTATTATATTTACTGTTAAAATTTATTGAAGATAAATGGTTACTTTTTTAAATTGGAACGAGTACCCGTGTAAATGGAGCTTTAAATTAAAATTTTGTAAGTAATTTTAATAAATTTTAATTAAAATATCATTTTAAAACTAAATTAAGTCGTTTTGGCTTAAGTAACGATTATTTTAAAAATGGTTACTTTTGGGAAAATCGTAGAAAATTGTTTCGAAATGTATTTAAAATTTAAATTTCTTATAAAATGCAGTAAAAATTTATTGAAAATAAGTGGTTACTTTTATTAATTGGAACGAGTACCCGTGTAAATTGTGTTCAACATTAAATTTTTGTTTAATAATTTTTATAAATTTTAGTTAAAATATAATTTTTAATGCAAATTGAATCGTTTTTGGTAAGGTAACGATTAATTTTAAAATGGTTACTTTTGTGAAGATATAGGTAAATTGTATGAAAAAGTTTGTATATATATTAAGAATTGAAACTTATTTTATTTACTGTAAAAATTTATTTAAAATAAGTGGTTACTTTTATTAAATCGAACGGTTACTCGTGCAAGTTTCGTTTTTAATTAAAATTTCTTTAGTAATTTTAATAAATTTTAGTTAGAATTAAATTTTTAAACGAAATTATGTTATTTTGGTTTAAGTAACGACTCATTTTAAAATGGTTACTTTTGTAAAAATATAGGAAAATTAGAAAATGTTTTCGAAATGTATTTAGAATAAAAATTTATGGTATCAACTGTGAAAATTCAATAAAAATAAATGGTTACTTTTAATAATTTTAACGAGTACCCGTATGAATTGTGTCCAAAATTAAAATTTTTGTAATAATTTTAATAAATTTTAGTTTAATTATAATTTATAAGCTAAACTAATTGAGTTTAGCACAAGTAACGATTATTTTAAAAGTGGTTACTTTTGTAAAATTATAAAAAATCTTAGAAAATTTTGGAATTTTATGTTATATTTTTTTTATATTATTGATTTATTGACCTTTTTTTGTTAGCTTAAGCTAAGAAATATCTAGTTGTTTTCCTTTTTTTTTTTTTTTTTTTTTGAAATACTTATTAACTTTATTGATTTCTTGTATTGTCTTTTGCTACTGATTCTATTATTAGTTAATGTTTTTCTTTTAGATTTTCTTATTATCTGTTCATGATTTCTTTTCAAAGCAAAAAAAAAAAAAAAACAAAACCTTAAAACTTTTAGCACAAAAATGTCATTTCCATTCTCAGCCAACATACTTCAAAAACATCAAACAGACTTTAATGTTTTATTTAGGATTTTTTTCTTTTTTTAGTTCTATTATTTTTTTTTTTTTTTATTTTTACTAGAACTTAGCAACCCTTGGAGAGCTTTTGTAAAACATCAAAAAAAAGAAGGTTAAAACTAAAAATGTTTTAATAGTTTGCTGCCGCTATAGCTTAATATATTCTAGTATGTTTGAACAAAAAAAAATGTCATCATCAAAGTAACAAAAAAAGCCAAGGGGGGTTTTGGGCTACAATAGCTCCCCCTTTATACATTTTGGGGTGCTATTTTTATTAGTTTAAGAATCTAGTTGTCTATACATTTTACGTGCTTAAAACATAAACTACCGGCTCGTTTTATTTCTATTTTTTTATTCCTTTTTACTATAATGACCCCTGTGTTATTTTTTGTATGACTAGAAAAAGCTTTAAATGTAGAGGGTGGCTTTATATGTATTTAAGGGAGACTAAGAGTAAAAGAGAGCGTATGGGTAGGGGGTTTCTTAAAGCAAAGGTTTTTGTTAGTGGATTTCATAAATTATTGTATTGTTATGACGGTTTCCTTGACTACCAGTTGAACATATGTAGAAGAAAATAAATATTTTATAAGCGAAAAGCTGCCTTTCAATTCAAGTTATATTATAGGCCAAAACTGTACTTTACTTAGGAAAATGTGGGGAGGCAGAGAAGGATTTTAAGGTCTTTAAGGTGATTGATCAATATATTATGAAGGCAAATAAAAAATACAAACGATAGGATTACATAAACATATTTTAAAGCAGGAGATACTTTGCCAAGTTTTAGTTCTTGTCATTTAAAAAAATTATTATTGTATAAAAAAATTGTATAAGAAGTCAGTGACTTTTTTATGGGTCACAAGAAATGATAATAAAGAAATAATTTTACATTTTATTTCTCCCTTTAACTTTGAAACTTCATTTAATTACTTTTTTTAATTAAGATCTTTGTAGCCTCTTAATTTAGCTGCAAATCAGTATCTATCTAGGAGTCTAAAAATACTTATATAGATTCTCCTGCTAACTTCAATATTGGATCTTTTTATGATCCTAGTAAAGCTTTAATTATGGGTCTTTTAAGAATTTCAAATAAGCTTTAATTGTAGCTTTATAAAAGTCTCAGATAAGTTTCACTTATAGGTTCTTTAAGTATCTGTAATAAGCTTTAATTGTAGCTTTATAAAAGTGTCAAAAGAGATGCAATAGTAGACTGTTTAAAGCTTTAATTATAAGTCTTTTAGTATCAAGAATATGGCTTTAAATAGATTCTCACACAAGCTTCTATATTGGATCTTTTAATGGTCCTAGAGAAGCTTTCATTATAGCTTTATAAAAGTCCAAGATAAGTTAGACTTATAGGTTCTTTAAGGATCTCTAATAAGCTTCAATTATAGCTTATTTCGGGACAATTAAAGTCTGTAATAAACTTTAATTGTAGGTCTTTTCACCCAAGACCCAATAGGTAACACAAAAGCTTCATTTGCGGGTAATTTTATAGTCTTAAATAAGCATTAATTGTGGGTCTTTTTAGAGTCTTATTGTTTGATTTTTTGAGTCCAAACTGCGTTCAATCATAGGCCTTTAATTACACCAAATAGGGTATCACAAAAACTATAATTGCGAATCACTTTATAGTCTCAAATGATCTGTAATTGTGGAACTTTTAAGAGGCTAAAACAAGCTTTAATCTTTTTATTTTTGGTACCCGAATTGCCTTCAGCAAAGGCCCTCTATAGAATACCATAAAAGGTTTAATTAATTATAGTCAAAAAAAAGCTTTAATTGTGGGTCTTTTCAGTGTATTAAATTGTCTGATTTTTTAGGACCAAATTGCGTAAATCAAAAGCCTCAAAAAGGGTCTCACAAAAGCTTTAAGTTCAAATATTTTTATAGTCTGAAATAAGCATTAATTTTGGGTTCTTATAAGTCTTAAAAAAGCTTCAATCTTTTTGGATTTTTGGACCTCAATCAAGATTTTATTTTTGTATTTTAGAGCTTTTCCTAAACTTCAAAAAAGGTCTTATAAAAGCTTTAAATATGCATATTTTTATAGTTTTATAGTGAGTGTTTTAGAGTCTTAAAAAAGCTTCAATCTTTTTGGATTTTTGAGCCTTCAACAAGCTTTTATTTTAGTAATTTAGAGCTTTTTCTAAACTTCAATTGTAGGTATTTTTAAAAAAACTTTCAAATACTTCAATCTTAGGTCTTGTTAACGTTTTGGAAAAGCGAAAATTTTAACACCTTTGAGAGTCTTTCGAAAGCTATTTCAGGTATTTTTGAGTTAAAATCGAAGGTCTTTTTAAGGTCGAAAAGATTTTCTTCAATAAATCTTCAATATAAGTAAATAAATAAATAAATAAATAAATAAATAAATAAATAAATAAATAAATAAATAAATAAATAAATAAATAAATTAATTTATTAATAAAGCTTTCCAAAAGCTCTATTAGGTTTAAAGTTTGGGTTTTTTTTTTAGTTGATTAATGGTTCATTCTGAATCTTTAATCGTAAAGCTTTTAATAAATAAAGCTTTCCAAAAGCTCTATTAGGTTTAAATTTTGGGATTTTTAGTGTTGACAGAGGGGCAGTGTAAAGTCTTTAAGGTTTTCGTTCTTTTTGGAGCCTTTGGAACGCTTCTATCATTTCCACATTTAAAGCTTTTTTAAGCTATAAATTTGGGGCTTCATTCATAGCACTTTTTAGATGTTTTGATTAACTTTAATCTTATCCCGTTTTAAAATCTTTTATTAGACCTGGCTTAAGATTTCCATTACCCCTTAATTATCTACTAATGTATCATGTAGGGTCCTTATCTACCCACAAACATTTCAATCTCTTACATTTTCAAACTCATTCATTAATTTAAGACTTATAAACATAAAAAACACACAATTACAGAAAACATTTTTTTTTAAATCTTATCTATCTCCGTCTCTAACCCTAACCGATTACCAACTTTATGTAAAGAACAAATTTACACCTCATTTTCACGTTAATTACTTTAGACAAACAAACAAAACGAACGAACGAACCTCTTTTAAAATGTCTACTAATGATTTGAAATAAAAAAGAAATAATTTCCACTTCTTCTTGTCACATGAATGGCATTCATTACGACGTAGTTAAAGGTATCTAAAAAGTGTCCCCGTTTTTTCAAAACTCGTCTACAATTCAAAACACAACATGAGGTCTAAATAAATAAAATTGAAAGAAAATAAAGATTTTTTTAACTACCTGCTCTCTTACCTTTTCATATCAAAAATAACAGACTAAGAGGCAAATTTTAGCCTCTTACTGTTTTTCAAAGCACCTTTTTTGTTGTTTTTTTTATTTGCTTCTTACCTAAGTGTATAGGTATTTTATGGAGGATTTTTCTGTTTTGTTTTTTTTCACCTTAAGTCAATGTCGAATAATATTTTAAATCTAGAAATTCCCCTGGATTAAGAAAAAGAAAATTTTTATTTTATAAATAAAAATGGAAAAAAACCATGTAAAAACACAAGCCTCTTAAACAAAAATAAAATAATGGAATGAAATAAATTGTTTTTCAAAATGAAAATATTGTAATTTAACATCAGTTTAACCTTCAGTTAAGAACTTAAAGGATGAAAACACATTTAAAGCGTTAAGCGACAAGATATAAAGGATTGGTTTTCATATAAGGAAATATGGAAATGTTTAAAACAAATTAATGAAATTGTTTTTAGAATTAAAATTTATTTGAATTTCTGTTAAAATTTTATTAAAATAAGTGGTTACTTTTGTAAAATTTGAACGGGTAACCGTATGAATTTTAGCAAAATTTTAATTTTTTATAAGAATTTGAATAAATTTTGGTCAAATTCTTATTTATTAGCAAAAATTAATGATTTTTGGTTAAGTAACGAGTAGCTTAAAAGTGATTACTTTTAGCAAAATATAATAAAATGTTAAAAAAACTTATGAAATTGTATTCAAAAATAATAGTTATTACATTAAAAAAAATAATAATAGGTTGAAATAAGTGTTTACTTTTGTTAAATCTGAACGGGTACTCATGTCAATTAGGTTTAAATTAAAACATTTTTTTTTTAAAGAATTTTAATTATCTTAATAGTTTATATTTTTCTAACAAAAATTAGTAGTTTTGGCACAAGTAACGAGTAGTTTAAATGTGGTTACTTTTCTAAAATTTTAAGAAAATATTAGAAAAGTCCTTGTAAATATATTAAAAATTAAATTTTATTATATTTTTTGCTAAAATTTTTAGAAAAAAAGTGGTTACTTGTATAAATTTAAACGGCTACTCGTGTAAATTGTAATAAATTTTTAAAATGTTCAAGAAATTTTATTAAATTTGAATTCATTATAAATTTTTAAGCCAAAATATGTATTTTTTTAATTAAGTAACGAATAGTTTTAAAATGGTTACTTGTGGGAAAATATTAGAAAATCGTAAAACAAGATAGGAAATTATATTTAAAATTGAAATTTATTACGTTTTTAATAAAATTTGCTACCAAAAAGTGGTTACTTTTAATAAAAATAGCGGGTACCCGCTTGTAAGGTCAATAAATTTTAATTTATTTAATGAATTTTAGCTAATTTTAATAAAATTTAAAATTTCTAGTAAAAATAAATAAATTTTATTTAAGTAACGAGTACTTATAAAGTGGTTACTCTTGGAAAAATATAGGATAATGTGGGAAAAGAGCATGAAATTTTATTTATGAAAGATATTTATTTAATTTATGATAAAATTTGTAAGAAAAAAGTGGTTACTTTCAATAAAAATAGCGGGTACTCACATAAATTGTAACTAAATTTAACAAATATCAATGAATTTTATTAATTTTAAATAAATTAAAATTTTCCAATAAAAATAATAAAACTTGGTTTAAGTAACGAGTGATTTAAAAGTGGTTACTTTTGGGGAAATATAGGAAAATGTTGGAAAAAAGTATGAAATTTTGTTTATAAAAGATATTTATTTAAATTGTGATAACATTTTTAAGAAAAAAGTGGTTACTTTTAATAAAAGACAGCAGTTACTCGTAGAAATTGTCAATAATTATTAATTTGTTTAAAGAATTTTAGTTAATTTTAATAAAGTTTTTAATTTCCAACAAAAATTATTAAATTTTATTTAAGTAACGAGTAGTTTTAAAGTGATTACTTTTAGCAATTTATAGGCAAATCTTGGAAAAAAGTAGTAATTTGTATTTGTAATTAATATTGATTATATTTGTGATAAAATTTGCTTCCAAAAAGTGGTTACTTTGAATAAAAATAGCGGGTACTTGCAGAAATTGTAACTAAATTGAACAATTTTCATCGAATTTTGGTAATTTTAAACAAATTTTTATTTTTCAACAAAAATAATAAAATTTTATTTGAATAACGAGTAGTTTTAAAGTGGTTACTTTTGGGTAAATATAGGAAAATGTTGGTAAAAATTATATTTATAATAGATATTTATTATATTTGTGATAAAATTTGCTACAAAAAAGTGGTTACTTTGAATAAAAATAGCGGGTACCCGCTAAAATTGTCTATAAATTTTATATTGTTTAACGAATTTTAGTATATTTTAAATACATATTAATTTTTCAATAAAAATAATTAAATTTTGTTCAAGTAACGAGTGATTTAAAAGTGGTTACTTTTGGGGAAATATAGGAAAATGTTAGAAACAAGTATGGAACTGTATTTATAATTGATATTTATTATTTTTGGGATAAAATTTTTAAGAAAAAAGTGGTTACTTTTAATAAAAAATAGTGGGTACCCGCATAAAATTTCTCTAAATTTACATTTTATTAAAGAATTTTTAGAAATTTTACTTTAATTTTAATTTTTAAGCCATAATAAGTAATTTTTGCTTAAGTAACGATTAACTTACAAGTGGTTACTTTTTGAAAATTCAATAAAATCTTAGAAAAAAGTAAAAAGCTTTATTTTAAATTAAATTTTATTATAATTATTGTCAAAATTTGCTTAAAATAATTAAGTATTTTTGCTAAAACTAACGGTTTTTCATAATCAAAACTAAGTTTTTTACTATTTCTTTAATGTTTTTCTTATTTAACACTTTACCTTAAGTAAATCGTCTCTTATTACATAACCACTAACCCACATTAATATCATTAACCCTAACAAATCGCCTCTATTAAACTTCATTTAACCATTTAAATAATAGTAGCCATTCGCCGCAATTGTAATTCATCTCTAATGCACGTTTGAAATACATTTATAATGTAAAATAAGCGTTACGTTTACCTTCACTGCTTTGCATTTTGTATGTTTTAATAAATAAATATTTAACTTGATTTTTTTGTTTCTGTTTGTTTTCTTTCTTTTTTATATTCACTCCCCATTTGTTTAAAATAAAAATGAATTTGAACTGAGTCTAGCTGAGATTGCAGCATCACGTTTCATATTCTTCATATCATATTATTTTATTGTTTGTTTTAAATTTATTATTTTATGAATATTTTTTGTAGCTATAAATCTTTAAAAAAAAAAAAAAAGATAGAAATCATATATGTTTTGTTATGATAAAATAAATAACAAAATACTCTGAGGTATCATAAGGTAAAGCTTTATTAAGATTACTTTATGAATTTTCAAAGCATTTGTTACCTAGACAGAAGATGACACCTACAATTTGTTGTCGAACATGTTATTAGATAAATGATTTAGAGTTAGATAAACGTTAGATTGTTTAAAATTTGGTTTGGAATTGAATAAATTATTAATTTTTAATTTTTAAAATGGGAAACCATTCAAATTAAAAAAATATTACTTTTATTTATTTAAAATTATTTCATTTTATTTTTAAATATAATTTTAGTAATTTTTCTAAGATTTTTCGAAATTTTCAAAAAAGTAACCACTTTCAAATTAATCGTTACTTGTACAAAAATTACTTATTTTGGTTTAAAAAGTATAAATAAACTAAAATTTATTAGATTTCTTACAAAAATCTTAAATTTTATTAAAATTTACATGAGTAACCGTTTATTTAAATAAAAGTAACCACTTATTTTAATTAAATTTTTACTCAAAATATAATAAATTTTAATTATAAATACAATTCCTCACATTTTTTAAGATTTTCTCATATTTATCAAAAAGTAACCATATTAAAATAATCGTTATTTAACCAAAATATTTATATTTTAACTTAAAATTAAATAAATAATGCAGATTAATCAAAATTATTTGAATTAATTATTTGAAATTTTTTATCTTAAGTAAATTTTTACACGAGTAACCGTTTAAATAAATAAAAGTAACCACTTATTTTACTTAAATTTTAACACAAAATATAACAAGTTTTGATTCTAAATATAATTCCAAAAATTTTTCTAAGATTATCCCATATTTGAGAAAAAGTAACCATTTTAAAATAATCGTTACTTAAACAAAAATTAATTATTTTAGCTTAAAATTTAATAACAAACTAAAATTTATCAGAGTTATTTGAAAATTTTTATCTTGTCAATTTTTACACGAGTAACCGTTTAAGTAAATAAAAGTAACCACTTACTTTACTTAAATTTTAGGACGAAATAAAATAAAAAATTAACAATTTTAAAATTTAGACCATTCTTAAACGAGTAACCGCTTGTATGAGACAAAAGTAACCATTATTTTTATAAAAAATTTAAAAGGATTTACCTTCAATTTACTATTTCATACAATTTTCTAAGATATTTTTAGAATTAAAGAAAAGTAACCATTAAAAAATTAATGGTTACTTGAAAAAAATTACCTAGTTTTGTTTAAAATTAAAAGATTTAATAATTTTGTTTATTATATTGAATTTAAAAGCCTATTTTAAACGAGTAACCGCTTATGTTTATATAAGTAACCATTTATTTTGTTAAAATTTTATCATAGAAAATAAAAAAATTTATTGTTAAATACATTACAAGAAGTTTTTCTGCTTTAATCCTATATTTAAAGAAAAGTAACCATTTAACATGAGTAACCGCTTGTTTTGATATGAGTAACCGATTATTTTTATACAAATTTTGCACAGGGAGTAATAAATTTTAGTTTTTATTATAATACTATGGGTTTTTCTGCGTTATTTTAATATTTATAGAAAAGTAACCACAGTTTTAAACAATTTCTAAACGATTAACCGCTTATTTTAGTAGGAATAACGGGTTATTTTTATACAAGTTTTGTTCAGGGGATAAACAATTTTAGTCTTAATTTTAATGATAGAGGTTTTAATACATTATTTCTTTATTTAAAGAAAAGTAACCACTTTTCCGAATAATGGTTATTTTTCGAAAATCATGCAGTTTTGTTTGAATTTATATGATTTATTGAAACTATTTAAAATGTTTCTGTTATATGATATTGTTAACCGGGTAACCGCTTGTTTTTGTAAGAATAACCGGTTATTTTTATAAAAATTTTGTTCAGTGAGTAATCAATTTTAGTGTGAATTACAATGCCAGGGGCTTTTTTGCATTATTTGTATATTTAAATAATATATTTGAGTTTTAGTTAATTTTTTAACCGGTTATTTTTGAAAACTTTTGTGTGAATAATTATTGTTTATGTAAAATTCAATGTGAGATGAATTTTTGCATTATTTCTTTATTTGACGAAAAGTAATCACTTTTCCGAATAATGGTTACTTTTCGAAAATCGTGCAGTTTTGTTTAAATTTGTATGATTTATTGAAATTGTTAAAAAATTTTGATTTCTAAGCAATTTTTAAACGAGTAACCGCTTGTTTTTATAGTAATAACCGGTTATTTTTACAAAATTGTTTATGTGTGTATAATTATTTTTTATGTAAAATTCAATGTGAGATTATTTTTTGTATAATTTCTTTATTTAAAGAAAAGTAACCGTTTAGCAGAATAATGGTTACTTTTAAAAAATCATGTAATTTTGCTTACATTTCCATGAATTATTGAAATTATTTTAAAATTTGAAGTTTTACGAAATTTTTAAGGGAGTAACCGCTTGTTTTTATAGGAATAACCGGTTATTTTTATAAAAATTTTGCATGTGGAATGAAAATTTTTAGTCTTTATTACAATGCCATAGGTTTTTCTGCATTATTCTTATATATAAAGAAAAGTAACCACTTTTACGAATATTGGTTACTTTTGAAAAATCATTTAGTTTTGTTTAAATTTGTATAATTTATGGAAATTGTTAAAACATTTTGAGTTTTAAAAAATTTTTTAATGAGTAACCGTTTGTTTTTCTATGAAAAACCGGTTAATTTTATAAAAAAATTTCATTAAAAGTAATAAATTTTGATGTTTACTACAAAGCTGGAGGGTTTTGTGTATTATTTTTATATTTAAAGAAAAGTAACCACTTTTCCGAGTAATGGTTACTTTTCAAAAATCATGTAATTTTGCTTACATTTCCATGTATTATTGAAATTATTTAAAAACTTTGTTTTAGGAAATTTTTAACCGAGTTACCGCTTGTTTTTATAGAAAACCGTTTATTTTTGAAAACTTTTTTATATGTGAGTAATTATTTTTTATGTAAAATTCAATGTGAGACGATTTTTTGTATTATTTCTTTATTTGAAGAAAAGTAACCACTTTTCTGAATAATGGTTACTTTTCGAAAATCATGTAGTTTTGTTTAAATTTGTATGATTTATTGAAATTATTTAAAATTTTTTAGTTTTAGTTAATTTTTAACCGAGTAACCGTTTGTTTTTATAGGAATAACCGGTTATTTTTAAAAAAATTTATAATTATGGGTAAACATTTTTAATATAAACTACAATGCCAAAGACTTTTTTATGTTATTTCGTTATTTGAAGATAAGTAACCATTTATCCGAATAATGGTTACTTTTTAAAAATCATTTAGTTTTGCTTGAATTCAATTAATTTATTGAAATTATTTAAATTTTTTGAGTTTTATTTTATATTTACTATGTTAATCGGTTATTTTTATATGAGTAACCGGTTTTTTAACAAATGAAGAAATATTTATAGGGACTTTAATTATGAACCGATTATTTTGTTTTGACTTTTGCTAGCATTAGACATTTTCTACAAATTAGTTGAATTAAATTTTAATGATGCTTGAAGAGTTCTTCGTAAGTATTTCCTTGAAAGAATTCTTAACATTTTTGTTTTTTCTCCTAAGCCACGTTCTTGAAAAACAATTTCATTACGACAAAAACATATTATTTCCACAAAAACATTTAATCACTTGAGTCTTAAGGAAAAACGTGATTTACGTATAAAAACATGCATCAGCTTTGGGAGGGAGCTTTGAATGTGTAAAAGAGATGATTGTTGGTTGAAATAGAGGTTTATATCATGTGTGTGTGTGTATGTATGAGTATGTGTGGAAGTGATTGTAGTTAATTTCCCACTACAGTTTTTATTTCATTTTTTTAACGGACAGCCGTGGAAGCTTAGGTACCAACTCAAAGTCAGATAAAATAAAGAAATTTGTACAGAAAAAGAACCAGTTTTGTGAAAAAATGTTGATTAGGCCAAAGAACTGATAAAGGGAGCAGCCAGTAAAGAGGAAAGGCAACTTAAAAAAAAAAATCCTGAACCCACTAACAAACCGCAAGTGGTTAAACATCTTCTTCATTTTTAACTTTGGCGTGGTAGTGTTCTGGTTTTGTACACCTTCTTCTTTTTTTGTTTGTTTGTTTGTATACTCTTTCTTGGAATAAACTCTTTTATTGGAGATTGTAGAGCTAAATTTTGTTTGATGATGTTCAGCCAAATATGGCCAGATTTTTTGTTTATTTATTTCCTTAGTTGTTGCAATTTCATTTACATTAATCAGTTTTTATTTATTTATACAAATAAAATCTTAATGATTCAAATTATAGGCTAAAGAGATATAAAGAGAGTAAGAGAAGGTGACCAGAGCAAAACTCTTAAAGGGTAAGAGGTGTAAGAAAAGACATAAAATAATGACGATGATGATAAAGCAAAAAATTTTATTTTATAAAAAACTTATCCATGCAGCTGCTGGAAAACTGTATTTTGAAATAAAAATGTTAAATAACGGCCTGGTTATTTATTTGTTTTTCTTTGAACGATTTCTTTTATGTAAACAACTTGAAGATTTATGGGTTCCGTTGCAGATTTTAAGCAAGTTATAGTTAAAAAAAAAGAAAACAGAAATAATACCAAAAATCCTCTCACATTTACATAAAAAAAAAAATTGTACTTAAAAATTTTTTAAAATTAACCGGTTATTCATATAAAAAGAAACGGTTACTCGTTAAAAAATTTCTTAAAACTAAATTTTGTTTAAAAATTTCACTAAATCATGCAAATTTAAACAAAATTACATTATTTTTCAAAAGTAACCATTATTCGTAAAAGTGGTTACTTTTCTTTAAATATAAAAATAATGCAGAAAACCCCCCTCCTTCTTTGTTAAAACAAAAACACTAAAATTTAAATTTTCGAGTACAAAATTTTAATAAAAATAACCGGTTATTCCCATAAAAACAAGCGGTTACTCGCTTAAAAATTTAGTTAAACTAAAAAATGTTCATCAATTTCAATAAATCATGAAAATTTAAACAAAACTACATGATTTTTTAAAAGTAACCATTATTCGGTGAAGTGGTTACTTTTCTTTAAATAAAGAAATAATACAAAAAAATCGTCTCAAATTGAACTTTGCATAAAAAATGTTTATTCACACATAAACATTTTTGTAAAAATAACCGGTTATTCCCATAAAAACAAGCGGTTACTCGCTTAAAAATTTCATAAACCTCAAAAATTTTAAAAAATTTCCATAAATCATTAAAATTTAAACAAAACTACATGATTTTTGAAAAGTAACCATTATTCGGAAAAGTGGTTACTTTTTTTTTTAATATATGAATAAAACAAAAAAAATTCTTGAAGTATATTTAATATTAAAATTTCTTATTTTCTATGATAAAATGTTTCCAAAATAAACGGTTACTCATATAAATATAAGCGGTTACTCGTTTAAAATAGGTTTTAAAATTCAATATAATAAACAAAATTAATAAATATTTAAATTTTAAGCGAAAAAAAAAGTAATTTTTTTAGCGTAACCATTACTTTTTTCTAAGAAAATTGCATAAAATAGTAAATGGAAAGAAAGGATAAATAAATTTTTGCCAAAATTTTGTAAAAATAATGGTTAATTTTAACTAATAGAAACGGTTACTCGTTTAAAAATGAGGCAAATTTGAAAATTATTAATTAAATTGTATAAATTAAAACCAATTATTAAATTTTAACAGAAAATTTTTAATTTTGAGTTGAGTAACGATTATTTTGAAATGGTTACTTTTTGCTAAATGGAAGAAAATCCTAAAAAATTGTTTGAAATTCAATTGAAAAACTAAATGTGTTTCATATTTTCCTTAAATTGAGTTACAACAATTAATTTATAGAAACGGTTACTCGTGTAAAAATAGTCATGTTAAAAATTTTTAATTCATTTTGATAAATCTGTAGTTTTTTTTTACAAATTTTAAGTAAAAATTAAATTTTTTGTTTAAGTAACGATTATTTTAAAATGGTTACTTTTTGCTATATATAGAAAAATCTTAAAAATATTTTTACAATTTTGAGGAAAAAGTTAAATTTTTTAATTAAGTAACGGTTATTTCAAAATGGTTACTTTTTGCCAAATATACAAAAATCGTAAAAATATGTCTGACATTGTATTTATGATTAAAATTTATTATATTTTGTGTTAAAATTTAGGTAAAATAAGTGGTTACTTTCTTTAAATTAAATGGTTACTCGTGTAAAAATGGTCTAAAAATATTTTTTTTTTTGAGTAGTTTTGATAAATCGGTACCATTTATTTAATTTTAAGCTAAAATATATTTTTTTTTTTTAAGTAACGATTATTTTAAAATGGTTACTTTTAGCAAAATATAAAAAAATCATATAAAAAGGTTTCAAATTATATTTCTAATTAAAATTTGTTGTATTTTGTGTTAAAATTTCGGTAAAATAAGTGGTTACTTTTATTTTTTGAATGGTTACTCGTGTAAATTTTAACCAAATTTAAGATTTTTTAAGAATTCTAATAAATTTTAATTCATTTAAAATTTTTAAGCAAATTTAAGTGATTTTTGGACAAGTAACGAGTAGTTTGAAAGTGGTTACTTTTTGGAAGATATATAAAAATCTTAGAAAAAAGTATTAAATTGTTTTAAAAATTAAAATTTATTTAATATTTAACTTAAATCTGATTAAATTAAGAAGTTATTGCTAATAATACAAACGGTTACTCGAGTTAATTGTAAGTAAATTTAAATTTTTCTTAAGAATTTTAATAAATATTAGTTTATATTTAGTTTTAAACTAAATATAAGAAATTTTTGGCATTGAAACGAGTAGTTTAAAAGTGGTTACTTTTTGGAAAATAAAGAAAATCTTAAAAAAAATGTGAAATGATAAAACTATAGTGAAGTTTATAGACTAGTGTTGGGGTAAACGCCCTTTTTATAGTTTAAACACTTTCTTTTACGCACAGTTTTAATATTTATTTGTAAGTACAAACAAATTTTGTTATTTCCTCTTTTTTTGTTTAATAAAATAATCAAGTATTTAACTATTAATTATAATAAACTTTGCCAAATTTGTGTAAGTAACAAAGAAAATTAGAAAGTTTTTTTCTTTATAATTTCCCTAGTGTTTAATCAATTGTTATTATTGTTGCTTTTTTTTGGCCTAGCCAAAGGTGCGGAAGTAAATAAAAGAAATAATAATAACAATAAAAAAACAACAACAAAAAGAAGAGGTAAAAACTCTTTGTTGTTTAATAGATCAATAGCACATACTTTTATATGGTATGAAAAGCAATAACAAATAACATTATTTAAACATACGCACGTGTAAATTTAACTTTATGTATTTTTATGTCACTTACGTGCTTGCATTTCATATTTATTTTTTAAACCATGTTTCTATGTTTTATTTATATTTTAATAAAGTAAATGTCATTTATATTGAACATTTGTCTTGTCTATGACAAAGATACTAGTGGGTGGTTAGTTTCAAATTGTTTATTTCCCCCGCCCCATCTTCTTTCCTTGTCTGTTTATTTAAAAAATGTTATAACAAACATTTTATTATACTATAGTAGTGAGTGAGTGACATATGTTCTTGTTTGACCACTGACAACTACAACAACGAAAATTATAGTTAAATTAAAATGAATGACTGTAAATGCAAATGATTCATATAAACACATGTTATACACAATTTATAATGAATATATTGTATGTATGTTGAGGCGATCATAAGCAATTTTTTTTATTTTATTTCTTTTTTGTTCTTAAAAAATATGTATAAAAAATTTCAAAAACAATTAATATTAATTATGAAATTTATAGGATTTTTTTATATCGGACAGAGTTAAATTCATTAATTAGACAAGAATTTTGTTTAAAAAAAAAATGTCAAAATATATGTCATCATGTCTATGAGAAATAAGGAACAATATTTAAGAAATAATGTTAAGATGGTTCAGAGACAAATAGATTTATTTCTTAATTTATTTTCTTATTTATTTATTTTTAAAATGTAAACAAAAGCCTAGTCCTATGAAAAATATTCTCTCTCAACAAAATAATAAAAACAAAAATATAAAACAAATATAAACAATGCACACAATACAACAAACATGTATAAAAAATGTAAACAACAAGTATTAATAACTGTTATTTTACATACGAAATGTAAACAAATAAATGTAATATAAATCTTACCAGCAAAACATAAACAACAAAGTAATACCTCTGTTTTTGTTTATAAAAAATGTAAACAATACACATAAACTTACAAACATGGAATAATTCATACAAAATGTAAACAACTTGTATTGGTAACTGTTATTTTACATAGGAAATGCAATATAAATTCTCTCTCGCTCACCAAAAAATGTAAACAAAAGCACCTAAGCAATTTAATATGGAGTAAATTTATTTCTCTCTTTAAAAATATGTAAACAAAAACACACACAATCATTTCAACAAAGATTAATCATATAAAATGTAAACAAAAACAAACAAATATTTGAAGAAATATTATGGAACTTTAATATGAAATTAATGATTTTTTTCAAAGGACTTTTTAATTAAACAATTTAAAAAATTCTTAATTGAATTTTTGGCTAAATATTAATCATTTATTAAAAATGTATTTTTAGAAAATAAAATCATCTTTTTAAATATTATTTATTTATATTTTTGTTACCCCTTTTTTTTTAAACCATATGTTTTTCATATTTGTTTAGTTACATGTCTGTTTAATGACAATGATCATGAAATTTGAACTGAAAATTATTTAACAAAATAATTGATGGCTACAACAATAAAAAAAAAATATACATAGTATTTTTACCCGTCATTCTCTTGTTATGATCAAGTAGTTGAGTAGAAATAAAGCATAACAATTAAAAACTACTTTATATAGTTTTATAAAAAAAAGAAAACAGCAAAAACAACTAGCAAACTTAGAGGCGGCATCACTCATAAACGGCCCCACCGAGTGTGAAATGAGCCATATTATACGACTGACTAATGTTTAACTAAAACGGCTACATATGGCAAGTTATTAAAAGAAAAAACACTTGAACACATCATAGTGTTTTTTTAATATAATAAGAAAATTCTTGGGATTTTAAAGTAATTAAAAAGAACATTTTATATGACAAAGGAAATTTTTGCGGGTGACATTGAGAGGAATTTAGGTAAAATAAAAGAATTTTTGTTTGTGATTTTAGAGATTTTTAAAATTTTTATGTTTTTTTTTGGGAATTCAGTTTTTTATAAAGAATATTTATTTTTTAATTTATTTATTTGTTTATTTACTTATCCTTTTTTATTATCAAATTGTAACCTACTATTTTATGATTTTCTTATATGAAATTTTAGGAAAATAATGTTTATTTATTAATTGTTTTCATTTTGTAAATTTTAAATTTTTGATTGTATCTAACTATTGTTTACCTTTTGTATTGAGAGAGGAAGAGTGTTCCACGCATTTTGGGGAGAGAATATTATTTGTTGCAATTTTTGTTTACATTTCATTTCAGTTAAAACGCTTAAGCAAATAAATGTAAACTGCCACTCTGAGAACGCATATTATTAACATTGTTTTTTTATTATAGGTTTTGTATTGTAGAAAAGAAAAAAATTAAGAGAACGTACGCACATGTGCGCCACTTTGGCAAGCACTGATGTAAACAAAGAAATAAATGCACTAAAACAAACTCTCACTATCTCTTACTTATCACAAAAAAATGTAATCAATGAAGAAAAATATATTTTGTTTACTTCTTTCTGCTCCATAAAAATGTAAACAAAGTAAATCATCACTCAAACATAAACATTTCATACAAACATAATCTTTATTTTCCTTATAAAATGTAAACAAAGAAAAAATGCACTCCCACAATCTCTCTCACTCATAACAAAATGTAAAAATGTTTGCATTGTTTACATTTTGGAGAGAATTATTGGTTGCATTTTTGTTTATTTACAATTCATTTCAGTAAAATTGTGTTTGTTTACATTTTGTATTGATTTTGTTTGCATTGTTTACATTTTGTTTTGGGTGAGAGAGAGAGAGTGAGAGAAGGATTTTGTTTGGTGCATTTTTTGTATCTTTGTTTACATTTCATAAGTAAAATAAAGGTTATTTTTATATGAATTGTATATGTTTGTGTGATGTTTTGCTTTGTTTACATTTTTAAGGAGAAGTAGTATTATTTATTTATTTATTTATTTATTTATTTATTTATTTATTTATTTATTTATTTATTTTATAGCAAAGTAAATTAAACCTTTTATAATTTCTTTTTTGTTTAACTATTTTTCTTTTTTCCTATATAAATCCATAAATCATTCTTTATGAAAAATATTATGACATTCTTTTTTATCTTTCAATAAGTTCTTAGTTCAAGTTTTACAATTTATTCTTGTGTTTTTTTTTTTTTTTTTGTTTCTTCTACAACCACTTTACTTTATTCCATTTTATATGTCCAGTCATTGTATTCTTTTGTGATAAAAATTTTCTTTGTTAAGCGTTTTTTAAACGCTACAATAGACTCAAGTAGGCAACTCTTTAGAAATGTAACAATTATCTAAAAAATACACTGAGAGTATTTTTTCCATACAATCAGTGGAATTAATAAATAAAGAATTGGTTTTTTAAACACTGAGAGAAAGTTTAGGGAGGTTATTTTAAAGAACTTAGTAAAAAAAGATATTAAATATATTTTATTTAAAAAAAATTTAAGAATTGAAAAAATTAAGATAATTTTAATTAGTTAAATTAATAAATTAAAGTAATTTAACTTTTTTTAAATGAATATTATTAATAATATTTTTTTTTATTTACTTTTTTCTTGCTTAGTAGATTTTCAAAAGTCTTTATATCGTTTTTTATTTTTTCTTAATAATTTATCATTGATTACATGCTCTAGCTCTTAATTTCATGCCTTATGATAACAAATCAAGTCATCACTCTATTAAAAAACAGCAATAAGAAAAAATTACTCTAATACCCCAGCATGTCTGCCTGCTTCATTTTTATTAAAAAAAAAACTATATAGAAAAACATTCAGTCAGTGAATGTATGACTGACAATTCATTTATTAGATTGAGTAATTTCCTCATTTGTTGTTGTTGCCGTTTTGTTATTCCTATAATAAATAAATGTAATTGCTGGCCACTGCCAGTGTTTATGCATTTCTAGTGTTTAGATTATAATTGATAAGTTGCATCATAGTAAATAGCAAAGAAAAATAAAAACAAAAAAAAAAAAACAATTATGTACTAATCATGCTACAATTATAAATGAAAAAATGAAAATACTTACAACTTTAAAGTGTTGAATGATTGATAACCTCAAGAAAATGTAATGGTTTAATGGGAATTGTTTTAAATAAATAAGAAAAAATGGAATTTGTTATTTAAATGGATAAAGACATTTTAATATTAAGAGAAATTTTAATGTTTTTATAAATAATCTTTTTACATTTTATTTAAATATTAACAAAAATAGCCAAAATTGCTTTTATATTATTTTGGCTTTATATAAAATTTAAACAAACAAACGCTTAAGCAAAAAAATGTTAACAAAGAAATAAATGCACCAAAACAAAATCTCACTATCTCTTTCTTATACCAAACAAAAAT
Source organism: Protophormia terraenovae (assembly GCA_951394005.1). NCBI lineage: Eukaryota > Metazoa > Arthropoda > Insecta > Diptera > Calliphoridae > Protophormia > Protophormia terraenovae. Next base: position 7,150,281 of record OX596076.1, on the reverse strand, counting down.
ATAAACAATGTAAAGAATTCATTTAATTTAATCCTTCTCCATAAAAATGTAAACAAAGTAAATCAACACACAAAACATGTGCAAAAATAACCATATTTTCCTTATGAAATGTAAACAAGAGAAATTCACTCTCGCTCTCTCTCACCCAAAACAAAATGTAAACATATTTGCATTGTTTACATTTTTTAATACAAAATGTAAACAAATACTATTTAATTGAAATCAAATGTAAACAAACAAAACAAAAATGCACCAAGGTATATTAACTATAATAGTAAATAAGCCTTGAAATGCACCAAATAATACTCTCTTTCTCCTTAAAATGCACGATACACTCTTACTCTCCCTATATTAAAGGTAAACAAAAGGTACAACCAAACAAACCTGTGCAATTAATATACAAAATGTAAACAATTAATAAATAAACATTATTTTGCTAAAATTTCTTAAGAGAAAAGCATAAAAAACAAAGGGAGAGAGTGTTATAATAAAAGAGCAGAATAATTATAAAATTTAAGAATAAATTTATAATTTTCTTAATTATTTTATTAAATACAATAGATTTTGTTCTTCTTAAAATAAGTAATACTGGGGAATAATTATAATAAAAATTATTAATTTTTTTACATTTACATAAAATTTAATTAACTTTTTGTCATTATTTCTTTATGGCAAACCAAATTAACTTTTCTTTTTTTCTATTTCTTTCTATGGGAAATAAAGAGAGCATGAAAATTTTAAAAGAGTAGATTTATTAATTAATTAAATCGGTATGAAATTTTAAGTTTTTCTTATTAAAATTGTATATTACATTTTCATTTCGTGTTTATTTTATTAAAGTTTTAATTAGGGAAACAATTAATTAATTTTTTAACAATAGAAATAATATTTGGGAATTTTATTTTTACATTAATATTTTTTTTTTTACGTTTTCATAAAATTTAATTAACTTTTTGTCTTTCTCTTTTTTTCTTTTTAGGTAAGTTTCTTGTGATATTTAAATAAATTTATGTAAAACAAAACAGGTATTTTATTTTAAGATTTTTTATGAAATTCTCCACTTTCCAATTTTATTAGCAGCAGGAAAATGAAATTATTAAAAAAAAATTACGAATTCGGTAAACCGAATAATCTTTGCAAATATTATTCCAGGAAAAATAAAAACGATTAAAGAAATAAATTAAACTTTTTGTTTTTAAAAATTAAAGCTTAAGAAGAATCTAAAAACTAAATAAAAATGAAAAATATTAACGATTATTCGTAAAACCGGTTACAAAATTATACAATTATTCGAACATTTTTTGGAAAATCAATGATAAAATAAAATAATTAGTAGGATTATAGAGTAATTTTTACAAAATGATAACGAATAATTGTAAAAACGAATAATCGTTTTAAAAATGATTCGAATAAAATTAAAACGATTAAAGAAAAATATGAAATTAAGTAACTAAGCTAAATTTTAACGATTATTCGTCAAACCGTTAAAAAAATTATTCAATTATTCGAAAGAAATTTGATAATTGTAAAAAACCAAAACAATATTAGTTAAAATCTTATGGAATTCTAACAAATTTTAACGAATAATCGTAAAACCGAATAATCGTTTCAAAAATTATTCGAATAGAATGAATTGGATTAAAGAAAAATATGAAATTTATTTTGTATTAATAATTAACACTAAAAGGAATCTAAAACTTAATTTAAAAGTAGATTTTTTAACGATTATTCGTTGAAACGGTTTTAAAATTATACGATTATTCGAAAAAAATTGCAAATTTTTATAAAACAAAACCATGAGAAATTTTAATAAAATCTAACGAATAATCATTAAACCGATTAATCGTTTAAAAAATTATTCGAATAAAATTAAATGGATTAAAGAAAAATATGAAAGTTTTACTATGTTATTGATAAACGCTCGAAAAGAGCCTTAAACTTAGGTAAAAGTGTAAAATTTTAACGATTATTCGTTGAACCGGTTCAAAAATTATTCGTTTAATCGAAAAAAATGTAAAAATTTTAAAAAACTATAACATTATTAGTAAAAATCTTAAAATTTTCTTATAGAAACTAACGAATAATCGTTAAACCGATTAATCGTTTAAAAAATTATTCGAATAAAATGAAATGGATTAAAGAACAATATGAAATTTTAACTATGTTATTGATAAACACTCGAAAAGAGCCTTAAACTTAGGTAAAAGTGTAAATTTTTAACGATTATTCGTTGAACCAGTTCAAAAATTATCCGATTATTCGAAAAAAAATTACAAATTTTCAAAAAGCAAAACAATTTTGTTCGAAATTTGGGAAATTGTTATAAAATATAACGAATAATTTAAAACCGATTAATCGTTTCAAAAAATGATTCGAATAAAATGAAATGGGCTTAAGAAAAATATTAAATTTAAGCTATATGAATGATGAACGCTTGAAAAGAAGCTAAAACTTAGGTAAAAGTCTAAAATTTAGACGATTATTCGTTAAACCGGTTTTTAAATTATTCGATTTTTTGGAAAAAATCAGCAAATTCCTAAAAATTAAAACAATATTAGTTAGAATCTTGAAACATTTTAATGAATTCTAACGAATAATCGTTAAACCGAATAATCGCTTCAAAAATTATTCGAATAAAATAATATGGTTTAAAGAAAAATAACAAATAAATTTTATATTTGTAGTATATGCCAAAAAATTAACAAAAACTTCAATTTAATAATGGATTTTGAACGATTATTCGTTAAACCGGTTTTTAAATTATAAGATTATTCGAAAAATATTTCCTAGTTTTAAAAAACCAAAACAATATTAGTTAAAATCATGAAGAATGTTAGCAAAATTTTAACGAATAATCGTAAAACCGATTAATCGTTTCAAAAATTAATCGAATAAAATGAAATTGGTTAAAGAAAAATATGAAGTTTTAATTCTATTATTGATAACTGGTTTAAAAGAACCTAAAGCCTAGGTAAAAGTGTAATATTTCATTAAGAATGTTAGCAAAATTTTAACGAATAATCTTAAAACCGATTAATCGTTTCAAAAATTATTCGAATAAAATGAAATTGGTTAAAGAAAAATATGAAGTTTTAATTCTATTATTGATAACTGGTTTAAAAGAACCTAAAGCTTAGGTAAAAGTGTAATATTTAAACAATTATTCGTTAAACCGATTTTAAAATTATAAGATTATTCGAACAAAAATTACAAATATTGTTCGAAATTTTGGGAAAATTGTTATAAAATCTAAAGAATAATTGTGAAGCGAATATTATTTTTTATTTTAATTTTTTCCTTTTAATTATATTTTCCTTTTAAATCAGAAAAAAAAACAACAACAAACCATAAATCTGCTGTCAAAATCTGGGCCACTTTTTCTTGCCCCAAAAAGTAACAAAAAATTTTACAAAGAAAAACAAAAATTTTGTTTCTAAATTTATAAAAAAAGTAAAAAAAACACCCACCTGTCGGCTGTTAAAAACAATTAAAGAAAACAAACACATCATTAAAAAAAAAACAACAACAAAAATTTAAAAAATAAAAAAATAATAAAATAAAATTAAAAACAACAAACTCTTCTTTAGAGAGTGTCAGTTTGTATTTATTTAAACTGCAATCTCAACATATTTTCTTAAAAAAGGTTAAAAAGTTATTAAAATAATTATTTTCGTTTTTTATTTAATTTTTTTATTTTATTATTTTTTTTATTTTAATTTCAATATTTTTTTATTTTAAAACAATAAATTTTAATTTAATTTATTTTTAATTTAAATTTTTTGTATTTAAATGTATAGCTTTTGTTTTTTCTATATTAATTGCAATTCAATTGAATTCCATTAGCCTTGAACTATTTTATTTACATTTATTACGGTTATTTCTTTTTGTTTCCCCACTACTCTCCTCTCTTTTTGCTCTTAGTTTTTTATTAATTCATACATAGGTTTGTGTGTTTGTAATTATTTGCCAATAATTTGTTATGATTTCATTTTCTTATTTTTTTTTTTTTTTTTTCTCTTTAACTTTAAGATATAACAGCATGTTTATCTATTTATAAAACTATATGTGTTGGTGTGTATGTGTAAATGTTGTTATTAGTAGAGAGGAAACGCATTAATTTATTTCGCACTTCGACAACATTGCCCCCATTAGCCGAAGTAAATAAAAAAAATATACGACAAACGACAGTGCATTTTTATTATTTATATAGGGAGTGTTGGTGTATGTATGTATTTATGTATGTATGTTTTTTTTTTTTTTTTGTATAGTGCGTGTGTTTGTTGGAGACTGGGCTGATGTGTTGAGAAACAAAATATAAAAAAATAAACACACAAAATTGATGACAAAAATAGGGTAAACAAATGTTTAAAAAACTCACACTGAGAGAAATAAAGAGTAAAACCCTACTCTATTAAAATAAATTGTGGGAGGATGGATGCATGAATGGGGTTAATTTAAAATAGAGGCTTTATTCTATTTTTTATTATTAAATAAATGACATAATTTTTCTTTAAATAAAACAAAAAATAAAATTGAATTATCAATGTTAAAATGTTTAGTTTGATAGAATTTAAAGGTTAAATTTTTAATTAAAAAAACAAAATGTTTATTATTTTCTCAGTGTTTTAAAGCAATTTTTAATTTTTGCAAATTCTTTTTATAAAGTTTGTTGCTGAGGCTTAAAATCTTGTCCTTCCTCTCTTCAACCAAAAAAAAAAACAACAAAATGTTTGTTGACAGAAGTTTGAAATATACAAATTAGTCTCCTGCGCAAGATGATTTGAAAAGCAAACACACTTGAATTTCAAGTGTGTGTTTCATAGCCAACATGTGCAAAAACAACAATAAATACTGTTCGTACTGTTCGCTGCCCGAAGCAAAGCAAGTGTGTACTGTGTATGAGCGACTGCAAATCCGTGCGTTCAAATCATTTATCGTAAACAAGTGGTGCAAGTGGTGTGGCAAAAAAAAGCAAATCATACAAGACGTTGAGAAATGATTTAAAGATTTCAAGTGGGCTTAATGATTTGTTTGTTTTTTGTAATACGTAGTTGCTGTGTGTGGCAAAAAATCTTCATAATGTGTAAAAAGTGGTTGTTTATAAATATTCTTGCATACACACACATATATACAGTATGTCTATATTTTATTGTTGGTTCTTCTTTTCTAAATAAATGTAAAAGGGTGAATTCATAAAGTTATTAAAAAATACTCTTTATTAAGAGTTAAAAAAGTAAAAAAATTAAAGTTGACATTTGAAACTGTCAGTTACATATGTAAGTTAGAAAATTTTTATCTTTAGTATTTATTTATATTTTAAATAAAGTTAGTCTTATAATTAATTGTATGTTTATAAAAAATTTTAAAATTGTACTTATTTATATTATGATAGATTTTATTGCATTTAATTTATATTTACTAAGTAATCATTCCATTTTAAAACTAAAAGGAAATAATATAGAACAATGTCTTTTCATTTTTCAAATTCGTTTCCATATACGTTTACTCCTTGACTAATAAATTTTCCCAAATGTTAAGAATACGATGGAACATCTGCACTGTAATAAAATTATAAATGAAATATTTTAAGACGTTTACCTAAATTGTGTGTCCCGTCATATGTACAAGTTCAATATATAATCAAGTAAAGGATGCTGTTTTACCTGATTGTAAGCGAACTCAATTCGTGGTTTTATAAAAAATAAATTTACATTTTTTACAGTGCAGAACATATGTACCTGTTTCTTATTGATCTATTTAGGTGCTTCTACAGATTTTATTGCCAAATTCTTGCTGTTTTAAATAATTTTTTTACACTAAGAAATATACCTGTTTTTATTGGACTAAAGTTATTTTTAGAAAAGGCTTATACATATTATTACCTAATGTAAAAATGAGTTTATAAATAAAATATAAATATTTAAAATATAAATATAAAAATAAATATTAAATATTTAATAAAATCTGTTTACTAATAAAACTTAATGCATGTTTCTTTAAATTGTTATAACTAGTAACATTAATAATTTATTTGATCGTAAATAACAATAAGTTTATAAACAATACTTTTAAACGACTGTTTTACTTACGAAATTACTTTATACAGTCATGAACGCACACACACACATATAATTTTAATAAAAAAGAAAACACAATTTTTTTCCTTATTGAAGCAAACAAGTGGTCAAAAGGCTTGTATTTTTTTATACAAGCCTTTGAGAGGCTTGTTTGGTCGCTATCATAGCACACTCATGATTTGTTCATAAAGTTGAAGCACACACGCAGTATTTGTATGGTTTTAAGTGCCTGCAGAACAGTATTTATTACTCCACACACACACTAAACAAGTTTGCATTCGTAAATTGCCTTGTTGTCTCTGTTTGGCGGTACCAAAGCAGAGTTTGTGGACTATAATTAGACACCAGCAGAATGGAATACGTATTTTCTGTGCCGCTACACACTTCATCAGCATTCGTGGTGTCTTATCCATTTCGGTTTCGTTGAAACCTAAACATGTCGCCCGCCTTGCACTGGGTGCAATTTTGAGGGACTCAGTTAGCAGCGCCAGGCGTTTGGGGCAATTAAAAAAGAGGTTGAACCTAGCGTCGTAAACGCTGTTTAAGATGTGGTTACATAGTGTCGTAAGCCGACATCCGGTTCGAAGGACCATAAACAAGTTTGCATTCGTAAATTGCCTTGTTGTCTCTGTTTGGCGGTACCAAAGCAGAGTTTGTGGACTATAATTAGACACCAGCAGAATGGAATACGTATTTTCTGTGCCGCTACACACTTCATCAGCATTCGTGGTGTCTTATCCATTTCGGTTTCGTTGAAACCTAAACACACACTGATAACAACACTTGAAAAATATCAAGTGGCTTGTACAGCCTTATAAGACACAGTTTGCAGGGCTCTAATACAAATGTCGTATTTTTTGCAACACAAAAAACCTCTTGAGTGACACCTAAATAAATGTCTGAAACTAATTGCTAAATTTTTTTTATGAATTTTAAACAAAATCTTTTATTAAACTAAGTGTTTATAATAAAAAAACCCTCATCTTTTTGATAAACTTTCAGAACAAAAGTCAATTTAAATTTGAAATAAAAAAATATATAATAATAATTTTTCACTTTGGCTTTAGTCCAAAAATAAAAAAAAGAAATATTTAAAATATTCAGCACAAAATTGAAAAAAATATTTCTTTATTTACAAACCTTTTAAAAGCAATACGTTAAAGAAATAAAATTCAAAAAAAATTTAAATGAAAAATATTTCCATTTAAAAATATCCCAGAAAAAAAAAAAATTCATTGTCGTCATAATTTAAATAACAGCAGCCGGCAAAGTAACAGAAAATAAGAAATATATTAAAACAGATTTCAGGAAAAATTATAAATAAAAAAAATATATTTTTCATTTACATGAAAAATATTTTCTACATATTTTAAAACGTGTGGGAAATACATACATATATAAAAAGACTTATCGTCATCATATTTCCTTTAAAACAAGAATTTGAAGCCAAAAAATAAAAACTAAAAACAAACAGAAATATAAAAGAATGGAAATTGAAAAGAATTTTAAAAGAAAAAACCGTTTAAAACTAACAAAAATGTTAAGATATATTACGAATAATTGAAACAAATTATTTAATAAATTTTATTTTAAGAAAAAATAGAAAAAAATTAACTAAAACTTTAATATAAAGTTAAAATTTTAACGATTATTCGTTTAACCGTTACAAAAATTAAACGAATAATCAATAAAAATTAACGAATTCTTGAAAATCAAAAATAAATTAATTATTATCATAAAAAAATTTTAATAAAATTTAACGAATAATCGTAAAACCGAATAATTGTTATGAAAAATTATTCGAATAAAATGAAATCGTTTAAAGAAAAATAACAAATAAATATTATATTAACCGAAAAAGTAAAATAATTAAGAAAAACTTTAAGTTAAAGATGAATTTTTAACGATTATTCGTTAACCGGTTCAAAATTCAAACGTTTAATCGGAAAAAATTAACAAAATCTTTAATACAAAAACTTTATTAGTAAATTCAGGACAATTTTTATCAAAATTCTAACGAGTAATCGGGAAACCGAATAATCGTTCCAAAAAAGAGTCGAATAAAATGAAACCGGTTTAAGAAAAATAACAAGTAAATTTTATACTAATAGTAAAAGCAAAAAAATGTACTTAAACTTTAACTTAAAGATTAATTTTTATCGATTATTCGGTAAACCGGTTGAAAAATTATACGAATAATCAGAAAAAAATTATGAAATCTTAACAACCAACATATTAATAATAAAATTCTGAAACAATTTTAATCAAATTTAACGAATAATCGTAAAACCGAATAATCGTTATGAAAAAAGAATCGAATAAAATGAAATCAGTTAAAAAAAAATAACAAATACATTTTATATGAACAAAAAATAGACAAAAAATAACTTAAACTTAAACAGATAAAGACTAATTTTTAACGATTATTCCTTAAACCGGTTCAAAAATTAAACGATTAATTTAAAAAAAAAAAACTAACAAAATTTCATAAGAAAAAACTATATTAATAAAAATTTAAGACATATTTTATCAAAATTCTAGCGATTAGTCGTAAAAACGAATAATCGTAACAAAAATTATTCGAATAAAATGAAGCCGACTAAAGAAAAAATAAAAATAAGTTTTATATTAACCGTTAAAGCAAAATAATTTACGATTATCCGTTAAACCGGTTCAATATTTATTAGATTATTCAAAAAAAAAATTGTACATTTATAAAAATCAAAACAATATTAAAAAATATCGTGAAGAATTTTAGTAAAATTTAACGAATAATCGTAAAACCGAATAATCGTAACAAAAAAGGAGTCGAATAAAATGAAACCGTTAAAAAAAGAATAACAAATACATTTTATATCATTAAAAAATATATAAAAATTAACTAAAACTTCAAGTTGAACATTAATTTTTAACGATTATTCGTTGAACCGGTTTAAAAATTATTCGAATAATCAGAAAAAAATTTATGAATTCTTAAAAACTAACACAATAATAATGAAAATCAGGAAGAATTTTAATAAAATTTAACGAATAATCGTAGATCCGAATAATCGTAACAAAAAAAAAAATAATCGAATAAAATGAAATCACTTTAAAAAATTATGAAATTTATTGTATATTAAAAATTAATATTCAGGAAGAACCTAAAAATTAAGTAAAAAGACGAATTAAGTAAATTAATCGGTTAACCGATTAAAAAATTATTCGAATAAAATTTTAAAAATTAAAAAATTTTAAAATTTTATTTTATTTATTTTTTGGTAATTTTTATATTTTTATGAAATTTTAAAATTTGGAACGATTATTCGTCAAAACGTTTCAACAAATTATAAATGATTCGATTCGAAAAATTTCGTAAAATTCATAAAAATACACGCAATGTTTTAATATTTAATATAATTTGTATATTAAGCATTTTTATGGGATTTTTGTACGACTATTCGAAAAACCGTTGAACTGGTTATTCGAATAAAATTTTTGAAAATCTAAAAAATGCTTAAATTTATGTATTTTGTATATAAATTTAGATTTTTTATGCAATTTAGGAAAATTTTTAAATGGTTATTCGAAAAATTGTAAAACCGTTGAACCGATTATTTGAGTAAAATTTATAAAAATCTAAAAATGCTTAAAATGTTGCATTTTTTTTTATATAACTTTTAATTTTTTGTACAATTTAGCAAAGTTTTTAAACGATTATTCGAATAATTGTAAAACCGTTGAATCGATTATTCGAATAAAATTTGTGAAAATGAAGAAATTGTGTTATCGATTAATTTTTAAATATACATATAAAATTTTCTTGCAATTTTGAATAATTTTAAACGATTATTCGATTAATTGTAAAACCGTTGAACCGATTATTCGAATAACATTTATGAAAAACCAAATAACATTTAAAATGTTAAATTTTTTATATAATTTTTGTATTTGTATGCAATTTATGAAAATTTTTTAACGATTATTCGATTAATCGTAAAACTGTTGAACCGATTATTCGAATAAAATTTGTGAAAAATCTAAAAAATGCTCAACATGTGGCATTTTTCCTATAAATTTAGCATTTTAATGTAATTTATGAAAATTTTTTAACGATTATTCGATTGATTGTAAAACCGTTGAAACGATTATTCGAAAAAAATTGATAAAAATGATGAAATTGTGTTACAAATTTATTTTTTAATATATATTTAAAATTTTCATACAATATGTGAAAATTTTTAAACGAATATCCGAATTTTTGTAAAACCGTTGAACCGATTATTCGAATAACATTTATGAAAAACCAAATAACATTTAAAATGTTAAATTTTTTATATAATTTTTGCATTTGTATGCAATTTATGAAAATTTTTTAACGATTATTCGATTAATCGTAAAACTGTTGAACCGAATATTCGAATAAAATTTATGAAAATCTAAAAGAATGCTCAACATGTGGTATTTTTCCTATAAATTTAGCATTTTACAGTAATTTATGCAAATTTTTTAACGATTATTCGATTAATCGTAAAACTGTTGAATCGAATATTCGAATAAAATTTATGAAAATCTAAAAAAATGCTCAACATGTGTCATTTTTCCTATAAATTTAGCATTTTAATGTAATTTGTTAAAATTTTCTAACGATTATTCGAATAATTGCAAAAACATTGAAACGATTATTCGAAAAAAATTTATGAAAATCTGAAAAATGCTTAAAATTGAGTATTTTTTATGTATAATTTTTGAATTTTTATAAAAATTTTTGAGCAATTATTCGATTAATCGTAAAACCGATTAATCGGTTGAACCTATTATTCGAATAAAATTTATGAACATCTGAAAAATCCTTAAAATTTTGCTTTTTTCTTATAAATTTAACATTTATATGCAATTTATGAAATTTTTTAACGATTATTCGATTAATCTTAAACCGATTAATCGGTTATTCGAATAAAATTTGTGAAAATGAAAAAAAACACGTCAAAATTTGCTATTATCATGTACATTTAACATTTTTATAAACATTTTTAAACGTTAACTCGAATAATCGTAAAACCGATTAATCGATTATCCGAATAAATTTTGAGAAAATATCGAAAAAATTTAAGATTTTTAATATTAATTATAGTTTTAGTATTTTTATTAAAAAATTTGAAAAATTTTAACGATTATTCGTTTAATTTTTTATACAATTATTGAATTAATCGTTAAAAATTTTAATTTTTTGTACATTTTTAAAAGATTTCATAATTTTAAAGAGCTGCTTATAAGGAAATGCATTTTTATTTATATTTTTCTTCTTTATTTATTTTGCTTTTGTTCTAGTAGATTTTTTTTTCTTTAAGTATAAAAATGTTTCATTTTATATTTCTTGAGAATTTTTATTAATCATGTCAGTATTTTTTTGCTGTTGTTGTTTTATTTCTTTGTTGTGATATAATACACACATTTATGAGATAATTCATATTTTTTCTATTTTAGTTTCTTTTTTTATGAATTAAATTTTCATTTAAAATTATTTTTAAATTGTTAAAGTTTTTATCAAAAATAAATTTAACAATTTTCAGCACTTTCATTAATAAATAATTCATTATTTTTTTGTTTTAATTGTTTAAATAATAATAAAAAAAACTAACAAGAATTTTTCATTAATTATGCTTTAGGTTTCCACACACAAAAGTTCAAAATGTTATCGCTAGAAATATATGAGAATTTTTTCGGTTAATTTCAAAAAAATGTTTTTATTTGTTTTATAACCTTGAGTTCAAATTACAAAAATGTTTGTTTAAAATAAATAAAAAACTAATTAAAAAAATGTAACTTGTTACAAATTTCTTTAAAAAAAAAAACTAAAAAAAAAATTCTAAATAATTTCAAATTAAATAGAACAAATGACGTCGTTTTGTGTTACCAATTTAAGCATCTAAGGCGACATTGAGTTTAGATAAAAACTAACAAATACAAAAACTATTTGTCATAAATATTTAGCAGGCTATAAAATTGACATCAAACGTAACAGTAGTGGGCAAATATTGCCACACACACACATACATGTTTTTGAAAAAAAAAAACATAAAAATATATGGCATTAAAAACTAGAAACTAAACAACAACTGACTGCATTTATTTTATAATATTTTCTTGACTTTATTTCTAAAGTAAGTTACCAAAATGTCGCGCCACATGTATGAGAGTCTAAAAAAACAAAATAATAAAAAATAGTGGTTATAACTATTTATGGGAAAATTGTCAAATGCAACTTTTGCTACAAATGCAATTCTTAGTTAAACTTAACCATATTGTAAAATAAATAACATAACAACCAAACAAGCAAATAATTGATTTATAAAACATTATTCGCAATAAACAGCAGAAACTAAAAAAATTACGTCATCTAGGCTAAAAAATAAAATTTAAAACCGAAAAAAAAACAAAGAAAAATCCTATAAAACCTGTATACAAAAATTTAAATAGGTTTTAAACTGTTTAAATTTTAAAAATCCATGAAAAAATTAACGATTATTCGTTTAACCGAATAACCGGTTTTGCGAATAATCGCTCTCAAATGTAACTAAAATTAGAGAAAAATTCATAAAATTATAAAAAATTAAAAATAAAATAAAATTTCAGTAAAAAATTAACGATTATTCGTTTAACCGAATAACCGGTTTTACGAATAATCGTCTAAAAATGTAACTAAAATTAGAGAAAACTTCTTAATATTATTAAAAAAATTAAAAAAAAAATACATTTCAGCAAAAAATTTACGATTATTTGTTTAACCGAATAACCGGTTTTGCGAATAATCGCTCTAAAATGTAACTAAAATAAGAGAAAACTTTATAATATTGTAGAAAATTAAAACTAAATTAAATTTCAGTAAAAAATAATCGATTATTCGTTTAACCGAATAACCGGTTTTGCGAATAATCGTCCTAAAATTTACTAAAATTAGAGAAATCTTTATAATATTATAAAAAATTGAAAAAAAAATATTTCGGGTAAAATTAAGGATTATTCGTTTAACAGAATAACCGGTTTTACGAATAATCGCCCTAAAATATAACTAAAATTAGAAAAAACTTTATAATGTTATAAAAAATTAAAAAAATAAATAAATTTCAGTAAAAAATTAACGATTATTCGTTTAACCAAATAACCGGGTTTGCGAATAATCGTCCTAAAATTTTACTAAAATTAGAGAAAACTTTATAATATTATAAAAAATTTAAAAAAAAAAAAATTATTTCGGGAAAAATTAAGGATTATTCGTTTAACAGAATAACTGGTTTTACGAATAATCGCCCTAAAATATAACTAAAATTAGAAAAAACTTTATAATATTATAAAAAATTAAAAAAATAAATAAATTTCAGTAAAAAATTAACGATTATACGTTTAACCAAATAACCGGGTTTCCGAATAATCGTCCTAAAATTTTACTATAATTAGAGAAAACTTCATAAGATTATAAAAAGGAAAAAATTAACGATTATTCGAATAATCGTTTAAACAATTTTACGAATAATCGTCAAAAATCGCAAAAATAGTTAAAAATATAGATAGTTTAGAATATTAAAAAAAAATCTAAAAAATAATAAATTTTTAACGATTAATCGTATAATAGATTAAACGTAATAATCGTAAAAAAAATTTCAAATTTGTCGACAAAAAAAATTATAAATTAACATATAACATTAAATACTTTAAAATTTTAAAACATTTTCTTAACATTTCTTCAAATTTATTCGAATAATCGGTTAAACAAACTGTTTAACGATTATTCGAATAACCGTTTAAAAGCCATCATATATAACATAAAAATGTTAAATTTATATGAAAAACTTATTTTTTAATGTTTTCTACATTTTCTACATCTTTTGGTACATTTTATTCGAATAATGAATAAACGGTTTTACGAATAATCGTTCAAAATTCTACAAAATTTGCTTAAAAGTGCGAATTAAAAGTTAACAAATAATAATAAAAATTTAATCAATGTTGTGTATTTTAGTAATTTTGCAATATATTTTTTTTCGTTTAATCGAATAATTGCTAAAACGGTTAACCGAATAATCGTTTCAAATTCATTAGATTTTTTATCAAAATTTTAAATTTTAGAATTTTAAAAGTTTAAAAAATCTCGTGATTTTTTATGAAAATTCTGATTTTTATCAATTTTATTCGAATAATCGATTAATCGGATTTTCGGTTAGTCGTTTCAATTTCTCAAAAAAAAAAAATATTTCTATTAAAAATCAATAGTTTTTGTAAAATTTCTGTCATTATTTTCCATTAATCGAATAATTTTAACTTTTATTCGATTAATTGCTTAACCGGGTTTACGATTATTCGTTTTAATTGAATTTGAAGTCAATATTTTTGTTGAAATTATCAAATTTTCTTTGAATTTTTGCAGAAATTTTTCGATTAATCTTATAACATTGTTGTTTATTCGAATAATCGCTTAACCGGTTTTGCGATTATAAGCTTTAATTTCTTATGAAATCAATATTTTTGTTGAAATTGTAAAATATTCTTTGAATTTTTGCAAAAATTTTCGATTATTTGTATATTTTTAGATTTTATTCGAATAATTTTTGAACCGGTTTTCTGATTAATCGTTTTAATTACTTATAAAATCAATATTTTTGTGAAAACTATAAAGTTTTCTTTGAATTTTTGCAAAAATTTACAATTAATCGTTTAAACTTCTTCGTTTATTCGAATAAACCTTTTACCGGTTTTGCGATTATTCGTTGAAATTTTTTATGAAATAGATATTTTTGTTGCAATTATAAAATTGTTTATGAATTTTTGCAAAATTTTTTTAATAATTGTTTTATTTTGTGGTTTATTCGAATAATCGTTTAACCTTTTTAGCGATTTTTCGTTTTAATTTCTTTTGAAATCAACATTTTTTGATATTCAAAAATTTTCATTGAAATTTTGAAAAGATGTTCGATTATTTGTATATTTTTAGATTTTATTCGATTAATCTTTTAACCGGTTGTGCGATTATTCGTTTTAATTTCTTATAAAATCTATATTTTTGTTGTTATTATAAAATTTTCTTTGCATATTAACAAAATTTGTCCATTATTTGTATATTTTTAGATTTTATTCGAATAATCATTTAACCGGTTTTACGATTATTCGTTTTAATTTCTCATGAAATCAATATTTTCGTGAAAACTATAAAGTTTTCTTTGAATTTTTGCAAAATTTTACAATTAATCGTTTAAATTTTGTCGTTTATTCGAATAATCGTTTAACCGGTTTTGCGATTATTCGTTTATATTTCATTGAAACTTAATATATTTGTTCATTTTATTAAATTTTCTTTGTTTTATGGCAAAATTTTCCGATTATTCGTTTAATTCTAGGTTTTATTCGAATAATCATTGAACCGGTTTTGCGATTATTCTTTTAAATTTCATTGAAATTTAATATATTTGTTAATATTATCGTATATTCTTTGTTTTATAGCAACATTTTTCGATTCGATCTTTCGATTATTCGTTTAATTTTTGCTTTTAATCGATTAATCGTTTATCCGGTTTTTCGATTATTCGTTTCAATTTCATTAAAACTTATTAAATTTGTTAATATTATCAAATTTTCTTTGTTTTATTGTAAAATTTTCCGATTAATCGTTTAATTTTAGGTTTTAATCGAGTAACCGGTTATCCGAGTTTTTGTTTATTCGTTTAAATTTTATGGAAAATTTATATTTTTGTTATTATTATGAAATTTTTTTGATAATTTTTTTTATATTTAGGAGTTTTGTACGATTAATCGTTTATTATTTTTTAATATTTCTTTATTATTATTATTTTGTTTAAGTTGCGTGTTATTTTTTATTTTTTTTTTTAATTTAAACAATTAATATCATTGTAATTTTTTTAAGCTTAAAGTGTTAATTAATACAAAGCAAATATTTATTTGTTATTTATGCGTTTTTTTTTATTGTTTACAGTTTAACCTCAAACATTAAGCGGTTTAAACTTAATGTTTATTTTTTTCGCTTTTGTTTTAAGAAACTGTTTGTAGTTTAAAATGTGGTTTTTTAATAAAACTCTACGTTTGTTTAGTTTATTAAATTTTCTTTAAGTGTTTCTGTTATTTTATATTTTTTTCTCTAAAACCACATAATAAATAGTGTTTTAGAAAAAGTTATATATAATATTTTTTGTTCATTATTTATTTCTTATATTTTATTGTGTTTTATGTTTTTGGTTTTGTAGTTTGTTAATGGGTTAAGTATGTGCAACCATGTGCAAAAATTATTTTATGAAATTTAATATCTTTGAAGAGAAAATATTAAATAAAATGTTAGCAAAAAAAGAAATATTATAAATACCACTAAAGAATTAGGTAATACACTATAAAGAGTAATTCAAAGAAGATAATTTAGAGCAAGATATAAAAAAAATAATAATAAAAGACTATAAATGTAATACATTCTTTTAAATTATATATTCCATTTTCTACATTTTCTTTTATATTAAATTAAAGCCGTTAGTTTTCCCTTTGAAATAAAAAGTCGACTCTTTATTACTTTAGCCTCTCTCGCTCACTCTCTCTCTCTTTCTTTCCTACTCCCTTCAACTTAAATTCCCTTGCTAAACATAACTGTTATTTAAAGCAAAAAAACTTCCTTTAACACTCAATTCATTATTGAAATTTCATTTCAATAAAATTTTATTTTTTTATATTATTTTCTTCTTATACACCGGAAATTGTTATACACATATACATTTGCATACAATTTATTCCTCAATATCCTTGAACAAGACAAAATCAACCAAAAAGAAACAATAAAATAAAACTCAAGTCAAACTAAACTTAACCCCTCAATTATTACGCATCACCCCAAAATATCAAATAATATACATTCTCATGCTATCAATTTTATTTATTCCTGCTCCTCCTCCTTCTCTTCTGTCTCTTTTTGTGTTCCTTTCTAATGATGAGTCATGGTGCTCAGCTTTAATTTGATGAGACACGCTAGAAACCCCACAAAACAAAAAACAAATGGCCGAAATAAAGACGCCAAATTGGCGCGTGTTGTCAAACAAAAATTACCGAGACAACAACAAGAAAAAACGCATAAATTCATCAGGGTTGTTGTAAATTGATATAAAAGTTTTTATGGTTTTATTTTATTATTCTGGGTAAATTTGTTACACGAAAAA
This sequence comes from Protophormia terraenovae, assembly GCA_951394005.1. Taxonomy (NCBI): domain Eukaryota; kingdom Metazoa; phylum Arthropoda; class Insecta; order Diptera; family Calliphoridae; genus Protophormia; species Protophormia terraenovae. The sequence continues at coordinate 7,133,021 of OX596076.1, read as the reverse complement.
CTTACATTTTGTTTGATTAGAATTTACCCCTGAAATACACAAACAGGAAACTAAATTGAAAATAAAATTATAAATATTTAATTTAAAGAAAAAACGCCAAAAATAAAAATAATCTATAAAGCTAAAACGAATAATCGCTAAACCCATTTAACGATTACTCGAATAAAAGCTAATACTAAACGATTAATCGAAAAATTTTGGTAATATGCAAAGAAAATTTTACAATTTCAATGAAAATATTAATTTCATTAAAAATTACAACGAATAATCGCAAAACCGGTTAACGATTATTCGAATAATTTACAAAATTAAACGATTAATCGAAAAAATTTACGAAAATTCAATGCAAATTCAAATTATTTCAATAAAAATATTTATTTCATTAAAAATTAAAACAAATAATCGTAAAACCGGTTAAACGATTATTCGAATAAACCAAAAAATTATACGATTAATCGAAATATTAAAAAAAATCAAAGAAAATTTTATAATATTAACAAATAAAATAAATTTCAATGAAATTAAAACGAATAATAGTAAAACCGGTTACACGATTATTCGAATAAAGAACAAAATTATTCAATTAATCGAAACATTTTGCGAAAACTTAAAGGAAATTTTATAATTTCAACAAAAATATGGATTTCATAAGAAATTAAAACGAATAATCGCAAAACCGGTTAACGATTATTCGAATAATTTACAAAATTAAACGATTAATCGAAAAAAATTTACGAAAATTCAATGCAAATTCAAATAAATTCAATAAAAATATTAATTTCATTAAAAATTAAAACAAATAATAGTAAAACCGGTTAAACGATTATTCGAATAAACCAAAAAATTGTACGATTAATCGAAATATTAAAAAAAAAAATCAAAGAAAATTTTATAATATTAACAAATATATTAAATTTCAATGAAATTTAAACGAATAATCGCACAACCGGTTAAACGTTTATTCGAATAAAATCTAAAAATATACGAATAATCGAAAAATGTTGCTAAAAATCATAGAAATTTTTATAATATTAACAAAAATATTGATTTCGTAAGAAATTAAGACAAATAATCGTAAAACCGGTTAAACGATTATACGAATAAACCGCAAAACTATACGATTAATCGAAATATTAAAATATATATGCTTTTATAATTTCAGTAAAAATTTTGATTTTATAAGAAATTAAAACGAATATTCACAAAACCGGTTAAACGGTTATTCGAATAATCTACAAAATTAAACAATTAATTGAAAAATTATAAAATAAAATAAAGAAAATGTTATAATAATAACAACAATTTTAATTTAATAAAAAATTAAAACGAATAATCACTAAACCGGTTAAACGATTAATCGAATAAATGATAAAATTATACGATTAAACGAAAAGTTTTGCAAAAATTCAAAGAAAATTTTATAATATTAACAAATATATTAAACTTAAATGAAATTTCAACGAATAATCGCAAAACCGTTCAAGCGATTATTCGAATAAACCACAAAATTATACGATTAATCGAAAAATTTTGCAATAAAACAAAGAAAATTTGATAATATTAACAAAGTTATGGATTTCATAAAAAATTGAAACGAATAATCGCAAAATCGTTTGAACGGTTATTCGAATAAAATCTAAAAATACACGAATAATCGTAAATTTTTTCCAAAATTATAGAAAATTTTATAATATTAACAAAAGTATTGATTTCACAAGAAATTAAAACGATTAATCAAAAAACCGCTTAAACGATTATTCGAATAAACCACAAAATGAAACTATTAAACGAACAATCTTACAATAAAACAAAGAAAATTTGATAAAAATAACCAAAACTATTGATTTTGTATAAAACTAAAACGAAGAATCGAAAAACCGGTTAAGCGATTATTCGAATAAACCACAAAATTATACGATTATTCGAAAAAAAATTTTAAATATGCAAAGAAAATTTTATAGTTTGAACAAAAATATTGGTTTCATAAGAAATTACAACGATTAATCGCAAAACCTGTTAATCGATTATTCGAATAAACTACAAAATTATACAATTAATCGAAAAATTTTGCAATAAAACAAAGAAAATTTGATAATATTAACAAAGTTATGGATTTTATAAAAAAATTAAAACGAATAATCGCAAAACCGGTTAAAGGATTATTCGAATAAAATCTAAAAATACACGAATAGTCGTAAATTGTTTCCAAAATCATAAAAAATTTTATAATATTAACAAAAATATTGATTTCATAAGAAATTAAAACGAATAATCGCCAAACTGGTTTAGCGATTATTCGAATAAAAGACAAAATTATACAATTAATCGAAAAATTTTACAATTAAACAAAGAAAATTTGATAATATTAACAAAGTTATGGATTTCATAAAAAATTAAAACGAATAATCGCAAAACCGGTTAAACGATTATTCGAATAAAATCTAAAAATACACGAATAATCGTAAATTTTTTCCAAAATCATAAAAAATTTTATAATGTTAACAAAAATATGATTTCATAAGAAATTAAAACGAATAATCGCCAAACTGGTTTAGCGATTATTCGAATAAAAGACAAAATTATTCAATTAATTGAAAAACTTTGCAAAAATGTTAAGAAGATTTTACAAATTCAACAAAAATACTGATTTTATAAGAAATTAAAACGAATTATCGTAAAACCGGTTTTACGATTAATCGAATAATCAACAAAATTATTCAGTTAATCGAAAAATTTTGCGAAAATTCAATTAATTTAATATTAATAAAAAAAAACAAACGAATAATCGTAAAACCGATTAAACGATTATTCGAATAAATTACAAAATTCACCGATTAATCGCAAGATTTTTCAAAAATTCAAAGAAAATTTCATAATTTCAACAAAAGAGTATTGATTTCATAAGAAATTTAAACGAATAATCGTAAAACCGATTAAACGATTATTCGAATAAATGGCAAAATTATACGATTAAAAGAAAAAATTCTCATTGAAGAGAGATGAGATAATTTTTTATATAAAATTTTCTCTTCGAAAAGAGATCATTTTCTTTATAGAAAATTTTCTCTTTAAAAAGGGAAAAATATATAAAATTAATAAATAATTATTCTCTCTTCACATGTAAGAGCATATAGATGTGACAAAATTAAGAGATCATTTGCACGTGTGCACTATTTTGCGGATCGTTGCTTTATAGAAATTTTCTTTATAGAACATTTCCTCTTCGAAAAGAGAAAAAATTTTTATAGAAAATTTTCTTTTCGAAAAGATATAAATTTTCTTAGAAAAAATGTTCTCTTCGAAAAGAAATAAAAAATTTATCTTCAAAAAAAAGATCATTTTCATTTTCTTTATATAAAATGTCTCTTTAAAAGAGTTAATTTTCTTTATAGAACACTTTCTCTTTAACAGTTAGTTTTCTCTAAAGAAATTTTCTCTTTAAAAAGAAAGCATTTTTTATAGACATTTTTTCTTAAGAGTTAAATTTCCTTTAAAGAAATTTTCTTTTATAAAGAGAAAATTTTGTGTAAAGAATTGTATATATATATTTTTTTTTTTTCCCATGAACTCTATTTTTGGTTTGAGCTTTAATTAAGATTAAACCTCTTCATTAGACCCACAAACATTCCTTAAAGTTTATTTACTTTTTCTCAAACTCATTATCCATTCATTAGAAATACATAGTTTACTATTTTCAGCTCACACACTAAAAGCCCACCACATTCTTTTAAAGACACAAAAATTAAGTCACCCATAACAAACTTTTATATTTTTTTTTAATAAAATATATTTTCTTTTCTTTTGCTTCTTGCCTCCTAAACAAGAACAAAAATCAAAGATGCATAGATGATGAAGAGAAAAAAAAAATTGTCCACATTTCATTGAAAATATTACATCATTTGAAATAGTTTGTTTTTTTTTCTGTTGCTGCTAAATGCAGCAATAGAATATAAAAATCTTTTATAGTCAACTCATTAGAAATGCCATTTGTTTAAATAACCATAGAGAGAAATAGAAAAAAGGTACCTTTTTATTGAAAGGATAATGCGGTCAAGGTTATTTAAAGGATATGTTGTTCTATGAATAAATAAATATAAAATTCTAATAAATAATATTGTATTTTTCTAGTTTTACCTTTGGTAATAAATATTAATGTCAGTTTAAACAAGAATAATATAAACTGACATGATTTTCTTGCCAGTGTATGTTGGAAATAAATCATGAAGGTGTTAGATATTAGATAGAAAATATGTTTGTTATAAAGTATTTGTAGTTGTTATTGATTTATAATATTTAAGAAATTGATTTAGTAAAGATTTAATTAGATTTTTCAGTAAAAGTGTAAAAATAATATAATTTTACATTATTTTTTACATTTAATTACAAAATGTGCTATTTGTAGAGCATAATTAAAGTTATTTTTTATGAAATATTTAAAAAATATTGTAGACTTTATAATTTTTTCTGTTTATACACATTTGTTTAAGATTCTTTGTCATATTTTTAAATTGAAATTAAATGAATTTGCACTAAATTTTTCTATTAATTGAAATATATTACTACATTTATTTAAATTGCTTTTAAATGCAGTATTTGCTTTATTAATTGTAACACACTATAAAAAATCAATAAAAACCCTTTTATTTTCTCATTCTCATTAAAATACATGACTTTTTTCCACCAACATTTTCTTATTAGGTACAACAAAGAAGAGAGTTAAGTAAATTTTCATGTTAAATTAAATTACCCTATAATTATGCTACAATATTATACCTGTTTATTCTAAAAAAAAGAGTATGAGAGAGTATATTTTTCCACACCATTTACAATTACAAATGTTATATGATAAAAAAGGGAGTGTTGGAGTCAGGAAAAGGGGTCTATTATCAAGGCAGCTGCCAGTAATGTGGCTTCTGTTTTTTTTCTGTTTGTTATAAAGGTATAATTTAGCAGAAAATTGATGTCAATTTAAAAAGAGTTTAAATGAAATTGTGGGTAATAACTTAAATAAATATTTAATAAGACTTTAATGATATTATTTCTAGAGGAAAATATAAAACAATAAGGGTAATTTTAGTTTAAAATGTACAAATAAAAGAAATTTAAGTTACAAAAGTATCTCTCAATCAATTAATTTAAACAGAAAATTTAAATATTAAAGAAATTTGAATATTTTTCAATGAAATATACCAAAAAAATCTAAAAGATAAAAAAGTATTTCAAAGATTCTTAATACAATTTTCCTAAATTACAATAATGAATCCAAATTAGAGCAAACTTTAGCTAAAAATTCCAAAAATTAAGCAAAAGATACAAAAGTATCTTAAGGATTTTTTTCCAAATTTGTCTAAATTTTAAAAAACAAATTTAATAGCAATAAAAAATTGCTTAAACTTAAAAATTTAAAAAAAAAAAAAAAAAATACAAAAATATCTTCAAAATGCCAAAGTATCTTAAGGATATTTTTGTTAAAAATTTGTCTAAATTTGAAAGAAAATTTAATAGCAATAGAAAAATTTTCTTAAATTTTAAAATTTCAGCTAAAGATACAAAAATAACTTAAAGATACAAAAGTATCTTATTGATACTTTTAAAAATTCTTTTACATTTTAAATAAAAATTAACTGCAATGTAAAAAATTAGCTTAAATTTGAGAAATTTTCAACAATAGATACAAAAATAACTTAAAGATACAAAAGTATCTTAAGGATATTATTTCAAATTTGTCTAAATTTCTATAAAAACTAAAAAAAAAAAAAATAAAAGAAAAAATAGGACATTTTAAAAATTTCATCAAAAAGATACAAAAAAATCTTTAAGATACAAATTTATCTCTAAGGTTCTTATGTAATTTTTCCTAAATAACAACAATGAAAATAAATTGAAACAAATTTTAGCTAAAATTTCTAAAAATTAAGCAAAAGATACAAAAATATCTGTAAGATGCAAAATTATTTTTCAAGATTTGAATAAAAATTAATAACAATAGAAAAATTTACTTAAATTTTAGAAATTTCAGCAAAACATACAAAATAATCTTAAAGATACAAAAGTATCTAAAATTATATTTTGATATTTTTCATAAATTTAAATAATAAGATTAAAATAGTATGAAGTTTCATTAAAATTTTCAAAAATTCTGCTAAAGATACAAAAATATCTACAAGATACAAAATTTTCTTTAAGACTCTACTATTAATTTTAATCAATTTATAGAATAAAAAACAAATAGTATAATTTTTTATTAAAATTTTCATAAATAGAGCAGAAGATACAAAAATATCTGTAAGATAGAAAAGTATCTTAAAGATATTTTTCAATACTTCTCTACATTTTAATCAAAATTAACAACAATAGAGAAAAAGTACCAACAATTTTACGATTTTTGCAAAATTAAAAAATTAAATAGTTGAGATACAAAAGTATTTCAAAAATTCATATGACTTTTTTCATAAATTTTAATAATAAGACTAAATTAGTATAAAGTTTTATTTAAATTTTAAAAAAATTCAGCTAAAGATACAAAAGTATCTGTAAAATATAAAAGTATCTGTAAGATACAATATTATCTTTTTTAGATACAAAATATCTCAAAGATTGATTTTCATAAATTTAAACAGTAAGACTAAATTAGTATGAAATTAAAATTTTCAAAAATTCAGCTAAAGATACAAAAATATCTCTAAGATACAAAAGTAATAGAAAGATTCTATTGAAATTTTTGGTTCATTTATAAAATAAAACTGAAATAGTGTACATTTTAAAAAATATTTTCACAAATAGAGCAAAAAGATACAAAAATATCTTTAAAATACAAAAGTATCTTAAGAATATTTTTTAAAATTCTTCTAAATTTTAATAAAAATTTACAACAATAGAAGAAAATTGTCAATAATTTATGATTTCAGCAAAAAGATACAGATTAAATCTTAAAGATACAAAAGTACCTCTAAAATTTATTTGAAATTTTTCATAAATTTAAGATATAAAACTAAAGTGGTATGAATTTTCATTAAAATTTTCAAAAATTGAGCAAAAGATACAAAATTATCTGTAGGATACAAAAGTATCTGAAAGATTCTTTTGCCATTTTTCATAAATTTACAGAATAAAACTGAAATAGGGTCAATTGTAATAAAAATGTTCTCAAATAGAGTTAAAGATAAAAAATATATCTGAAAGATACAAAAGTATCTTAAATTTTAATCAAAATAAACAACATAGAGAACAAGTGCCCAAAATTGTTCGATTTATGCAAAAAGAAACTAACAAAATCTTTAAGATACAAAAGTATCTCTGAGATTAATTTTTATACCCACCATCAAAAAGATGGCGGTATATTGATTTTGTCATTCTGTATGTAACATGTCGAAGGAATAATTTAAGACCCCATAAAGTATATATTTTCTGGGTCCTGGTTCGATTCTGAGTCGATCTATCTTATATAATGTTTGTTTGGCATTGAAAATAAGAAAAATCGGTTAATAAACAAATATATATATATATATATATATATATATATATATATATATATATATATATATATATATATATATATATATATATATATATATATATATATATATATATATATATATATATATATATATATATATATATATATATAAGTAAATAAATAAATATATAATTAAATTAATAAATAAATATATAAATAAATTAACACTTGGATATTATGTAACATTATTTTAACTAATTTTTCTCTATTATTACATCATAGATTTTTATTTAATATAAAAATTCTACATATAACAATTCTAAAACATTTCAAGAATAATAATGAGCCAGTATAAAAAGTAAAATTATATAAATAATCTAAATATTTCACATATAATTATGTCAACTTAAAAAACGTAAAGAAATAAATGCAAAAAAAAAAAATACAACACTGTATGAATATTAAAATGTAAACAAACAATTACAATGGCTCCATTTCAATACATAAAAAAAACAAACAGGAAAATAATAACAGAGTTAGTATAACAAGAGGAGAGTTAGGTGTAAACAGAGAGATTTATTGGGAGAGGTGAACATAGGGTGGTGTAATGGTAGAGGTGTAAACAAAGCAACGGTTATACATTTTCATGTTTATAAATAAACACACGCATAAACTCTTTATAATGAATATGATTTTGTTTTGATGAGGGGTTTTTTTTCGTAACACATGTACGAACTCCATATGATTTTTTGCAACACATAGTTAAATGAGAAATGAGTATTACATTAAAAGAAATGCAAATGACCATAATAATGTTTTGATGATAAATGATGTGTATGTTAAAAAAAACAGCAACAACTGTAAAACAGTGACAGAGATAATTATCTTAGTATTTGTAAAAAAAGAAATATTTAATGTTTAACATTTTTGTTTTTGTTTTACTTTTTTATAAATGATTCATTAGCATATTTGTATAATACCAAAGTCAATGTCATTTCTTAAAGCAAAAATATAAAAACAGACATTAAGCAAATTATTCAGAAAAATATTAAAAAAAGGAGAAAAAAACTATTACCCACGCATTAATAACAAAAACAATAAATTATTGTTGCTTTACCTTCACAAAGTTTAAAATGTAAGCAAAGGAAATTATAACCCAACAAACATTTTGTTTAATAAAAACTTTTTAATAAAAAGATATAAAAATCGAGATTTTAAAAATTTTCTTTAAAACAAACGTGTCATTATAGTAAGTATTTTCCTTATAAATAAAATCCTTAAGTTCTTTTTTTCTTTAGTATAATGATACTTAAGTTAATAGGAAGACGTTTTTCTTTCTTGTTTTATTTATTATGTTTGTCTATGTTTTTTGCCACATATCATTATAAATGCATTCAAGGAACAGGAAGTCTCTAATGTCACTATTAAACAAATATTTGAAAAAAAAGACCAACAAAAAAAAAATCATTATAAATAAAGTAGACATCATTCATGTTAAATCCTTAAGGATATAACAGGAGTAAACTTTTTTTTTCTTCCAATAAAAGAAAAACCTCAACTAAATGAACTCTTAACAACTTATATTTTTTATTTTTTTTTTCTTTATTAAAAATTCTATAAAACAACAAAAACCTCATAAAAGTAGTAGAATAAAAAAAGAAAATAGAGAGAGAGAATAAAAGGACCTGCAGCAGGACAATGAACTCGTTATAAATATGAATGACTTAAATATGGGTTATGTATGTAAACAACTTAAAAGCAACAACATATTGCTCTAGTAAAAGCAATATACAAGGATTAAACTTTATGAAGAAAAAAATATGAAATAAAATAAATAGTAATACAAAAGGAGGTGGCTAAAGCATAGGAAAATGGTCAAACTAATAATGAGGAAAAAGGGCAGGGGAAAGGATTTAATATTTATAATACTGCAATAAAATTGCAAGTGCTAGTAAGTAGCACATGAAATAAATTAATTTTTATAAAACAGAAAATTTTAAATTAAAATTGTTTTTCCAGCAGAAAAATAAAGTAATATAAAATTTAAAATAAATTTTAAAAAGTTTTAAGCAACAAAATTGAAAAAAAAAGTAAAAATTATAAAATTTTTATAATTTTTGAAGAATTTCGAAAATTTGTATTTAAGTTCGAATTAATTTTTAGCTCTATTTTTAATAAAATTTTATAAAATTAGTTCATTTGCAACAAAATTGAACTTAAGTTCGAATTTGAATTTGGATCTCAAATTTAATAAAATTTAAAATTTTTAATCTATTTAAAAGTATTTAGCCATAAATTAACTAAATTGAAAATTTTTTAGTAATTTCGAAAATTCGAACTTAAGTTCGAATTTGATTTTTTACTTGAAATACAATAAAAGTATAAAAAATATGTTATGTCTTAAGTCCTATGCCAAAATTTATATAATTTTTAAAATTTTCCTGCAATTTCGAAAATTCGAACTTAATTTCGAATTAAAATTTTTACTTCCATAGTGATAAAATTTTATTATTCAATCAAATTAAATGTTTTTAGTACTAAATTTTTGTTATTTAAAATTTTTTTAGTAATTTCGAAAATTCGAACTTATGTTCGAAATTTAAGTTTTACTTATCTAGGTATTAAATTTCAAAATTTAATTATACAAAATGTTTTTAAAACGAAATTTTTTTATTTGTGTAATTTTTAGAAATTTTGAATTTTCGAACTTAAGTTCGAAATTAAATTTTTGCCTACAAAATGTTAAAAATTCATAATTTAATATTTTAAAATATTTTTAATCATAAATTTAATGATTTTAAACTGAATCAATAACATTTTTTGCAATTTCGAAAATTCGAAATTAAGCTCGAATTTGATTTTTAATAGAAATTTTTATAAAATTTCTTATTTTTTAACAAATTTATTTGATTTTATAAATTTTCCGATAATTTTTAAAATTTTAGCTAAATTTCGAATTTTCGAACTTAAGTTCGAAATAGAATTTTTGCCTTTTAAATGATAAAAATTCATTATATAATATTTTAAATCATAAAATTCGCTAAAATAATAATTATTTAGCAATTTCGAAAATTCGAAATTAAGTTCGAATTTTGTTTTTAATAGGAATTTGATACAAATTTCTTATTTTTTAAATGAAATCAACAAATTTATTTGATTTTTAAAAATTTTCACTAATTTTGAATATTTTAACTTAATTTCGAATTTTCGAACTTAAGTTCGAATTTTAATTTTGTCCTCCGAAAATAATTTTTTATTTCATTTTAATTATTTTAAACATTTTTATTAACAAAATTTGCATAATTAAAAATTTTCTAGCAATTTCGAAAATTCGTACTTATGTTCAAATTAGAGCTTTTGCTTAAATTTTTAAAATTTTCACAAAAAATTAACTAAAACTATTAATTTTAAATAAAAATATTAAACTTATTAATGAGATTGTCTTGATTAACAAATTTCTAACTATTTCGAAAATTCGAACTTTACTTCGAATTTGATTTTTAAAATAAATTTGTTAATTTGTTTTTATTTTTTTAAACGAAATAGAGAAATTAATTTATATTTATAAATTTTATTTTCTGGCATTTTTTAAAATTTTAATTAAATTTCGAATTTTCGAGCTTAAGTTCGAATATAAATTTTCCCCTCTAAAAATTATTTTGATTTAATTTGAATTATTTTAATTGTGTTTGAAAATAAAAATTACACTAAATTAACAATTTAACAGAAATTTCATAAATTCGAAATTAATTGCGAATTTTCGCAATTGCTTTGAAATAAATAAAAATGTTGAAAATTACTAAAATATATTTTATTTTTAGTTTTACAACAATTAAATAATAAAATTTTGTTTCCTTAGGCTCAAAAAACGACTTTTCGTTATGTTCGAAAATTCGAACTTAATTTCGAATTTTAGTTTTTGCTTAGAAAAAAGTTCAAAAATATTAAATTTTATTGTTATTTAATGATTTTATTATATTTTAGGCAAAATTAAGCTATTTTAGGACAATTTCGAAAATTCGAAATTAAGTATGAATTTTTCGAAATCATAAAAATTTGTAAAATTTTATTTATTTTTATGTTTAAAACAATTAAATAATAAATTTTGATATATTAGGCTCAAAATTCGATTTTCTGTTAACTTCGAAAATTCAAACTTAAATTTCGTAATTTATTTTTGTTAAGAAATAAGTTAAAAATATTAAATTTTATTGTTATTTAATGATTTTATTATATTTAAAGCAAAATTTCTAACCTTTAAAACAATTTCGAAAATTCGGAATTAAGTTCGAATTTTTCGAAATCATGAAAATTGCTTAAAAATTATTTATTTTTATGGTTTATAACTATAAATTAATAAAAATATGAATTTTTTAGCTTTAAACAACGACTTTTTGTTAACTTCGAAAATTCGAACTTAATTTCGAATTTGATTTTTGTTTAGAAAAATGTTAAAAATCGAAAATTTTATTGACTTTAGATGATTTCATTATATTTTAAGCGATATTTATTAATTTTAAAGCAATTTCGAAAATTCGAAATTAAGTTCGAATTTTTCGAAAACATAAAAATTGCTCAAATTTAGTTTGTTTTTAGGTTTAGAGCTATAAATTATTAAAAAAATAGATTAATTGGCTCATAAAAAGGACCTTTAAATTCGAACTTGATTTTTAATTTGTTTTTTATTTAGATTTTTTTTATTTATTTTCTTTAAAGAAATATTTCTCTCAGTGTTTTAAATGTGTTTTTTATAGTTTATATTTTAATATTTTAATAACATCATTAAAACGATTTTTTTTTTCATAATTATATATGTTGTCAATTTTTCTTTTCCACTTTTTTGTAACCAAAATGTTAGACACACTTCAGTATTGAAGAAAATAAACTTAACTTCTTTTTTTTTTTTTGCCTCTAATGGTGTGTGCTACAAAAACCATCGTAACTTGTCTCATAGTTGTTCTTTTAGAACACTGTGTGTTCTACATGAAGTTTAACAACCTACTTTTTTTTAGTCTCAAGTAAAAAATTTGGGAAGACCAGCTTCAGGTTAAACACTATGGCTCCGGAGTTTCCTTAAAATTATGATTTTATTTGTTTAGAAATATTTTAAATTTTTTAATATTTTTTTTAATAAAATTTATAAGAAAAAATGTTTTTATTTTTCTTAATTTAAAATTCTTGTCAACTGGCCTCCCTAATCTTATTTTATCTATTAAAAACTTTATTAAAAAAATATCTAGTGCCTCCTCTTGTTTAATACTGTTACAACCATGTTCTTACTATGTTCTACATAATGTTAATGAAATATTTTTTTACAAAAAATAATAAAAAAATTTTATTTACTTTTACTTGTAAAATGTTTTAATTGTTGTAGATTTACGAGCCTAGAAACAAAAAAAAAATAAAATACTTTTATTTTTCTCTTTTTCCTGTTAAATATTAGACAATATAAAATTTAATTAAAAATGTAACACTTTCTATGAAGGTGAAAAATAAAACCACAAATACACAAACACAATTAAGATACAAAATTTAAATTCGAACTTAAAATTTAATATTCGAAATTAAAAAAATGAAAATAAAAGATAATAAAATTTTGGAAAATTTAATAAAAAAAAAAAAAAAAAATTCTAAATTAATTCGCAAAACAATTAAATAAACAAATCTTTTATTTTTCCAAAATTTTTGAAAACCCGAGTTTATTCGTATAAAAGATCAGTTTTACGAATAAAAAATTAATTTTTGTGATATTTCTTAAAAATATGCAGTTTTCTTTAAATTTTTTAAAAACCCGGGTTTCGAATAATTTATTCGAATAAAAACCGGTTTTGCGAATAAAATTTGTATTTGTGAAAATATTCTTTAAATTTAATTTTTCTATAAATTTTGTGTAACCCCGAGTAACGAATAGTTTATTCGAATAAAAAACCGGTTTTGCGAATAAAATTTTACATTTTGTGAAATTTCACAAAAATAAACAATCTGCTTTAAATTTTGTAAAATTGTCTTTAGATTAATTTTTTTTCTTTAAATTGTATAAAAACCGGTAACGAGTACATTTTTCGAATAAAAACTCGGTTTTACAATAAATTTTTTAGGTTTATGAAATTTTTCAAAAATAAACATTTTACGTCGAATTTTTTTAAATTTTCTTTAGATTTATTTTTTTCTTCAAATTGTATAAAAACCGGTGTAACGAATAAATTATTCGAATAAAAACCCGGATTTTAAATAAAATTAAAATTTTTGTGATATACCACAGTTATAAAAATTTTATTCCAAATATTATAAAAACCCGTGTTACGATTAATTTATTCGAATAAAAAACCGGTTTTGCAAATAAAATATTTTTATTGTGAAAATTTTCTTTAGATTTCGTTCTCTACAATCTTTATTTAAAAATAAATGGTATAAAAAACCGAATAAAAAACAAACATTTTCCAAAAACTCGGGTTTCAATTAAATTATACGAATAAAATCCCGGTGTACGAATAAAATTTTATCAGAAACATACAATTTGCTTAATTTTTTTTTTTTTTAATTTTCTTTAGATTAATTTTTTTTCTTTAAATTGTTTAAAAACCGGTGTAAAAAATGTTATTTAAATATTGTTGAAACCCGGGTTTAAATTAATTTATTCGAATAAAACCCGGTTTTGTGAATAAAATATTTTTATTGTGAAAATTTTCTTTAGATTTCGTTTTTCTACAAATTTGATAACTCATATAATGAATAATATAATCGAATAAAAACTGAAAAAAGACAAAAAAATATCTAAAATTTCATAAAAACCCGGGTTTCGGATAATTTATTCGAATAAAAACGGTTTTGCGAATAAAATATTTTTATTGTGAACATTTTCTTTGGATTTATTTTTTCTTGAAACGGTTTTGCAAATAAAATTAAATTTAAATTTTTTAAGAACCCGGGTTTCAAATAGTTTATTCGAATAAAAACCGGTTTTTCGAGTATATTATTTTTATTTTAAATATAAATCAGTTTTTATAAATTTTTCTTCAAATTGTATAAAAACTGATGTAACGAATAATTTATTCGAATAAAAACGGGGTTTGCGAATAAAATTTTAAATTTTGTAAAATTGCTCTAAAAATATGAAAAACAATTTGCTTAAAATTTTGCAATATTTTCTTAAGATCTATTTTTTTTTTTCTTTTTAATCGAATAAATTATTCGAATAAAAACCCGGTTTTACGGATAAAATTATAAATTTTGTGAAATTTTAATTTTAATGAAATTTTAATTTTTGTGAAATTTTTCAAATATAAACATTTTACAGCAAATTTTGCTAAAACTCGGGTTTCAAATAATTTATTCGATTAAAAAACCGGTTTAACGAATAAAATTTAAAAATGATGTGTATTTCATTTTTGATACAATTTTCTTAAAATTTGTTAAAAACCCGTTTAACGAATAATTTATTCGAATAAAAACCGGTTTTCCGAATAATTTTTTTTTTTTTTATTTTCCACAATTCTCGTTTTTCTTTAAATTCTTAAAAAAATATATTTCTTTTTAAATTGTTTAAATATGTATTAAATTGTTTCTCTCCCCTCTCTTTTTGCAGAATGTGGTGGACTATAACCGGTAACTTTGGTAACATTCTACCAATTGATTGGTCTAAATCTTATACACGTAAAATGCATATGCCTACTTTAAATTTGGGACAAAATCCTGCTAAACAATCTGATTCTCTAGATGCCCAAACACCCGGTGATGACCTTAACAGTGAAGATGAAGCCATTGCCAATGATCTCGATATGCATGCTTTGATTTTGAATGGACTCAATAGTGAAACCGAAGAACCCATTAAAAGTGTTGAAGAAGTCATTAAGGAAATTGAATATATCATTGATGAGGCGGAGAGTCCTACCGAAGATGCTACCACTTGTGAATCGGAAGTAATAGAAAAAGCTAAAGAGGTATTGGGAGCACCACTATATGCAGAGAGTAAGTTTTTATTTAGTTTTCTCTAAAAAATATAAGATTCTTATTAATGTTTTTTTTTTTTTTTTTTTTAATTTCTTTTAAGAATTACAATATCTTTCCATAACCCAATTGAACGAACTGTACATGGAAATGGAAGTTTTAATACAAGAACTTAGTGAAACTTTAATCAATGAATTGGCTTTACGTGATGAATTGGAATTTGAAAAAGAATTGAAAAATTCTTTTATCTCTATACTGCTGGCAGTACAAAATAAGCGACGACAATATCATGTTGAAAAGAAAAGAGGTAAATTCCAAGGACCCGATCCTAAATATTTAACTACGGTTATACCTTATAGTTTGGAAAATGGCACACCAAATAATCAAAATTTACAAGTTTTAATTAAAAGTAAGTTTTTTCTTTTTTGAAATCTTTTACAGAATTGTATTAATTTTTATTTTTTATTTACTCTTTTTATAGTTTTAAAAGCCATCAATGAGGATAGTCCCACTGTACCCACTTTATTAACGGACTATATTTTAAAGGTTTTATGTCCCACATAAATATTTTATTACAAACAAAATCTATTCTAGCAAAAAAATATAAAAAAACAATCTTAAGAACAAAAATTTTAGTTTTAAGTAATTTTTTTTAATCTAATTCTAAAAAAAGAAGAAAAAAATTTACATAAAATGAAAAATTTAGCTGCTAATTTAATTACCACAAAAAAACAGAAAATTTAAATTTATTATATAAAAATATTTAAATAAAATTTAAACAATAAAGTTTATTTACCATAAAGAAAAAAAAATAAATTTTAAAACAAAATCAATCACTAACACTAGGCTATAGACTAGTTTATACACTTGACTATAGACTAGTTTATAGTCTTGACTATAGTCTAGTCTATAGACTAATTTATAGACTAGTTTATAGTCATAACTATAGTCTAGTCTATAGACTAGTTTATTGTCAAGACTATAGTCTAGTCTATAGACTAGTTTATTGTCAAGACTATAGTCTGTTCTATGGACTAGTTTACAGTCAGGACTATAATCTAGTCTATAGACTAATTTATAGTCTAGTTTATAGTCAGGACTATAGTCTAGTCTATATACTAGTTTATAATCAGGACTATAGTCTAGTCTATAGACTAGTTTATAGTCAGAACTATAGTCTAGTCTATAGACTAGTTTATAGTCAGGACTATAGTCTGTTCTATAGACTAGTTTATAGTTAGAACTATAGTCTATAGACTAATTCATTATCAGGGCTATAGTCTAGTTTATAGTCTGGACTATAGTCTAGTCTATAGACTAATTTATAGACTAGTTTATAGTCAGAACTATAGTCTAGCCTATAGACTAGTTTATTGTCAAGACTATAGTCTGGTCTATGGACTAGTTTATAGTCAGGACTATAGTCTAGTCTATCGACTAGCTATAGTCTAGTCTATAGTCTAGTTTATAGTCTGGACTATAGTCAGTCTATAGACTAATTTATAGTCTAGTTTATAGTCAGGACTATAGTCTAGTCTATATACTAGTTTATAATCAGGACTATAGTCTAGTCTATAGACTAGTTTATAGTTAGAACTATAGTCTAGTCTATAGACTAGTTTATAATCAGGACTATAGTCTGTTCTATAGACTAGTTTATAGTTAGGACTATAGTCTATAGATTAATTCATAATCAGGGCTATAGTCTAGTTTATAGTCTGGACTATAGTCTAGTCTATAGACTAATTTATAGACTAGTTTATAGTCAGAACTATAGTATAGCCTATAGACTAGTTTATTGTCAAGACTATAGTCTGTTCTATGGACTAGTTTATAGTTAGGACTATAGTCTATAGATTAATTCATAATCAGGGCTATAGTCTAGTTTATAGTCTGGACTATAGTCTAGTCTATAGACTAATTTATAGACTAGTTTATAGTCAGAACTATAGTATAGCCTATAGACTAGTTTATTGTCAAGACTATAGTCTGTTCTATGGACTAGTTTATAGTCAGGACTATAATCTAGTCTATAGACTAATTTATAGTCTAGTTTATAGTCAGGACTATAGTCTAGTCTATATACTAGTTTATAATCAGGACTATAGTCTAGCTTATAGTCATGACTATAGTCTATAGACTAATTCATAATCAGAGCTATAGTCTAGTCTATAGTCTAGTTTATAGTCTGGACTATAGTCAGTCTATAGACTAATTTATAGACTAGTTTATAGTCATAACTATAGTCTAGCCTATAGACTAGTTTATTGTCAGGACTATAGTCTGTTCTATGGACTAGTTTATAGTCAGGACTATAGTGTAGTCTATCGACTAATTTATAGTCTAGTTTATAGTCAGGACTATAGTCTAGTCTATCGACTAATTTATAGTCTAGTTTATAGTCAGGACTATAGTCTAATCTATAGACTAGTTTATAGTCAGGACTATAGTCTATTTTATAGATTACTTTATAGTCAGGACTATGGTCTAATCTATAGTTTAGTTTGTAGTCTTGACTATAATCTAGTCTATAGTTTAGTTTAAAGTCTTGACTATAATTTAGCTTATAGTCTTGACTCTAATTTAATCTTTAGTTTAATAGATTTCTTTTGGCATTAACTTTTTCTACAAACTTTCTTAAATAAACCTTTAAATTTTTTGCTTTAAAATCAAACCAGAAAATAGAAGTCCTTTTTGGAAATAGTAAGAAAAGCTTAACAGCCTTAAGGTAAAGTTAATAAAAAAAATCAACTAAAAGGAAATTTTATTTCATTTAAATTCTAAAAATAAAAAAATACTTTCAATTTATTTAATTTGAAATTAAAATTGATTTAATTTACACTGCCCTGGAGTTTTAACATAAATTCAAGAAAAAAATTACAAAATTTATTTATAAAAAAAAAGAATTTTTAATTTAATAAAAAGAAAATAAAAAATAGTAAAAATTTGTTGTTTAAAAATAAAATGTTTTTGTGAAAGTAAAAAGGATTTTTTTTTAACAAAAAGGCACAGTTTATAAATTAAATAATTTACAAATTATCTAATTTGTTTAGTTTAAAACAAAAAGCAAGCTAATAAAAAAAATATTTTTAAAAATTAAAAAACACTGTTTTAAACAAAATATAATTAAATTAAATTTTATGTTAAATTTAAGCAAATCTTTAAAAATAAAAAATATACAAGAAAAATATATATATTTTGTAATACTCAATAAAATCTTATAAATATTTATTTAATTCAATATAAATTTGCTAAAAAAAAAAAACAAAATAATTTGAAGCTTAATAATATTACAACAGAAAAAGCGCTTATTTAATGTGTGTTAATTACTCTATTGCATTTTAATTTTGAAGCTTCATTAAAAGAAAAAAAATATTAATAAATAAAATATATATTATGTGGCATTTTTAAAAAAACCTTAATATAATTTGTATAAAAAAACAACCTGTAAAAAGTTTTAATTAATCGCTATTATTTTTATTTTATATTAATTTAGCTTTTAAGTTGGAAATAAAATAAATAAAAAATAAAAAAAAAAAAATACAAAAAAAAGCTTTATCTTTTTTTATAATTAATTCACAAAACATTATTTAAAAAACAAATTCCCCACAGCCTTTAAATAGAAAACAAAATATTCAATATTTCAATTATTAATATAAAATAATAAAACAAAAACCCAAAATAATAATTTATTAAACAAAAAATATTTATTCAAACAATTTAATGCAATAAAATACTAAAACAAAACAAATTCAACTGCTTTTTCTATTAAATAACTATATACAAAATACATACTAACAATAGTTTATATTAAACCCTTAACATTTAAAAAAAACCCAAAATAATTTTCCAAAAAAAGCTTAAAGAAAAAAATCACAAAAAAAATATTTATAAAAAATAAAAATAGTCTAATAAATTATATAAAAATCTGTGTGTACTTTATATATAAAATAAATATTTAATAAAAAATTAAAACAAAAAAATATAAAAAAATGTGTTACCAAAAAAAAAAAAAAAAATCAAATAAATAATTGAAAAAAAATGCAACAGTCCATGTTTATTAGATTTAAATTTAAAATACAAAAACTTTATAAACTAACACAAACATTAAACTAAAACAAAAAATAGAGCATGCAAACAAAACAAGAATATTTATAATTTTTAATGATATATAAAAATTAAAAATAAATGTAATTGCAAAATAAAGATTTTCTCTATACAATACCAGGAAAATATTCTTAAATAAAAATGCTTAAATAAATACCAACAACAAAACAAAAAATCAGTGTTTTATTAAAAAAAAAAACAATAGAAAATATGAAAAACTGCTACATATAGCAAAAACAGATAAAAGGAGGAAAATACTACAAATAAACTAAAATATAGATTAATTTATTAAACACCCCTTTATTTTAAACTATAATTTATAAAAAACCTCAAACACTTTAACTATTAGACCCCAAAAACCGTTATATTAACATTTAATTGCAATCGTTAAATCACATTTAGTAGAGACCAGCACCTTATTTAGCTAAACAATTTCCTGTAAAATACAACACTGCTTGAATAATTTCACAACATTTAGCGTTCATATACTATACCATAACAACATGGCATCTAATTTGTTAATTTGCACAGGCTGCCAGATTGTTTTGTTCAACGTTTATTTTAATGAAAAGTATTTTTTAATGATTTTCTTTAAATTTATTGATACGTTTTAAAAAAAATATAAGACTTTTTATACAAAAATTAAAGCTAGCTCCATAGAAAATAATAAAGCGTGTAATATTTTACACATTTTTTTAATAAAAAAAGCATTTGAAGTACGAAATAAAAAAATATTCCACATTAAGTAATTTAGGTTAGATTTTATTTGAACTTATTAGAAGAAAATAAATTTTTCAAGAATTTTCCTTAAATTAATTGATTTGTGATATCGAATATAGTTAAAAGTTAAATTTAGAATTACATTTTATTATATTTTATTACATTTTATTTTTTATCGAGACAAGCATTTTTCATATAATTTTTTTTTTTTTATATTTATCAATCGAAAATAACAGTAAGAAATTAAGCCGAAGTCGTCTTATATAGATTCGCACAGATTTTGATGTTTATCTTGATAAAAAAAATTTTTAACATACTGCCTCCACGTTGATATAATATGTAAGATAACGCCGAAAGAAGAGAGCATAGTACAATAATAAAGTACTCGCACATCTACAAAAACAACAATTGCTTATATTTTGTTAGTGTAAAACTACAATGTCAAAATGCTTTGAACGGAAAAATGAGAAAATGAAGAAGAGCAAGAGTAAAAAAACTCGAAAAAATTTTTCTTATAATAATCTTATAAGATAGTTTTGTAGAAAAATCTTATCACAACAGTGTCATAACGTCAAGTCTATGTTAGAGAAATTTGTATCAAGACAAACGTCAAATTTTTGTTCGATTTGCAGATAATTTTTCATCTCTGTCAATTTTAGGAGAAAACGTTTGTCATAATAAACCATGCAAAAAGTACCAACAACAATCAAGATGGCGTCTTTTACCAAGCATTATCCAGACAAAGTTGTCAGAGGTCGAGCGCTGACAATTTTCTTTTAACATTAGACAAATCTTTATCATGATAAAATTTTGACGTTTGTCTTGATAAAAATTTGTCTAATGTAGACTCGAAGTAATATTTGTTATAATACTAATATTTTAGTCTACACGTGAGATAATTCTCTCAGAGAGCGGATTTGACACTCTCTGTTACATATTATGATATAAAAATATCATGTGTAGCCCCAGTGTTAAATAGGAAATAGAAAAGGATGCAAGATTAATTTAGAATAATTTTATTTGAATTTATCAGAAGCAAACTAACTTTGAGTCTACATTAGAGAAATTTGTATCAAGACAAACGTCAAATTTTTGTTTGAGTTGCAGATAATTTTTTATCTCTATCAATTATAGGGGAAAACGTATGTCATAATAAACCAAAGTTGTCAGAGCTCGAGCGCTGACAATTTTCTTTTAAAGCCCAAATTACATTTACGCGTAGTCAGCAAGAGTATCAACAAAAATTATCAGCTGTTCACTGTCAGTACAACATGTTACTGCCGTTATAATTACATTTCAGCGTAGGCAGCCACAATTTACAACCACCATCTTGCTTTATTCTACTTGTGTATTTTACCCTCTCATTTATTTGCTCACCATCTTTGTCTCGCTCTCAATCTGAATGCAGCGCAGTGAATTTAGAAACAGGGCTAAATGAAACAGCACTGCAAACTGCTGCTGACCAAATGTAATCAACACCAAAACAAACAGTGCATTCTAAATAATCAGCTGATTATGGCAGCACACACTGCTGCTGACTACGCGCTATTGTAATTTGGGCTTAAATGATCAGCTGACTACGCGCTATTGTAATTTGGGCTTAACGCTGCAATAATACTGACAAATTCAGTCTACATTAGACAAATCTTTATCATGATAAAATTTTGACGTTTGTCTTGATAAAAATTTGTCTAATGTAGACTCAAAGTTAAAGTAAGATAAAATATTTTTAAACAAAATTTAAATTTTTTAGAATTAAATAAAAAAAATATCGAATTATTATTTCATAATAAGAATGTTATAAATAATTTGTTTTATAATTTTCTTAAATTATTTTACCAAAAAAATTTCTTTTTTACCAAAAATTTCATAGTATAATAATAAAGTATACTCGTAAGACCAGCTGTTTTACAATTTTTTCATTGGCAAACCTCGCGGTACTGTCAAATTGTTTTTGTTTTCACATGTAAAATATTTTTTGAGTTTTTTTCTTTTGCTCTCTTTCGTTCTCTCATTTTTCCGTTCAAAGCATTCTGACATTGTGGGCAGTAGTTTTACAATAACAAAATACAAGCAATTTTTGTTTTTGTAGATGTGCGAGTACTTTATTATTTTACTATGCAAACATTTATTATTTCATTTCAACATTCAAGCGATTTTCTCTCAATTTTTAAAACTTTTCTATCAAATTCTAGTGGCATCTCATCTAACTGGCAACACCTTCGTATAAAACGAGAGTAAGAAAGAGAGCACAAAAGTAAATGACAAAAAATCTACAATCATTGAATAAAAATATAAAGAAAAAGAAAAACGAAGAAAATATCAAGAAAATAAACCCTCTGAAAATCCAGTATAAAATATTATACGTACTTAGCCCCCAAATATATCAGTTATGTGGGGAATTTTGGAGACAATACAACAGCGCATAGAGAAAGAAAAAAACTAAATTGCAATACGAGTACAAGTTGTAGTAGATAGAAGAGGCGCCTGGA
Organism: Protophormia terraenovae; assembly: GCA_951394005.1. Lineage (NCBI taxonomy): Eukaryota > Metazoa > Arthropoda > Insecta > Diptera > Calliphoridae > Protophormia > Protophormia terraenovae. Next base: position 7,110,299 of record OX596076.1, on the reverse strand, counting down.
AAAACAACAACCAAACGAACGACGGGGTTCATAATTTTTTGTGTGACGGAACAATTTTTATTTTAGTTTTGTGCTGCGAATTTTACGGTCTTTTTATAAAAAAAATATAATTTATTTTCTTAATTTATGAAGTGCTTAATTATAAAAAAAGAAACGAATATAAAAAATATAATTTAAACAAAATTTAAAGTAAAACAGCGAAAATGGCATTGAAAGTGTTGGTTGGACAAAGTAAGTGAAAAAAAGTGTAAAATTCTTCATTTTTAGCTTTAAAGTAGAAAAAAATAACTATATTTTTAGTTTTATTAAAATTTTATTTCATATAAAAATCGGAATTTGTTAGAATATTTGATTATTAAGATTTAAAGAAATAATGTAGAATTTTCTATTTTCCTGGTGTCTTAATTATTGATTTTTCCCCATTTATTTCTAAACTACAAAAAACACTAATGACTCTTTTAGCGGCTTGTTTAAGGAAATACCTTTACTAGGGAAAAGTTTATAGTGAAAGCAGCCTGCTAATGGGTTAGTGATGTAAGGGAATTTTTGTTGGTGGCTGTTTTTAGCATCAGCTTCAGTAGACAGTTTATTACGCCCCCAGATTGACCTTTTTTGTTAGTGTTGTTGTATGTGATTTTTTCAGTTTTTGCACTGGATACCGAAAATAATTTCATTTTTCTAACTCTCATTTCTCCCTCCTCACCCCTTAAATATGCGCAAATGCGTAAATTGTCTTTTTATTTTTGGGTTTACGTATTGATTGTACTTAATTTATAACGTCATTTATCAAATAATACTATTTTTGTTGTTATAATTTTTATTATTTAATAAAGTGTTTTTTATTTTTTGTTTAATCTAGGATTCTATTAATATTTCTTTAGAATCTTTTTGTGTGTCATTTGAATGATTGTATCATGGGTGGGAGTTTAGTTGTAAATCACAATTTTTTCTTGTATGAAAAAAATCTAAAATAATATGAATTGTTTTTATTGTTTTCTTTTTTTTTTCTCCAGTTATTAATCTCATTCTCTTTTCTTCTGTGACTTGTCAATATGACCACATCGTTATTTTTGTAATTCCTAGTTAGTTTTAAAGAAATCTCTAGTAATACCCAGAAACGATAAAATAACGATAGATTTTTTGCAAAAAATGATATTGATTTGCCAAAAAAGGGTTAAATAATATTTTTGTAATTACATATAAACAAAATTAATATTATGAAGATATTAAGGTTGGAATAGGGATTGAAAAGATTTAATTCTGATAATACAAAATAAAGTTTATTTGCAGTTGTTTTTGGAGCCATAAATATGTTTAAATTTTAGTCATTTATGGAGTCTTAATCATGCTTTAATTGCATAAATGTGAGAGTTCTAAATGAGCATCAATTGTAGGACTATTTAGTAATAAATAAGCATATGTTTTAAGGCGTATAGAGTCTAAGATAAGCCTTAATGGTGGTTCTTTTTAGAGTTCCAAATAACCTGAGGCGAAAAGGTAATTTAAATAAATTCATTTAATCAATTTGGTCAAGATATGGATGATGATGTACTTAAGATCGAATTAAATGTCAGGAAAGGTATTCTTATATAGGCATAAAAAATGACCAAATAAAAGTTTTAATATGGACTCAGGCGAACATACACGGACGAATTTTGCCATACCGAAAACAAACTTTGATTGAACCTTAAATATTGGAATCTCATGTATGTAGATAAGAAAGGGCGACAAAAACTATTTTTAGAGAATATGCGATCTCAATTTTCACTGACGAATCGAAAGCGATAACTGGTACTGGTTTGGGTATCTTTTTTGATGTTACATTTTGTTAATTTGATATTCACTCCATGAAATTATTTTGATTTGTATCTACTTAAATCAGTTTGCTGTGTGTTTGAACTCCTTGGTAAGAGAGCGTAGTAGTTGAGACAAAAATATTGACCTGTAAATTAATCCATTGTTTGTGTTTGGCGGCAATATTATACACTTGCAAATATGTTTTAAATTTGCACATTATTTAAAGGATCGATTTTATAAATTTAAATATTTTCTCACTATTTTTTTAAACGCCTTTAAAATTTAACAAAATACCTAAATAAATTGATATTATTCTATAAAGACTTTGAAAAAAGTTATTGATAAAAACATTTTTTTATCGTTTTATTTCACCTTTAGTTTATGCAAATTAAAATGTTTACCTATATTACTAAAGTTTAAACTCAAGGTTCCTTTATCTATTCTCAGCTAAAATATGGCAACCTTTCTCTAATAAATTTAATCACTCTCTACAACTTCTCTTCACTAATTGCTTAATTTCCATGAACTTTTTAAATTAAGTATTACGATATTAATTTATTATCCATTATTTCTTAACTAAACCTTTTTTATTTTTAAAATATTTATAAGTTAAACCCTTTTTTCTTTAAACAATTTAACAAAGATTTTTATTTTTTATATTGGCCTCTTGTTTTATTGTTATTTTTTTCTTTGGTTAATTCTCATTAAGGTGTTTATTTATATTTTGTATTTGTTGTTGCTTTTGTTTCTGTTGATCGTGTTTTTATTATGATGATGATTATGTTGATGACTCACAAAATGATGATGAGATTTCAAGTTAGATTTTTTTACTTTTGTTTTGTTTTTCATATTCGTTTTGTTATTATTAATATTGAAAAAAAAAAAAAAAAAATATTATTGATTCGTAATTGTGAGAATTATTTTAAAACGACTTTTGCTAATTAATAAACAATTGTAGGTTAGTGGGATTTTTATTGTTGTAAAGAAAAATGCATTAATGCAGGTCTTTGTTTTTGTTTAAAATTAAAAATATTAAGAAATAATCTCTATTTTTCTCGTTTGAAATAGTCCTAAATTAAACTGATTTGATTTTTTCTTTAGAATCACACTTATTGCCTATAAAATTCCTCTATGAATTGTTCTCTTTTTACCAAGGTTGGAAACCGATACCGTTATAAATACCGATTCCGATTAAATACCGTTTAAAGTTGGTTACAGTAACTTATACCGATTTAGGTACATCTAAATATGCGATACACTTTGATTATTTTCAATAATGTTGATGGACCATCCTATTGAAGCTACAAACAGTTTTATACTGTTTTTTTTTTAAACTAAAATTTTTAAGTGAAATCCCGGGAAATCGAAAAGTACGGTAAATTTTTATTCTGAGCGACTTCAAAGTTTGGATTACATTTAAATTTTTCACTCTCATTTAACCATGATTTTGGCGCGTCGTTTTGATCCTACAACTTTAAAAATTTCTAATGAGATAATGGGGAGTTATGGACATAATTAGTACTTTCTTGTTGGAGCAATATTTCTGCCCTACAAAACTCGGCTGTAATTGACACATTAGCTCTTACTCTTACCTAAACAGTTATATAACCTAAAAACTCTTTGGGGAATCATATTTTCTTTACAAATTTATATGGTGATTGGAACGAGTATTCGAAACTCATTTTCCATATATTTTTTTAATAAAAAAAAACAATGTTTTTTATGTTATTCTGTTTATTATGATTTATTATTATTTTTTTTTTTTTTTTGCTACTTCACGGATTTTTTGCCTTTATGCAATTTTACATTTTGGAATTTGTAGAAATATTTTTTTTTTTTGAAAAATGTTTCCAAAATTAATTGAACGATTTTTGTCTGTATTAAAAAACTGTGATAAATATAAATTTTGTCAAAACTTTTTACTTTACTGTATTAAAAAAATGATACCAAAATAAATTGTATGAAGTTCACTAATGAAAAATATTCCTATATACATAAATATGTAATTTAATAACTTTTTTGCGAAATTCAAGTAAAAATTATTTAAAAAATTAACTTTTTTTAAGATACCGTTACCGAAATAAAATAAAATTTAATACCGATATCGTTACCGATACCTTTAATCGTTTCGGTTTCCAACCTTGCTTTTTACAAAATTTGGTAACCTCCAATGCATTCATAACCGGTCGAATGTTTCAATTTTTAATAAAATTATATTTTTCAAAGTTCATAGGTCACGGAACACCTAATATAACAAGCATTTGTTTGAAACAAACAAAAAAAAAAAAAAAAAAAAACAGTGAATAAGAAATAAGAAATAGGTGGAATTATAGGACTTTTTTAAGGTTTAAGTCGGTTTCAATCAGATTAATTTATTTATTTATTTATCCCTAGAGAGTCCTAAATAAATCTAAAGTTTTGAGTCTTCGTGTTTTAAAGATTAGCTACTTTTAGTGCCCAAATCAAGCTTCTATTGTTGGTATTTTACGTTCCAATTTTTTTTTTTTTGAAGTACTAATCAATTTTAAATTGTAGATTTTTTAGAATTGTAAATAAGTTTCCATTATGTATCTGTAAGAGTCTTTAGAATGCTATAGATTAAAGCTTTCTAAAGATATTTTTTATTTCTTAGAGTTGTAAATGAGCTTCACTTGTAGAATTTGTTGAGTCCTAAATAATTTTTAAATCATGGTTTCGGTCACACTTTTGCTCGAACGAGTCCACTTATTTTTAAACTCCGTTTAATTTTTTGTAGACCATAGGGTTCTTTAAATTTTTTTTATTAGAGCCCAATATTTCTCAATTCCATCGAGTTTTAGACAATTTGATGAATTAGCCTCCTTCAAGGTAATGGAGTGTAATTTGTTACTATAATGAGAAGTAGAGCAGATGAGATCTGGCCAGAAAAATGCGGATATGCTGTATTTTCATAGGAAAGAGAGAGATTTTCCAAAGGTAAACATTCACGTATATTTCAGTGTTAATAGAACCTTTTGTTATGAATGAAGTGTTTCTTTCCCACACACGCAAAAACTTTGGCAAACCAAAAACTTTCTTTTTATTTCTGTTCCTCCAGCATTTGCAACATAGAATTCTTGACCAGGAATTCTTGGCTGGAAATATTCGGCTAATTAATACAAACGTTTCATCGAATATTTCTGAAAAAAATCCACGGTAATTTTTTACCTCAAAATTTCTGCTTTCGTTTCAAATAGGAACTTTTAGTACTTTATACGTCTTCATGGTAGATTTCATTTAAATTTTTCTGTCAAAGATTCAGAGCAATTAACTTTTCTCTTAAATTCCTTTCTATTTTATCTGAAACTTACAGTCTAGTTTTCTTTCAGTTCCTGTGACTTCATTGTATAATATTATGACTCGTCTGATACATCTGACTTCCTAGCAACTGTTTTATATGACCGATGTGAGGTAATAGTCTCGCTATTACCATGAAACATAGCACATGGCTTCTGAGCATAATGACAAATTATTTATTTTTTTTGCCACATCAAAAGTTATATCTAAAAGTATGCACGGAATTTTTCGTGCTCAATTCTTATGTATCAGTTGTAGGTCTTTCTAAAGTTCTAACAATATTTAATTGTAGAGCAGATTAAAAAGGTTGAATACAAAATATTCTTCAGTCTTAAATAAACCTCAATCATACATCTTTTAGATTCCTTAATAATTTTCAATTGTAATTTATTTAAAGGCATAAACAATTTTTCAATTTAAGAGTTTAAAAGTAAGCTTCAATAGCATATATTTTGGAAGTCGCATATGAGCTTTACTTTATACTCTTTAAAATTGTTCAATAAACTTGAATTATGGGACATTTAAAGTCCTAAATTAGCTTCAAATGTTGATGTTTTTAAATTCGTAGATATTACTTATTTCTATGTGATCTAGAGCCCTAAGTAAGCTTTAATTATAGATGTGTTTAGTATTCAATATTTTCTTCAATTGAAGGCCTTTTTTAGAATCCTAATCTTGAACTGTAAATTTTTTAGGGTCCTAAACAATCTTGAGTTGTTGAGCTATTGAATATCATAAAGAATCTTCAATTGTAAGCGACCTAAACAAGCTTCAGTTTAAGTTCGTTTACACTCCTGAATAAATTTCAATTGCAAATCATTTTAGAGTTAGTTTCTATTGTAGTTTTTTTATATTCGTAAAGTAACCTCGATGGTTTGTTATATAAAGGTATTATTTCCAATTGTTGGTGGTTTAGTGACCCAAATTAGTTTCCATTCTAAGCCATTTAGAGTGCTAAATAAGATTTAATTTTAGCTCTATCTAAAGTCTTCTAAAAACTTTAATATTAGGCTTTTGATTCATTTTTTCTAGGGCTTTTAAGTGCCCTAAATTAGCTCCCATTTTAACCTTTAAGCATCCTAAATAGTTTTTATTTATTATTTTTTTGGTAGAAAAGCTCCAATTTAAGGTATTTTAAAGTCCTAAATAGTTTGTCGTTTTTGTTTCATTTGTTACAATATTCATTTATTTTATTTTTTTACAAAAACTTTTAAGCTGCTCTCTTATATGACTATCCATTGGCTTTATGCCAATTTAATTTATGTGTCTGTTTATTTTTTCTTTTTATATTAATTTGTATTGTTTTTTTTATTCTTTATTTTCTACAGAAATTATGAACGAGGTGGTGAAATATAAACCACCACCTCCGAAAAAAGCCGGCGCCGTAGCTGCGGCCTCTGCTGCCTCCAAGGCTAACATGGATTGGCGTGTATTGGTTGTGGACAAGTTGGGCATGCGTATGGTATCGGCCTGCACAAAAATGCATGAAATCAGTGCCGAGGGCATAACTTGTAAGTTTTATTAAAAATTAATTTTAATATTATGAAATAATTAATTTTATTATTTTATTTTTCTTTTGTTTTTAGTGGTAGAGGACATTAATAAAAAACGTGAACCTTTACCTTCTATGGATGCTATATATTTGATAACACCTTCACAAGAATCGGTAGCAGGTTTAATAAGAGATTTTGAAAATCCTGCTAGACCCATGTATCGCTATGCTCATGTCTTCTTTACCGAGGGTAAGTTGTTTTAAAGGAGGTTTAATTTTTTTCTTAAAGAAAATAAAACTTTTTAAGTTTATTTCAAATTTTTGATTTCTTTTTATTTATTTTTTAAGTTGTTTTTGTTTCTTTTTTTATTATTTTTTATTTATTTATTATTTTGTTTTCTTTTTTATTTTTAATTTAGCTATACCCAATGAAATTTTTGATATGCTTAAAGCTGAAAAGAATTTATTACGCTATATGCGTACTTGCAAAGAAATCAATATTGCATTTTTACCCTATGAAAGTCAGGTATTGTCTTGTTGTTCCTTCTTCAATTTGAATCATTGCCAAGGCAATTTTCTTATAATTTTTATCCGCAAATAATCCTATAACAACCATATTTTATATAACAATCATAAACGAAAATAATTTATATGGTTGTTTCGCTTTTATATCTAATATTAACAAATTTTTTGTATGTGTTACATATAAAAATGTTTTTTTCTGTCTGTTAATTATTGCACAAACAAATCCTCTCTATCATCAAACATTTTGGCAAATTTACTAACTTTTTTGTCTGTGTTAAGGAATTAAATGTTGTGTTATTATGTCCTTTTTTTGCTGTGGGTATGGATGATTTAAAATCATATGAATGATAAATCTAATTGAAAAAATTAAATGAAAAAAAATCCCTAAAAGTGAAACTTTATTTTAAGGTTAATTTAAAGCCTTAAACTATATGATACTTTTACAAACTTCATTTTAATTTTCTTAAATAATTCAATGGCTATAAGTATAAATAAATCTTAAGCATTATTATAAACTTCTCTAAAACATTTGAAAATGTTTTTATTTTTTTTTTTTTTGCATTATATTGCGCAGACATTATCCCCCTTGGCAGCTGTCTTTTCTTATTTAATGTTTTCTTTTTTCCCTTGTTCTACCGACTTCAAATACATTTTAATGTCTTTCCTTTGCTTGTAAAGCCAAAGACACTATATTATACACTTTGTTAAGAGAAAGAAAAACATTACAATTCAATTTTAACTTCGTAAATTCATAAAACAACAGTTTATGTACAATCTATTATAACGATGAAAGGAAGATAATTATAATAAAAGTTGTAAGGCAAAAATTTAAGTGCTAAATAAGCAACTCATTTTAGATTCTTTTATTTTTTAGCTTCAAACGTATGTATTTTAAGAGTTTAAATAAGCCCTTTAATTAAATGCACTCATAGGTCTCTTGAAATCCTAAATATGCCGCAAAAGCAGGTCATTTTCGAAGCATATAAAGGTTTTATCACGGTCCTAAATTAGCTTCAAACAAAGGTATTTTTTGAGCGTTATTAAGCTTTTGCTGAAAGTCTTTTTAAGAGTCCTATATAAACTTCGATTATATGATATGTTGATTTTTTAGGGATCCTAAATAAGTTTATATTTTGTACAGTTTTAGAGTGCTAAGAAAGTTGTAATTGTAGTTTTGTAAGATTCCTAAATTAGCACCAATTGTAGATCATCGTTAAGTCTCAAATAAACTTTTACGGAAGGTTTTTTTCAAGCTTTGAATAAGTTTCAATCATAAGTCTTTTTGGGTTTTTAAATACGTTTTATTTATAGGTATTTTTAGGGAAATAAATACAAATCTTTTTTAAAGGCCTAAATAAATTTAAATCGTAGGTATTTTAGTGATCTAAATAAACCTCACATAAAGGTAATTTTAAACTTCTTAACTGAGCATCTGTTGAAAATTTGTTTAAGACCTAAATAACCTTATATTAATTGTCATTTTAGAGTTCTTAATTATTTTTATTCATAACTTTTTATAGTTCTAAATAATCTTGAATTTTAGGTATTTTTAAAGTCTTTAATAGGCTTCAGTTGCAAGACTTCTTGTTACCCAAAATTAACATCAAATATAGGTCTATTTTTCCTTTAAAAAAATTTCAATTATAATCCTTTTTAGATTCGTAAATAAGTATTAGTTGCAAGTCTTCTTGCTACCCAAAATTTGCAACAACTGTAGACCCTTTTCTACAGTTTTTAGAGTCGGAAATAAGCTTCAGTTTAAGGTAATTTTGGAGTCCCAGAAAAGCTTTAGTTTTAGACTTCAAAATAAGCTTCAGTTGTATGTATTTTTACAGACTCTTGGGTAGTACTTGGAGAGTCTTAATAAACCTCTGTTAAATACATAAAAAAGCTTAAATCGAAGATCTTTTTAGGAGTCCTCAATAAGTTATATTTGTAGTTTTTAAAGTCATAAATATTCTTGCATTATTGGTCTTTATAATAGTTCAAAATAGGATTTATAGTAGTTGCAAGTAATTTTGCTATCCCGAATACTCATCAAGCATTGGTATTTTTTTGGAGTCCTAAATAAACATCATTTTTAGTACTTTTTTTAATTTATAAATTAATTTAAATTCTAGTTCATTTTAGAGTCCAAAGTAATGTCTCAAATAAAATTTTATTCAAGTCAACTTCAAAAAAAAGCTTAAATCAAAGGTATTTTTGGTAACGTAAATTAGCTTCAAATGTTGAGATTATTAGAGCCTTGAAAAAGCTTGAATTTAATGTCTTTTTAAAAACCTCAAAAATATTCAGTTACAGGTAATCATAAGCTCTAAATGAGCTGTAGTTGCAAATGTTTTTGGTATAGAAAATAAGTTTCAAACGTAGGTATTGTTACAGACCTGAAAAAATATTTCATTTTAGGTCTTTTTGATTCCTAGCTTCAAATGTAGATATTGTTGGAGTCCCAAATAAGCTTTAGTTTTATGAATTTTAATGATCTAAATGAGCTGCAGTTGCAGGTCTTTTTAACTTGAACTTCAGTTGCAAATGTTTTTCGTATCGTAAATAAGCTTTAAATGTAGGAATTGTTGCAGTCCTAAATAAGCTTCTGTTTCAGGTACTTTAAGTCTTTAATAAGCTTCAGTTTCAGATCCTTTTGAGTCCTAAATTAGCTTCAGTTGCAAATGTTTTTGGCATCGTAAATTCGCTTCAAATGTAGGTGTTGTTAGAGTCCTGAAATAGAGTCTTGTCTTCTTAATGACCTAAATAGGCTTTTTTGAGTCCTAAATGATCGCCAGTTGCAAATGTTTTTTGGTAATCGTAAAGCTTCAAATGTAGGTGTTGCTGAAGTCCTCAATAAGCTTCTGTTTCAGGTTTTTTTTGAGTGCTAAATTAACTTCAGTTCCAAATGTTTTTGGTATAATTTTGGTATCAAATGTTTATATTGTTGGGGTTCTGGAATACCTTCAGGTTTTTTACTTTTTAATAACCTAAAAAAAGTTTAGTTCCAATTTTTTTTGAAGACATAAATATAGTTCAATGATAGGTATTTTAGAATATTAGCTTAAGTTTCAGATCTTTTTTTAAGACCTAAATGTGGTTTAATATCAAAGACTTAAGAGTACTAATAACTCGTTATTTTTAAAGTCTTAAGTAAATTTTAATGAAAAGCCTATTTTTTTTCTTGAAATATTAAATATTTCCTTTAAATAATAAAGTCAATACAAAATTTAGCTTTTATTTCCTTATATTTTTCTCTTTAACGTTATAATTGCTTGTGTCCAGACTGTTTACTTTTTTTTTAACACACCCTAAAAGTCTGCTACATTTTCTAGCATATTATAACAAGGCAAAGTATGCAATATTTTTTTTTTTTTTTTTTTTTTTCTTTAAATATTTTTGTTATAATTTTAATATAGGAAATTGAAGGTTAAACTTTATATACATGCATTTAAATTAAAAATTTTAAAAAATTATTTTATAAATTAATTTTATTAATTATTTACAATATCTTAATTTTATTTTTTAAACCAATTTTGAGTTTAATTTTCTTTTAAAGATTATGTACCATGTTTTCACAAAAATGGTGAGATTTTAAATCTCTTTTTTTTTCTAAATAAATAAAATATTGTTTTACTTAAATATTTTAGCTAACTTTTATATAATAATTTTATAAAATATTTACCATTATTTAAAAATATATATATAAACCTTTCTATATATTTAAAACAAGTTTCTGAACAATTTTTATTATAACTTATAATATTTCTAAAATAAAATTCCTTTAGATTTTGTTATTTAGCATTTACGAAATAATAATAAAAAACCTCCTCCCAGGTTTTTGTTTTTTTAAAAGAACTATAATTTCTTTTTCATTATTATTTTCCTAATAAGCACTTGATTTTTAATTTTTTATTTTTAATATAAATTATATTTTTGAAAAAAAAAAAAAAAAAAAAAAAAAAAAAAACAAGATCTTCATTTGTTTTTTATGCTTTTCTTTTTATGTTCTTCTTTGGAAAAATTTTATTATTATATGTATTTATTATAGTTTGCCCGGAGGAATTATTTAACGATTTGTGTAAATCGTGCGCTGCAAGAAAGATCAAAACTCTAAAGGAGATCAATATAGCATTTCTACCCTATGAATGCCAGGTGCGACATTTTTTTAAAACAACAAAAAACACTAAATTTCTTTAAGAAAAAACCCAAATGAAAACTAAAAGTATTTTAGTTGCATATATTTTTTTTTTGTTTGTTACAAAAAAAGATTTAATCTTTTTTCACTTAAACTTAAATAAAAATAAAAAACTAAATGTACAAATATAAATCGTATTACCAGTTTACTCGTACTACTTACTACTATTACTACAACTTACAAACTCCAAAGAAAACCAAACTAAAGTTATTACCTAACACTATGATTTTCTTTTGTTAACAAAAACTCTTACTACTTACTTTATAACCGCTTTAAACTAAAACTACCAAATACTCCATACATGTGTTGTTTGTAATTGTGTTGTTGTTTTTTATTCAAACTTCTAAATGTTGTAATTGATTTAAACTTTATGTTTAATACTTTTTTCATTTTTAAATATTTATACATAAGTGTTTTTTAAAGCCACGAAAAAAAAAAAAAAAAATAAATAAATAAAACTTAGAAAAAAAGAAAAAGACCAGCTTCTATTAAAAAAGACTTAAAAAACAAACAAAGGAAAAGAAAAACAAAAATTAAGCTTAAACAAAGAAAATAAAAAATAAAGTGTTATAAACTTAAAATGGGAAAAAATATACTAGATACTAGACTAAACAGTAAACTATAGACTAGGTTAAAGTCAAGACTATAAACTGAACTATAGACTAGACTACAGTCAAGTCTAAACTAAACTATATACTAGACTATAGTCAAGCCTATAAACAAGTCTATAGACTAAACTATAGTCAAGACTATAAACTATGCTATAGGCTAGACTATAGTCAATATTATAAACTATACTATAGATTAGATTATAGCCAAGACTATAAACTATGCTATAGGCTAGACTATAGTCAAGACTATAAACTAGTCTACAGACATGACTATAGTCAACACTATAATTAATCTATAGACTAGACTACAGTCAAGACTATAAACTATGCTATAAGCTAGACTATAGTAAAGACTATAAACTATATTATGGATTAGATTATAGTCAAGACTATAAACTATACCATAGACTAGACTACAGTCAAGACTAAAAGCCTAACTATGGACTAGACTATAGTAAAAACTATAAACCAAACTATAGACTAGACTACAGTCAAGTCTAAACTAAACTATATACTAGACTATAGTCAAGCCTATAAACTTAACTACAGAATATATTTTAGTCAAGACTATAAAATAAACTATAGACGATACTATAGTCAAAACTAAAATTTTGTCTATAGACTAGATTATTGTCAATACTATAAACTGTTCTTTAGACTAGACTATAGTCAAGACAATAATTTAGTCTATAGACTAGACTATAGTCAAGACTATAATTTAGTCTATAGACTAGACTATAGTCAAGACTATAATTTAGTCTATAGACTAGACTATAGTCAAGACTATAATTTAGTCTATAGACTAGACTATAGTCAAGACTATTAGCTGTTGTATAGACTAGACTATATTTTAGTCTACAGACTAGATTATAGTCAAGACTATAATTTAGTCTATAGACTAGACTATAGTCAAGACTATTAGCCGTTGTATAGACTAGACTATAATTTAGTCTATAGACTGACTAAAGTCAAGACTATAATTTAGTCTATAGACTAGACTATAGTCAAGACTATAAATTAGTCTATAGACTAGACAAGACTATACTCAAGACTATAATTTAGTCTATATACTAAACCATAGATAAGACTATAAATTGAACTATAGACTAGAGAAGACTATAGTCAGGACTATAAGCTGAACTATAGACTAGACTATAGTCAATACTATAATTTAGTCTATAGTCCAGACTATAGTCAGGACTAGAAACAAGTCTAAAGACTAGACTAGTTAAGACTATAGACTTTAGTCAAGACTCTAATATAGTCTTCAGTTTTAAACACATTTGTATTTTCTCTAAACCTTAAGCTATTTTTGTATTTCTTAATATATAAACCACCATTAAAAAGACTTATTCTACGTCTTCCTTTGTTAACTTTTCCATCCTTAAAGGAAATCCAAGCCAAGACTCCCTTGGCCCTCAAAGAACAAAAATACCGTATCTCCTTAAGTTTTGTTTTACTTGTTTTGTAGTGTTCAATTTAATGTGTATGTGATGTTATATACAGATAAACAAATCGTCATCTGACTATATAACTCCAAAAAAAAAAAAAAAAAATGGAAAAATGGAAAAATCTTAAAAAAATATATAATTATACAAAATAAACAGAGTTATTTTATATTTACACGAATAGACAAATATATGCCAAATTACATAGACTTAATAACTAATACCTTTATTCCCTACACAATAAACCTTAAATCCTTTATATCCCTTTTTAAATTACAAATGAATGTATAAACTCTTTAAAATTGGCCTAAAAGACAACCTTAAATTTTAAGAGTTTGATTAATTGTTCATAAAAAAGTTTTGTTAAATTTTATGAAAAATAAATTTATAATCAAAATTTTATGTGTTATACATTGATTTGTAATTGGTTTATGTAATTTGACATATAAAACTCACGGGCATTTACAAACAAAATTATACTAATCCAACAAAAAAATACTTAAAACAAAATTACATTTACATATTATTTTGTTGAAAATATATAACATTTATTATTTTTATATTAAACAAAATATAACAATTTTAGCTTATTTATTAAATTTAATTAATAATAAAATATTTAAGAATTTTGGTAATAAAATTTTGGGCGATAAATGAAATACACTTGAAGTTTTGTAAGAATTTATTTCGAAACATAAACATTTTTTTTATTATAACAACATGTTGCTTGCTTTTTTAATTTTATTATCACTTAATTAAAGATTTGCTTAAAACATCTGTATTAGTTAAATATTTAATTATAAACTACTCGCATTTTCTATAAACTTATTTTTAAAAAATATTTTTATTAAAAATGTTAACATTATTCTGGTCTTATCAACATGTTGCTAACAAGCTTTGTTACTAAAACAAGTAAAAAATGTTTTTAATTTATTAATTTTACTCTAATAGTTTCAGAAAAAAATCTGTATTAAAAAAAAAGACAACAAATTTCTTTAAATATTCTTGGCAACATGTTGCTACAGACAATAGAAATATTTTTCTTTAAAATATAACAATTTTATGTAAAAATTTTAATATATTTTATGAAATTTTAAATATTTGTGATCTTAGCAACATGTTGCTAGCAAGTTCTTTTACAAAAACTGGTACAAAATTTCCTTTAGTTATTATGTTCTTCTTAAAAGTTAAGTATTTAGTAATTATATGATAATTTTTGTGCAACATTATTTAAGTCACAATTATAAAATAGCCTTCCAAAAAGTGTCGAAATTTTTTAAAAATTTTATATTTAAAATGATTTTATTACAATGTTGCTTGACTTCGATTTTAATAGATTTTGAAAAAATTTTTGATAGAAAAATGCTATTCTTTTTTTTTTTTCATTCAATATTATTTACGGAGTTTAAAAATGTTACTTTTTGATCTTTGCCACATGTTGCTAACAAATTAATTCAAAATAAATAACATGTTGCTAGCCACAATTAACAAACCATTATCCAATAAGTCATTAAGTTTGATTAAATATATTCTATTTAAATTTTAATACCTAAACATGTTGCTTGACGTCGATTTGAATACATTTATAAGAAATTTTTGATAGAAACATGTTGCTAGCCACTGTCAAAAAAACGTTTTCTAAAAAGACACAAAATTTGATTAACATATTAAATTTTGAAAAATTCTATTTAAATTTTAATTCTTAAACATGTTGCTTGACATGTATTTTAAAAAATTTCTAAGAAATTTTTAATACAAACATGTTGCTAGCCTCAATTTTGTTAATAATATTTGCAAAATTAAAAAACTGGCTGCGTAATAGTAATTTTGATTGATATAGAAAAAGCTGAAATTTTTTTTTTAATTTTTGTTTAATTGTACCCGTCAACATGTTGCTTGGCTTTTTTTTATTTATTTATTGCGTCAATTATGCTAATAATATTTGCAAAATTAAAGAAAGAACTGCCCCTCTGATATGTATTAGTTTTAGTTTTTATTGATATAGAACAAGTTCAAGAAAATTTTGTTTTAATTTTCTTTAATTGTATCCTACAACATGTTAATGACTTTTTTTTCTTTATTTGTAAGTTTCTCTGGAAGATAATTCAATAAAAATTATATTTCTTATAGGGAAATATTTACCTTAAAATAGATAAATATTTCATTAAAAGATTATATGTATTTTTATTCTATCAACATGTTGCTAGCAACATTTTAAACTATCAAAAATTAAAATCTCTTCAAAACTTTCACAATTTTTTTCTTTCAAAAACAGTTGGTATGCAGAACAGAAGTATTTTATTTTACTTACAATATGTTCATCAACATTGTTACATTTAAAATAATATGTTTTCCTTAAAATTATTATTTCTTAAATTGCAACATGTTGCTGGCAATATATGGGTGTTTTAAAAATGTCTTAACTCCTTTTCAAGATTTTGTATCTTAATGGGAAGAGTTTTAAAATTATTTATTTAAAATTTTATTCGCAACATGATGCTAGCAACATGTTTCCTTTCACATTTCCAATAATTGTAACCATAATTAGTTATTTTTTCTGCTTTTTTTTTAACAATGTTTTTTCCTTAAAATAAGTAAATAATTTGATGATTAACGTAATTTACACATGTTGCACAATATTGTTTTCAAAATATTTTACTTTTTTTTTTTTTAATTGCAAAATGTTGCTAGCAATATATGAGTGTTAAAACTGTCTACTTTTTTTATTTTAACAAAAAGAATTTGAAAATTTTTCTTTAAATTTTTATTCGCAACATAATGTTAGCAACATGTTTCCTTTCACATTTTCAATCATTCCGGCCTTAAATAGTGATTTTTTTCTTTTTTTTTAAACAATATTTCCCTTAAAATATGTAAACAATTTTTAAGGTTTAATAAACTGATTGACATAATTGCTACTGGAAGATGTTGCTGGCAACATTTAACACAGTAATATACAAAACTTAACCTCGTAGTTTTTAACTTGTTTTATCATTTGAGAAAATAAAAATTAATAAATAAAGAGATAAAATCAGTTTTATTACAGATAATTTTTTTTTTTTTTTTTTTTTTTTGCAACATGTTGCCAAAACATTTTAGCAGTTTTTACAATTCAATTACATATTTTTGTTTTATTTATTATTGAAGTACAAGTTTATCGTAGAGAAAAGATTTTTCGAAACAATTTTATTGAATTTGAATTGTTATTTGTAATGCAACATGTTGCGAAAAATTTGAAGGTAAAAATATTTTCATTAGGAATAGTTCAATTGCTTTTCTTTGCAACATGTTCCTGGTAATAATTGTTATAAAAGCACACATTTATTGTAGACGTTATGTTTTTCTAAACAATTGTATTTAAATTAATTTGTTTTTCCTAATGCAACATGTTTCGAAACTTTTGATGTTAAAAAACTACTAAATCTCTTTTAAAACTATTAACTTCTTAGGGTTTCTTAAAGAATAATTTATTTAATAAACAATTCATTCGAGTTTTAGTAACTTTCTTAAAGTTTTCGTCTTTGCAACATGTTGCTAGAAATTCTGTTATATTTTTAACTTTTAGTTTTGTATTTCTTTAGAATTTAGCGACTACAAACTATTTTAATAATTTTTTATATAAAAAATACAATTTTATTTTAAATTTTATAAGTTGAAGGTTGTTATTTCAATTGCAACATGTTGCTTTAATAAAATTAATTTATTTCGGAGGGTTTCTTACGGAATAATTTATTTAATAAATAATTCATTCGAGGTTTAATAACTTTCTTAATGTTTTCTTCTTTGCAACATGTTGCTGGTAATTAATTCTGTTATATTATTAACTCTTAACTTTGTATTCCTTTAGAATTTTGCCACTAAAAATTACTCTAATATTTTTTTTATCTATAAAAATACAATTTTCTTTCAAATTTTTAAGTTGAGGGTTGTTATCGATAATAAAACGAAATAAGAAGGTCGAATTTATCACCTTCTTTAATAAAAAGAATAATTGAATTAATTCTTGAAATCTCTTTAAGATTCAAAAAAATTGCTAAATGGTTTCATTGGCAACATGTTGCTAGTTTGATTTGTAAATTAATTTAAAGTATTTGAAGGGTCTCTAAAGCAAACTACTTTAATAATACAAAAAAAAATTTTATAAGTTGAGGGTTGTTATTTTAGTTGCAACATGTTGTTAGTATTTATTATCGATAATAAAACGAAATATAAAAGATAAAAATTTTTAAATTTAGCAACTTTTTTTAGTAAATGATTAATTTAATGAAGAATTTTTTAAATTTGTTTTAATTTAAAAAAATATCTTCAAAATTGTTTTCTTGGCAACATGATGATAGGCCTCTAAAGCATTGAAGAATTTATTTCTTTATATTATGTAAGTTCTTTGCGAACATATTTTTTTCATGCAATTTTGAATTAATTGTTAAAGTTTTTCAGATTTCTATTTAATGCAACATGTTGCTGATATTTAAATTAGTATTTTTTGTTAGTCTTAACCACTTAACTTTTGCTGGAAACAATTTTCTATAAAATAATATAAAAATAAATATCACAACATGTTACTGGCAACATTTAGCTATTAAAAGAATTAAAATCTTAACTAAAGTTGTGAATTTCTTAAAAAAATTTCCAATTATTGCAATCCCAGCAACATGTTGCCAGTTATTAGCTACATTTTTAGGTTTAATATTTTGTTGCTAAAATTTTTAGTATTTATTTAATAAATTAATTTTATCTTTTTTCAACTTTAAGTGTATTTCATTAAAAATCGTTTACCACAAAATTCCTCTTAATTTTTTAACCACATCACTATCACAAGAACACTTAAACTATTTATAAAAAAAAAATATACATACTCAATATTCAACACATACACTTAATAACACCCATTTCTCTAACAACCTTAATAAATCCCTTAAAATAGTCTTTTTGATATTAACTAACCAACCAAGTATTTTTGCATGTATGTACTATATATTTTTCGTTTAAAAATGCTATTTAAAACTATGTATCATGTATTTTACCATGTAACTATTTGTAATAAATTTAACTTAAATTTATTGCATTCAATGTAAAGTTTAATTTTAAATATATACTTTTTTATTGTTATTATTAAACTGCTTTAGTTTCATTATTATAACGCTTTTATTTATCATATATAGTTTAAGCAACAAATAACACAGTTTTAAAAAATATATTACTTTAATAAGAGATAATGGCATTTTTATAACCTGCAGTTTGCATCATAAATCCTTATTAAGAGAGAAATTCTCACTGCTTAATTTCTTTGACTACTGACTCTTTATATAATTCTTACTTCTTATGAAATTTTTGTATGCTGTATAAGTGTATGGATTACTTTACTGTCTCTAAGTAATCTAATAAGTAGTCAGTCCTTAAGAAGAAATTGTCATAAGAACACAAGTTAGCTTACATTATTATCTATAAATTTTTTCCTTAAAGTCTTTTGGGGAAATCCTGATAACCTTAAAAATACTGGTGAAGTCATTTTCCTTACACTTAGCCTCTAGAACTGCCGGGCATTTAGCTCCTTTTCTCTATTCACATGAGTAATATAATACCCTTTTATATCCATTTTAAATTTAATTGAATACTATTTTTGTTTTAATGTTATTTTTTTCATTCTCTGCCGCTTGATAATTGAATTGTTGTTTGCATTTTCATTACAATGGCATTTTGCGTCTTAAAATAAAAAAAGGAAAATACGTTAGAAATAAACAAAATAATAAAAAACATTTATTGCGAATTGCTTTTAGAAATGTTTGTTAAGAATTCTTTAGAAATGTTACATAAAAGAAAAATCGATATTGATTGAAATTGTTGAAACCATTTCTATTTAGATTTAAATGAATTAAAAATATATAAACCAGTCAAAAGACTAGACTATAGAAAAGACTACAAATTAATCCGTAGAATAGACTATAAACTAGATTAGACTACAAACTGAACTATAGACTAGACTATAGTCGAGATCATAAACTAGTCTATAAACTAAACTATGGTCACGAATATAAACTAAACTATAGACTATGGTTAAGACTATAAATTAAACTATAGACTAGACTATAGTCAAGTCTATAAACTAAACTATAGACTGGACTACAGTCAAGACTGTAAATTAAACTATAGACTAGACTATAGTCAAGACTTTAAACTGAACTATAGACTAGATTATAGTCAAGACCATAAACTAAACTATAGACTAGACTATAGTCAAAACCATAAATCAGTTTATAGACTAGACTATAGTTAAGACTATAAATTAAACTAAAGACTAGACTATAGTCAAGGCTATAAACTGAACTATAGACTAGAAAATAGTAAAGACCATAAACTAAATTATAGACTAGACTATAGACTGTAGTCATTACTATAAATTAAACTATAAACTAGACTATAGTCAAGACTATAAAATAAACTATCGACTGGATTATAGTCGAGACTATCAACTAAACTATTTAAAACCAAAGACTTAAACGTATTTCAAAGATTTAAACTAGTCAATAGACTAGACTATAGAAAAGACTACAAATTAATCCATAGACTAGACTGTAAACTAAATTATAGTCAAGACTATAAACTAAACTATAGACTAGGCTATAATCAAGACTATAAACTAAACTATAGACTAGACTATAAATTAAACTATAGACTAGACTATAGTCAAGACTATAAACTGAATTATAGACTAGACTATAGTCAAGACCATAAACTAAACTATAGACTAGACTATAGTCAAGACCATAAACCAGTTCATAGACTAGACTATAATCAAGACTATAAACTAAACTATAGTTCAGACTATAGTCAGGACAATAAACTAAATTATAGACTATATTATAGTGAAGACTATAAACTAAACTATAGACTAGGCTATAGTCAATACCATAAACTAAACTATAAATTAAACTATAGACTAGACTATAGTCAAGACTATACATTGAACTATAGACTAGATTATAGTCAAGACCATAAACTAAACTATAGACTAGACTATTGTCAAGACTATAAACTGAACTATAGACTAGAAAATAGTCATGATCATAAACTAAACTATAGACTAGACTATAATCAGGACTATAAACTAAACTATAGACTGTAGTCAGGACTATAAACTATAGTCATGACTATAAACTTGTCTATAGACTAGACTATAGTCATGACTATAAACTTGTCTATAGACTAGACTATAGTCATGACTATAAACTTGTCTATAGACTAGACTATAGTCATGACTATAAACTGGTCTATAGACTAGACTATAGTCATGACTATAAACTGGTCTATAGACTAGACTATAGTCATGACTATAAACTGGTCTATAGACTAGACTATAGTCATGACTATAAACTGGTCTATAGACTAGACTATAGTCCAAACTATAGCCCAAAATATTGACCAGACTGAAAAGAACATAAGCTAGACTATAGACTATAAGACTATAAGTTTAAAGACTAAATTAAATACTTAAGCTTCTTCTGCCTTTTTATGTTTGCTTTTTTTAAAACTCATCAAGTCACTTCATTTAAAATCATTTTAAACCTTAATAAAACTGTGTTATTTTTATTCAAAGCTTTTATCTATAAATCAAAATAAGTGTTTGTAAAAATGTCTTCCTGTTTAACACTAAACAATCTTTACAATTAAGATCTATGTAATAAAAATCTATTTTAAACAAATTTTAATTTAATATCAAAACCATCTTATTTTTTATTTCTTTAACCAAACAAATATTTTTCAAAAAACTGCCTACAACTTTGCACCACGCACGTTTTCTTTAAACTCTAACAAAACTCTAAAACCCTAAAACTACAAAACTCTCTAAATATGTATATATAAATATTAAAATAACTTCAACAAACCTGCACCGCAATCAAAATTTGTTAATAAATCGGCCACAAAATAATGCACCACAACTACTAAAAAAAAAAAAAACTACTACTAACTACTAACCACCAACCACTACTACTATCTATTTCTATCTGCCTCTAATAAAAATAAAATCAATATACAAAAAATTTATTTAAACAAAAAATGAATTGAAAATTGTAAACAAAAAATGTGCTTCTCTTAGGTCTACTCGCTCGATTCGCCAGACAGTTTTCAGTGTTTGTACTCTCCGGCATTCGCTTCGATACGCGCCAAACACATCGAGCGCATTGCCGAGCAAATTGCCACCTTGTGTGCTACGCTCGGCGAGTATCCGATGGTGCGATATCGCACTGATTGGGATCGCAACATCGATTTAGCTGCTGTCGTGCAGCAAAAACTGGATGCGTACAAGGCTGACGAGCCAACGATGGGCGAGGGTTCCGAGAAGGCACGTTCACAATTATTGATTTTGGATCGTGGTTTTGATTGCGTGTCGCCCTTGTTGCACGAATTAACCCTACAAGCAATGGCCTATGATTTATTGCCCATCACCAATGATGTATATCGTTTTACACCGGGTCCCAATCAGCCCGAAAAAGAAGTATTACTCGATGAAAATGATGATCTATGGGTAGAGTTACGTCATGAACATATTGCTGTGGTCTCAACACAGGTTACACAGAATCTTAAGAAATTTACCGATTCAAAGAGAATGTCTTCTAGTAAGTTTTTCTTTTTCGTTACTCAGCGAGAGTTTTTACGAAATTTGATGTTTGAAATGTTTTGTTTTATTTTAAAATTTTATATAATATTTTTCTAATAATATTAATTTGTGTATTTAGCCGATAAAGCCTCCATGCGTGATTTATCACAAATGATTAAGAAAATGCCACAATATCAAAAGGAACTTTCCAAATATTCCACTCATTTGCATTTGGCTGAAGATTGTATGAAATCTTATCAGGTAAAATTTGTTCCTTGGTTCCAAATATTTCTTTAGTTTTATAAATTTGTAACTTTTGATTTTAACTTGTGATTTTTTTATAATTTAGAATTATGTGGATAAATTATGCCGTGTGGAACAGGATTTAGCCATGGGCACTGATGCCGAGGGTGAAAAAATTAAAGATCATATGCGCAGTATTGTACCAATTTTGCTAGATACTGTAAGTTGATTAATTTTTTAATAACAAAATCTAGAAATAATAGAAAAAAGAGCACTATTTAAAAGATTATAGCCTGGAATGTAGACTATAGACTAGAATATAGTCAGGACTATAGAATAGACTATAGTCGAGACAATAGTCAGGACTATAGACTAGACTGTAGTCAGGTCTACAGACTAGTCTGCAGTCGTTACTATAGTAGAGACTATAGACTAGATTATAGTAGAAACTGAAAAATAGACTTTAGTCGAGACTGTAAACTAGGCTATAGTCAGGACTATAGAATATACTATAGTCTAGACTATAAACTACACTATAGTCTGGACTATAAACTATAGTCAGGACTATAGACTATAGTCAGGACTATAGACTATAGTCAGTACTATAGACTAGACTACAGTCGAGACTATAGACTAGATAATCACCCTTATTACGAGTGTCGTTGTCGTAGTCGAAGTCGGAGTCGTAGTCGTTTAAAACGACAAAATCAATGTTAATTGTATGTATTTTTTTGTTGTTTACGACAATCATAATACGAATTTAGAGAAAACGACAGGTTTTCGTCACGACTACGACACTCGTAATAAGGGTGAATAGTAGAGACTATTAACTAGACTATAGTCGAGACTACAAACGAGACTATAGACAGGACTATAGAATATACTATAGTCAGGACTATAGACTATATAATAGTTAGGGCTGTAGGCTAGACTATAGTCAGTACTATAGGCTAGACTAAAGTCGAGACTTTAGTAGTAAATAAGACTAGATTATAGTCAAAACTACAAATTAGCCTATAAACTAGACTTTAGTCGTGACTATAGAATAGAACATAGTCAGACTATTGACTGAAAAACAAGCAGGACTATAGACTAGACTATAGCGAGGACTATGGACTAGACTATTGTTCGCTCTATTTACTAGACTACAGCTCGGACTATAAACTAGATTATGGTCAGGACTATAGACTAGAGTCAGCATTATAGACTATATCCCGCACTATAGAGTAGACTAGAGCCAACACCATAGACTAAGCTAGAGTCAGGACTTTAGACTGAAATACAGTCCGTACTATAGACAACACTATAGTCAGGACTATGGACTAGACTATATTCAGGACTTTAGACTAGACTGTAGACTAAATTATGGACTAGACTATAGTCTGCACTATAGACTAGATTATAAGCTGATATATAGAATAGACTATACTAAGGACAAAAGACTATATAAAGTACTATAGACTGCATAATAGTCAGGACTATGGAATGGTCTGTTATTTGTTTACTTTGTTTTTTATTAACAAAAAACTTTTATTGTTTTCTTAGAACGTCACCAACTATGATAAAGTACGCATTATTGCTTTGTATGTCATGATTAAGAATGGCATTACTGAGGAAAATCTCACCAAACTATTTACGCATGCTCAACTCTCACCCAAAGATCAAGATATGGTACGCAATTTAAGTCATTTGGGTGTGAATGTTATAGCTGATGTAAGTTTTTCTTATTTCTTTTTTAACATTTTCCTTAATTAAGAAACATTTATTTGCTGTTTCAGTCACGCAAAAAAGTTTATAATGTACCACGCAAAGAACGCATTACCGAACATACTTATCAAATGTCACGCTGGACCCCCGTTATTAAAGATATTATGGAAGATTGTATTGAAGACAAATTAGATCAAAGACATTTTGCTTTCTTGGCAGGAAGAGCACAAAATACCAATTATCATGCACCAACTAGGTAAGGAAATTTATTATTTTGTAGTAGTTAGAGGTTTTTATTATTTTTCTTGTTTTATATTAGTGCCCGCTATGGCCATTGGCACAAAGATAAGACCCAAACTCAAGTGAAAAATGTGCCACGTCTTATTGTCTTCATTACGGGAGGTGTTTGTATGTCTGAAATGCGTTGTGCTTATGAAGTTACAAATGCCATTAAAAATTGGGAAGTTATTATTGGTTCATCGCATATCTTAACCCCTGAAAATTTCTTAAGTGATTTGGGTTCTCTTTCCAAGGAAGACTAGAAATATAACAAAACAATTGGCTTAACAGAAGAGAATACAGAAAATAATGCTTAAAAAACAAAAAACAATTAAACAGTATAATTATTACTAAATGATTAAATTATAAAGAAAATATTTATAAGTTAAAAACACAAGAAATAAATAAGCTTATAACAACAGCCAGTTTAAAGTTAAAGAAGAAGAGTAGTGATTTGAATATTGAATTATTATAAAGAAAAAATAAAAAAATAAAATAAAGACAAGCATTAATTAACATTATTAATATGGTTAAACTATTTAAAATTTACTAACAATTTGTGCAATTCCCTTAATTTTTTTTAAAGATTTTTTGAAAAAAATTCAAATTATTATTGTTAACAAAAATTTTTTTAATGTTTTTTCTTATTATAATCATAAAAAAATATAATTAAAACATAAATATACAATAGACATTTTTTAAATTAAAAAAAATAATAGAAAAAATATTTTATTTATTTAAAAACCACATCTGCTGCTAAAATGTCTTACCCCTATTAAACAAAAAATAGAACAAATTATTTATTTAAAATTTGAAACAATTATTATTTCATAAAAGGAAAAGGTATTTTAGTAATTAGTAGGTTTTGTCAAAAAATTTTTAATTAACAAAAATAAAAATTAAAAAGCTGTTTAAGCAATGTAATAAGTTTTCACTTATATACTCTTTGTTTCAAAATTTATATTAAAAACAAATTAATCTATTAAAACTTAACAAAACAAAATGTGTATTTGTAGCAACGTTTAACTTCACTTTCTATATATAACTACATATATATAATTAAACTACATATATTTATATATATTTAACTTAAAACAACAACAAATATTTATAAAAAAAAAAACTTCACAAAAAATAAAACAAAAAATTTAATAAAAAACACAATAATTATTATATAAACTTTCTCTTCTCTTTAAAACTAAAAAAAAAATCTTAAAGAAACAAAACACAAAACAAAAAAAATCTAAAAAAAGAAGAATTTAAAAAACTCTTAAAAGAAATCAAATTAAGATTATTGAAACGAATTGAAAACGAGACATATTTAATTAAAAGAAAACAACAAACATTTAAATAAAAACAAACAAACAAACACAAGAAAACTTTTAGAAATCCCCACAAACTTTTTTAACAAAATTATAATTTTTTTGAAATTTTCCAGAAAATATAAAACACATGTTATTCCTTAAAAAAATAAATATAAAAAACTGTTATACAAAAACCGAATTTCCAGAAAATTTAACTGTTTCCTAATAGTTAAAATAATCAAGTTAATAATCATTTATAAAACGAAAACTGTTATACAAAATGTCTAAAAGCTTCAAGATAAATATTAATATTTAAAAGGGGTATAATTAAGGGGAATTTTTAATATTTTAGAAATTCACTAAAAAAACTTTAAAATTATTTAAATTATTTAAACTGTTAAACCAATATTTTCAATCTAAGTCGGGGTTCACACACAGCAATTTTTCTTGCCGCAATACGGAGTACCCCAACTAGAGTATTTCAGTTAATGAAACAGTTAAACAGTATAACAGTTATGGCAATATTTAAACAATTTCATATAAGATTTAAAAAATAACTGTTTAATAATATAAAAGTTCAAGTATTACAGTTGAGAAAAAATATAATATACATTATACCAAAATAAAAGTACAACAGTTTTGAAAACTGTTATATAAAATAATTATTTTGATAACTGTTTTAAGGTATAACAGTTCAAAAGACAGATATGCTGTATAACAGTTAAAACAGTAAAATATAATTGAATAATAGTTATAAAAAATGTAATTCATAAAAAAATAGTTGCAAAAAAAACTGTTATACAATATAAAAGTAATAGTATAACATTATAAAAGCACAAAACAATACATATTATAACAGATTTTAAACCGTATAAGAGTATTTAACAAATTTCTTTACAGTATAACAGTTTAAAAAAAAAAGATATACTGTATAATTGTTATAAAATACGTATGAATAACAGTTATAAATATTGTTATACACGAAAAAATAGTTGCACTAAAATTGTTAGTATAACATTATAACAGTTCAAAACAATATTTATTATAACAGATATTAATATTGTATAAGAGTATGACCAATTTTTTTTTTAAACAACACTTATACAGCACTAAGATTTATAAAAAGTCAGTATAAGAGTTTTTAACATATGTTTTTGCAAACTCTTACACAGTATAAGAGTTTAAAAAAAGTTAGTATAAGAGTTTTAACAAACTTTTGCATAATATAAGAGTTTTAATAAAAAGCCGTATGACAGTATGAGAGTTTAAACGATGTGGTTTACAGTATTTAAAATAAGAATTTTTACAAACTTTTACAAAGTATAAGAAATTAGTA
Organism: Protophormia terraenovae; assembly: GCA_951394005.1. Classification (NCBI taxonomy): domain Eukaryota; kingdom Metazoa; phylum Arthropoda; class Insecta; order Diptera; family Calliphoridae; genus Protophormia; species Protophormia terraenovae. Next base: position 7,083,463 of record OX596076.1, on the reverse strand, counting down.
TAAGTGTTTTTGCAAACTTTTGCGCAGTATAAGAGTTTTGAAAAACCCCAGTATAAGAGTTTTTCAGGAGTGTTGACAAATTTGTATACAGTATAAGAGCTTATACAAGCTCTTGACAGCATAAGAATTTTGAAATGCTCTTCTACAGTGTGAAAATACTGACACAATATAAACATTTAATCAAACTCTTATATAGTATATTAATTTATGGAGTTTGCAAGTTTTAATTAACTCAACAATGTAAAAATTATGACTAAATTTTATACATATTAAACATTCTGATATTATTGATTATAAGTGTTGTCAAAAACTCTTATACAATGCAAAAGCTTTTCACAATTCTTGTGCAATATAACGATTTGATAAACTAAAAAATTATTTTTAAATCTCTTAACAGCTTTAGATTTTGAAAAGAAATTTAAAAAAGCATAGATAATATCTTATACAGAATAAGAGTATTGACAATTTCCTATATTTACACAAATTTTATTAGTATTATATAAATGAAAAAGGGTTAAAGTATTTGTTGCAAATTAATAATTTAGAAAAATTTTGAGCTAAAAAAATGTAATTAAAACAAACTAAATTTTTTTAAAGATATAAAGTCGTATACTAACAAACTCTTATACAGTAGACGACATTTGTTTTAAAACTTGTTTAAAAAGCCTGCTAAAGGCTTAAACAATATAAGAATTAGTAACATAAATGTTAAGACAAAGTTATTATGACAAACTTTTACGACTTAAATAGATTTAAAGTTTTTATACTAATATATAACAGATTAACTGTTATATTAAATAAAAAAAGGGTTAAATTATTAAATTCTTATAACTTAAATGTTATAATAATTTTTCTAATTCCAAAAATTAACTTTTATAAATTGTGGTTTTAAATTTTATTATTTCTAATAACTGGATTATAAAACAGTTATAAATTCAAAATTTGAATATGAATATTTTAAAGTTATTCCCCTGAAAGAGAATTTTAAAATCTTTAAAATTATAAAAGGGTTGGTTTAATTTTACAAAATTAATTTAAATTTAAAAAATTTAGTTATAATACAATTTTTAATTTGTTTTTGGTATATAAATGAATTTTTTTTTTTTAACATTTAATAGATTTGAAATTATATTATAATTAAAAACATTTAAAAGGAAACAATTTGTTTAATTTTACTACACAAATTTTTAATAATAATAAAAAAGTAAAGAATTTTAAAAAATTTACAGAATTTCAGTTTAAAATATTCAACAATATTTAAAAAATATATTTAACAACAATTTGCTTTTTTTTTTTTCTTTATTAAAAGCTTAACTCTTTATATTATAAAACTATAGTTTATTTGACAATTTAAAAAGCCAAAACAAGATAAAAAAAATATTTGATATGACTTTAAAAACATCAAAGTTAAAATGAACTCTAAACAACAACAACAACAAGAAATATTAAACTGTCTTAACATTAAAAATTAAAAACAATTTAAAAAAATTATATAACAATTTAAAAAAAACAAAAAAAATATATATTATAAGAAATTAAATAGAAAAGGAAAATGATAAAAAAGTATTAAGAAAATTATTGACACTTACTGACAAATTTAATTACATTATTAATTATTATTAATAAAACAATTTATTAAACTACTAAATAAAACAAGTAGTAGAAAATGATTAAAACAAAATTTCAATGTTTAAATGTTAATTACACAAAATAATAAAAGTAATAGAACAGAATTACAAGCAATTAATTATATAAATTATTAAATGTTTTAAAAGTTTTTTGAAAAGCTAAAAAATTATTTAATTTTAATAAAACTAATAAAAAACAAAAGAAAATAAAAGGAGATTAATTAAAAATAAAGTAAACATTTTAGTTTTAAATTATTTAATTAATAAAATTTTGTTTATTTGGCAATTTAATTTATTTTAAAATTAAATTTAATTTATAATTAAATTTATTTTATAATTAAATTTAATTTTATTTATTTATTTTATTGTTCTACTTTTTTTGTTTACTTTTTCGCTGCTTTCTGTAAACATTGACGGTCTTACATCTGGCAGCCTTGTTTTTTTATTGAGGTGAATTGTAAACAAACCACCACTTATGTGTTTGTTTACATTTTTCTTTTGTTTACATTTTTTTGTATATATTTTTTGTTAATAAAATTACAATTTGTGTTAGATTTTATTAAAATTTTATTTTTATAGTTTAATTATATTAATCTCCTTATATAAGATGTTAAATTTGTATAAAAATATAACAACAAACCAATTAATAGAAATTCCTTCAAACAAATTGAATAATAAGACAATTTTTGCAATAAACTCCAGTAACTAAAACAAAATTGAAATACAAAAATTAAATATATTAAATGTTTAATGTATTAAAATATCTTTGTAAATGTTTAAACTAACAAAAAAGTAGTAAAAAAATATCCGAAATGTTTTGAAATTACTTAAAACTTTAATCTCTTAAAACAATTAAAAAAAAAAATATTAGAAATTGATAAAATTACAAAGAAATATACTTTATTAAAACAACAACAACTTTAAGAATAAAATATTTAAAATAACAACTAATAAAAGGAACAAAAATTTAAAAGAATTATCTAAGCAAACGATAAAACCATTTAAAAGAATAAATTAAGAATTATGTAAAGAAATCAATATTTACTATATAAAAAAATGTAATAATGATAAAGTATTTAAACTCTAACATAAATTAACACCCCGAAAAAATTATGCCGGCTAAGAAATCCAGCTAATAAATGAAAATTCAAGCTTAAAAAATCCAGTAAAGTTAAAAGAAAATTATATGAATTAAGAGAATTTAAAAGCTACACCCATTAAAAGAGAAAAATAATTACTGAGCAAGGCAGAACAACTTTTTAACTTAAACAAAATATAATAAAGAATAAATACAACTAAAATTATTAAATTTATATTAAGCAGAAGTGATAAAAATCATTTTTAACTAAAATAAAAGCCGTTCCCACTTAACTAAGGCCTACCTTTAACTACTAAAAGAGAAATAACAACAACTCAGCAAAGCAGAAATAATTATTTAACAATTCAAAATTATAAAACTATAAAGTAAATGCTTAAAACTGACCTTCGTTTAAGATCTAAGAGCAGAATGTTTTAGAAATATACAAAAGTGTGGGAAATGTAACATTAAAAGAGAAAATCACAAGTTCATTAAGGTCGCCATAACTTTAAAAGAGAAAATCTTTAACACATTTGGGTCGCAATAACTTTTAAAAGAGAAAATCTTTAACACATTTGAGTGAAAATAAGTTTTAAATTATTAAAAGTTGGATTTTATAATAATTTACAAGAACTTTATCCAGAATTGAAAAACAAGACCTTTGTTTAAGATCTAAGAGCAGAATGTTTGAAATATAAAAGAGTTTTGGAAAAACTAACATAAAGAGAGAACATCACCAGGTCATTTGGTTGGGAAAAACTTTAAAAGAGAAAATCTTTTAACTCATTTGAGTCAAAATAACTTTTTAGTTAATAAAATGTAAATTTGAAATAATTTACAAGAACTTTATTAAGAATGGAAATAAATAAGACCTTCGTTTAAGATCTAAGAGCAGAAGGTTTGAAATATCGAAGAGAACATTAAAAGAGTAAAATTCATTTTGGTCGGTGTAATAATTAAAAGCTTGATTTTTAAATCATTTTCAACAAATTAATTAAGATGGGAATAAAAACGACCATTATTTAAGATCTAACAGCTGAGGGTTTAAAATATAAAAAGAGTGTAAGAGATTTTAAAAATAAAAGAGAAAAAATAATATATTTTTTAAAAGCATAAAACTCTAAAGTAATAAACTTGATTTATATAATATTTAAAAGTTTCGGAAGCAAAAATAAATAATAACACACACCACGTTTAACAACTAACAGCAGAAGGCCTAAAATTTATAAGATTTAAAGAGATTTAAATAATAAAAGAGAATAATAACATCTACGTATTAGAAGAAAGAATTTCAAAAGAGATTAAACTAAATTTAAATGGTTTTAGTACTAAAATTAAATTAAAATAAAGTTTAAAAACCTTCATTTAATAACTAACAGCAGAAGGCCTAAAAATTTAATTTAATAATTAAAGAGAATTAATTTTAAAAATGAGATAAACATCTTCTCTAGAAAGTAAAATAACTTTTAAAGTATTTAAATTTAATTTATATAATATATAACTTATAAATGATAAATACATGGTTAAAAATTAAAAAAATTAATTAGTATTTAAGACAATATTTATGCAAACACTTATTTAAAAAACAATATTTAAATATTACAAAAAAATTAATGACAAATTAAAATATTAAAACAAAAATATTTATCAAATCAATAAAAATATTATAAAATCATAGAGATTAATATAAATTTATAATATTTAGTATAAAATTTATACCAGATACTATTTCAAAAAAAGTATAATATTGAATAAATCAAACGTATGAAAGCAAAATCACAAAATCCATTTTCACTTTTCATAAAAATAAAAACCTTAAGAGAGTTTTTTTCCAAAAAGTTTTCTTTTATCAAATAAAATAACATCTTACATAACAAGTCGTTGCCCATTTGAAGAAAGCTTTAAAGAAAAAAACTTTTTAAAGGTTTTTAATTATTAAAATAAAACAAATCAAATAGATTTAAATATTAAATAAAAGACAGACAACGTTATCTTATCTAAAAAAAATACACATGTTGGTCCATATTTATATAAAATTTAAACATAAAGTATACTTATTATATACAAAATTATAACAATTTATACTTATTATAAAAAAATCATACTTATTATAAAATGTATACTTATCATACAAAATTTAATGATTATACAAAAAAAAATATATATTTATCTATTTAAAACAAGTATCTTAGCAACTTGAAATACAAGTTTGATATAAAGAAAACAATTTTGTAGTTTGTAAGTTAAAATTATATAAAAAAAGTTATAAAAACAAAGTATAAAAATTTATAACTTAAAAAAGATTCATGAAATCTGGGTATAAAATTAAAGAAATTTTGTAGTCTATAAGCTAAAAGACTTTAAATATTTTTATTAAGTTTAAAAGAGAGAAAAAAAAAAAAAATAAAATTAAAATCTTAATTTTAAACACCAGCAACAAGAAGAAAAAAATCAGGACCCTTTAAGAGATTAAAAGAGAAAAACATAAATAAATATAAAATAAATTTCTATTAAATGATTATACTCCAACAAAAAATTTAATACGGAAAATGTAAACTCCAGCTTGAAAAATATCCTTTTAAATAACATCAAGTAATAAAAGAGTTTCGAAAGAAAAAGAATTTTAAGTTTAAATAACATTAAAAGAGAAAATTAACTTGACATCAAAAAACTATATAAATAAAATAAAAAAACTTTTAAAGTATTTTAGCTTAAATTAAAGTATAACTTTAAGTTTTAGCTCTCCTTCGTTTAACATCTTAACATCAGAAGGAATTAAATATTATATCCATCTTAAAAAAAAATAAGTTGCCATATAAGAGAAGAACATCGTCTCAATAAAAAAGTATTATCGTAGTTAAAAACAAATTTAAAGCTAAAATTTAAATGTGACTTTAAAATAAGCTAAAATATTTTTTAAGTTAAAAAGAAAAAAGAAAAAAATCCCTTATTAACATCCAGAAAAAAACTTAAGAGAAATTAATACTAAAAGATAAAATAAATCAAACTCTTAAAGGGTTCAGTTAAAAATAGAAATAAAAGAATAAATTTGCTCTTAAAAAATAACATCAAAAATATATGATTTTAATCAACAATTAAAAAATAATCAAATTTAAGAGAAGCTTAAACATTAAAGAGAATTTTATTTTTTATAATTTCTTAAATAAAATCAAGCTAATATTTTATTGATCTTAAGACTTTAAGAAAATCTTTTCGTTTAACATCTAACATTAGAAGAGATTTTTATACTCCCAAAAAGCTTTAAAGCTTTTATTAATATTAAGCTTGTTTTCTTTTAAGAAATCATAGAAAACTAACAACAAAATTAAACAAATTGAAATAAAATATTTGATTTCAATGTACATTCATAACCTAACAGCAAAAAGGTTAAAGTTTAAAACAAGCTAACTCAAAAGAAAGCTTAAAATAACAACTGATAAAAATTTAAAATCATTTACAATAAAAAAGTTGAAAGTATTAATTTTAATTTATTAAAAATTGTAAGATTCTTTAAATAAAATCAAATTATATTATTATAAGATTTTGAGGCTTTAGAAAATCTTTTCGTTTAACATCAGAAGAGATTTTTATACTCCCAAAAAGCTCTTAATGTTTTATTAATATTAAACTTGATTTATTTTGAGAATCATACAAATTTAATAATAAAATTATACTAAAGCAACTAAAATATTTGATTTTTAACTTCATTTAAAAACTAACAGCAGAGAGTTTTAATTTAAGAGAAGCTAACACTAAGAGAAAAAAAAAACATCATGAACTCAGCAAAGTTTAATTTTATTTTATTAAAAATTGTAAAATTCTTTAAATTAAATCAAGTTATATTATTATAAGATTTTGAAGCTTTAGAAAATCTTTTCGTTTAACATCAGAAGAGATTTTTATACTCCCAAAAAGCTCTTAACCTATTATTAATATTAAACTTGATTTATTTAAAGAATCATACAAATTTAATAATAAAATTAAACCAAAACCAAATAAAATATTTGATTTTCAACTTCATTTAACACCTAACAGCTGAAGAGTTTTAATTTAATAGAAGCTAATACTAAAAGAGGGAAAAAAAAAAACATCATGAACTCAGTTTTAATTTTAGAGAAGCTAACACTAAGAGAGGAAAAAAACATCATGAACTCAGCAAAGTTTAATTTTATTAAGAATTGTAAGATTTTTTAAATAAAATCAAGTTATATTTTTATAAGATTTTGAAACTTTAGAAAATCTTTTCGTTTAACATCAGAAGAGATTTTTATACTCCCAAAAAGCTCTTAATCTTTTATTAATATTAAACTTGATTTATTTTGAGCATCATACAAATCAATTAATAAAATTAAACCTAAACTTAATAAAATATTTGATTTCCTACATCATTTTAAATCTAACAGCAGAAGAGTTTTAGTTCAAGACAAGCTAACTGTAAGAGAGATAAAAACAACATCTCTTCTAAGCATCAGATCTTTAAACATATTAAATTTTTATTTCATAATGATCATATGTTGCGCTAAATAAAATCAAGCTAATATTTTATTAATCTTGAGGCTTAAGAAAATCTTTTCGTTTAACATCTAACAGCAGAAGAGATTTTTATACTCCCAAAAAGCTCTAGATCTTTTAATAATATTAAACATGATTTATTTTGAGGAACATATTGAACTACAAATGAAATGATCTTTAGCTTTGAAAATACTCTTAGTTTAACATCATATTTAAGAGATTATCAAAACTAAAAGGGGAAAAACAACCTCTCATTGAAGCATAAGATCTATAAAAATATTAAATTTTCATTTCATAAAGATCATATAGTTCTTTTACTAAAATTAAGCTATATTATTTTGATTTTATGCTTTAAGAAAATCTCTTCATTTAACATCTATTAGAAGAGATTTTTATACTCCCAAAAAGCTTAAGATCATAATATTAAGTTTGATTTTTTTAAAGGGATTATAATGAACAACAAATGAAATGATTTCTATCTTCAAAACTTCACTTCCTTTAATATCAAATATAAGAAGACTAAAAGTTTAAGAGAACAGTAGTTAATTGATCTGCAGCTTTATAAATACTCTTCATTTAACATCTAACATTAGAAGAGTTAAAATTTAAGAGAAAATCAAAACTAAAAGAGAAAAAGCAACCTCTCATTTAAGCATACGATCTATAAAAAAAAAAAATATTTAAATTATCATATCATAATGACCATATAGTTCCTTTAATTAAAACAAGCTATATGATTTTGATTTTATGCTTTAAGAAAATCTCTTCATTTAACATCTATTAGAAGAGATTTTTATACTCCCAAAAAGCTTAAGATCATAATATTAAGTTTGATTATTTTTAAAGGAATTATAATGAACAAAAAAATGAAATGATATTTAGCTTTAAAAAGACTCCTCATTTAACATCAAATATTTGAAGACTAAAAATCTAAGAGAACAGAAATTAATTGAGCTTCAACTTTATATAACATCTAATATTAACAGAGTTAATATCTAAGAGAGCAGTTATTATATATTAAAGTTTTAATTATTAGCATAACGTTTTAGAAAAACCTAATGAATTCAAGTTGAAATATTTAACTTCTAGGTTTTTGATAACTTCTTCGTTTAACAGCTAACATCAGAAGGGTTATTATACTCCCAAAAAAAGCCCCAGAAGATTGAAAATTATTAACTTGGAGTTCAAGAGGTAAACAACAAACGTTTTCCCTAAAGAAATTAAAACCAATATATTTAATATTAAACTTTAACTTTAAGAAATATTCAGGATTAAATTTTAACTTTAAAAAATCTTGGTTTAAACTCCTCCAATAAAAGAAATAATAAAATTTAATCAAAATTAAGAGCAAATAATATATAAAAGAGTAAATAGATTCTTCATAAAGCAAAATTGTTGAGTTTTTTAATAAAAAAAAAAAAAAAAAAAAAAAAAAAAACTTTTTAAAAAAAAATCTTAAAAAACAAATCATTTAAATTTTAATACAAAATATTTAAAGTCTTTTAAGGAAAAAAAAAATAATAATAAATATTAAAACAATTTCAAAAGGAATCTATTATAACAAATATTAAAAAATAATTTCTTATATTTAACAATTTTTATTAAAATTAAATTATTTATAAAGCTATAGAAATATTTAAAATTTAAATTTAACATTTTTTGTTTGAAAACAATTTAAAAAGAAAACCTTTAACTTACCTTAACACTATATTAAACATTTTATTAATATATTATTTAAAATCTTATAAATCTTTATTAAAAAATTTTAAATCATTTATTAACAAAAAATTTATATTTAAAATTTATATATAAAATTTTAAAGAAAAAAATTATAAAGCCTAAAAGGAACCAAATAAATTATAAGGAAGAAAAGAATAGCTAAAATTCTTATAAGGAAACCCACAATTTAATAATTATAACTCTTATAAAAAGCTCTTATATTTATAATTATTTTATAAAAAAAACTCTTCATTTAACATCGCATAGTTGAGGAGTTAAAAATCGAAAACTAATAAAAAGCAGTTAACAGTAAAAGAGAAATAATAACATCTCTAAAAATAGCAGTTGACAACTAAAACAGTTTAAGAGGAGCAGCTAAAAGTAAAAGAGAAATAATAACATCTCAACAAATAGCAGTTGACAACTAAAACTATTTTAAGAGCAGTTAACAGTAAAAGAGAAATAATAACATCTCAACAAATAGCAGTTGGCAACTAAAACTATTTTAAGAGCAGTTAACAGTAAAAGAGAAATAATAACATCTCAACAAATAGCAGTTGGCAACTAAAACTGTTTTAAGAGCAGCTAATAGTAAAAGAGAAATAATAACATCTCAACAAATAGCAGTTGACAACTAAAACAGTTTAAGAGGAGCAGCTAATAGTAAAAGAAATATTATATTGTTTTTTAAGAAATTAAGCTAAAATTTAAAAACAAGATCATAACAAAAATCTCAAATTAAATCTTAATCTCAATAGAAATAGAATGCCATTACTATCCAAAAGTAAAAGAGAGTTTAAGAGCAGCTGCCTGTAAGAGTGAAAAAAATTAAGTATATGATTACTTTAAGATCTCTCTTTCTTTTAAAGTTAAAAATCTTTTTTATTAATTAATTTTTTTGAAACCTTTTCTTTTCCTTATTTTAAAATCAAGCTTTATATTATTAAACTTTTAAGCTTTCTCTTCGTTTAACATCTAACATCAGAAGAGTTTAAGAAAAAAAATATATACTCCCGCTAATACAGAGAAATAACAACATCTCCAAGCAAATAAAGCTTTAAAATGTTTAAAATATTTTGAATGATTTTAGAAAAAGGAAAAGAAAAGGTTTCAAAAATTATAAAACAATAAAAAAAGAAATTTAACTTTAAAACCACGAAAGAGAATTTAAGAACAAAAGAGTAACTTAAAGGCAGAGGAAAGTAATAAATAGTTATGTAAGGAAATAATACAATAATAGAAATTTGAAAGCTTTTAAAGCTCTAATTAAAAAACAGAAAATATATGAAAGCTCTTAATAAGGCTTTTAATAAAAAAAAGCTTTTAACTTCTGGTTAATATTTTAAAAAAGAGATTTTTTTATTAGAGAAATTATGAAGAATTTAAATTAAAAACTAAAGAACACTAAGGACTAAATTAAAAGCTGGTCTATAGTTTAGGTAATAGTAAAGACTATAGTTAGAAGGAATGATTAGACTTTTAAAGAGACTAGAATATAAACTGGAATAAAGAATATATACTTAAAAAAAAACTAGACTAAAGACCAGTCTGTAGAACGGAAGTAAAGATTAAAATAAAAACTAAAGATTTTGTCTTAAATTCAACTATAAATTGGTCTACTGATTAGATTACAAACTAGATTATTGTCTAATCCAGTGGCTAGACTAAAAGCTAGGTTGTGGCCTAAACTATTGCTTAGATTAAAGATTATTGTTTAGACTATAAACTAGATTATTGTTTAAACTATTGACTCGACTATAAATTACTACTATTGTCTGAAATGTTGACTAGAATTTTGATTAGACTATAAACTAAGTAGTTGTTTAGACTATAAACTAGATTATTATCTAAACTATTGGCTAGACTATAAGCTAGGTTGTTGTCTAAACTATTTGCTCGACTATAAACTACTACTATTGTCTAGAAGGTTGACTAGATTATAGACTATTAATTAGACTATAAACTGGACTATTGTTTAGACTATAAACTAGATTTTTATATAAACTATTAGCTAGACTATAAGCTAGTTTGTTGCGTAAACTATAGACTATAAACTAGATTATAGCCCAAACTATTGACTCGACTATAAAGTTGACTATTGTCTAGAATATTGAATAGTTTATGGACTATTGATTAGACTATAAATTGGACTATTGCTTAGACTATAAACTAGATTATTGTTTAAACAATTAGCTAGACTATAAGCTAGGTTGTTGTCTAAACTATTGGATAAAATATTTATTGTTGACTAGACTATAAACTTGATTATTGTCTAAACTTTTGACTGGACTATAACTCTTCTAATGCCTACAATATTGACAAAATTATAGACAATTGATTAGACTATAAACTGATATATTAAGTGGACTATAGATTAGGTTATAGTCTGAACTATTGTTTGGTCTATAGACTAGCCTATGGACTAGACTATTGACGGTAGTCTAGGCTTTAGTCTAAATTATATATTAAACTATAGCCTACATTATTATTCAGACTTCAGTGCATACTATTAATAAAACTATAGTCCCGTCTTTTAATGTCTTGTTTTATAATTTAGTTAAAATTTTCATTTAGTTTCTTTAAAAAATCTCTTAATTTAAATAAAGTTTAATAAAATTTTAAAAGTTTTAAAAATATTTAATAGCATTTTAAAAATTCATAACAATTTTTTTAATAAAATTTAAAAGTAATCTCTTTAAGGAAGGAAAACCAACAATAAACAAATATTAAAAAATATCTATTAACAAAAAAGAAATCTTAAACAAACTTTAAAGCAAATAAACAATATTACAACAAAATATATTTAAATAAAAATATAAACTATAAACAATATTACCAAACAAAAATAACAAAATATTCTATTAATTTAAACCATATTACTACAAAAAAATATTCAAAAGTATATTATAAAATATTTAAAAAAATATAAAAAAATATTAAAAAAAATTTATTAAAAACTTATTAATTATTACTTATTATATATAAAATATTACTTATTATTCATAAAATATTTAATTAATTAATTAATCTTCAAATATATTTATTAACTACTTATATAATTAAACATAATCATTTCACAATCTTTTTTAAAATTCCTTCTATTTTTGTATAAACGTATGAAAGTCTTTTATTACTTTTTTTTCTTGTATCATCGACCATCTTAACCCGAAAGCTTTTAAACAACATCTTCTAAAGCTTTTTGGAGAGAGAAAAAAGTAAAATTTTGAATGCAAGTATGTATAAAAATATATATATATGTTTATTACAAAATAACTTAACATCTTTAAAGAAGGATTATTTAAAAAAGAAAGTAAATTAGTTGTAAGCTAAAGAAAAAATAAAAATATAAATTAAGAAAAAAAAAAAATATTAGTTAATAAGCATTTGAATGAATTACAATATTAAATGAATTATTATTAGTATTTAGGCTTAAAATATTAAAGGATTTAGGATGAAAAAACTTATAAAAAATTAAAAAGTTTAACTAACATCTTAAGCTTTTTAAAGAAAATTCTTAAATTCTTAATAAAATATAGCAAATATTTACATATATATATTCAAAGAAAAAGTTTAATAAGCTTAAGCTATTAAAAAAATTTATTAAAACTTAAACTTATAGAACAAAATCTTAGTAACTTTAAGACAGCTTAAGGGGGAAATAATAAGCCCCCTTAAAAAAAACAAGCAAATATTTAACAACTTAAATAATCTCTTCTTAAACAAAAAATAAAGATTAAAAAGAAAATAGTTTAATCCCCACAATTAAATAACAAATAAACTTTAAATAATTATATATAACCAACACAAATAATTAAATAAATAAACCTTAAAGAGAAACAACTAGCAACAAGTTTACTCTAGGCTTAACAAAACAAATTAAACAATTTAAAACAACCGCTTTGAAGGATTAATATAATTAAAACTATAACAAAGAGATTACTTTTCTGATATAAAAATAATAAAATAAATTAAAAAGTTAATAAAAAATTCAACAAAATTTAAGAAAAAAAGAGCTTTCGTATTAAAGAAAAGAAATTAACCAAGAGCTTTAAACTAAAACTTAAACAAAAACATTTTTTTTAAAAATTAATAACAAAAAATATTTTTAAAAATATTATAACATTAAAATAAAATAATTATAATAAAAGAGCTTTTTTCCTTGTTAATAATAAGAGTTATATTATATAAATATTACCTAAAGAGAATTTATAAAAAAAAGCTATCTCTAACTATCCCTCTCCCCAACAAAGTAAGAGCATAATGTTTTATTAATTAACATCCCTTAAAACTTTTAAAATAATAAAAATATATTTAAAATAACAACTCAAATAATTTATTTAAATAAATCCCTATATGTATTTTATAAAAATAATTAAAAAGTTCCCAGGCAAATATACCAAGAGACCAAATAAGAGATAAAATAAGAGCAAAATGGTCAAACAATAACCAAGCAAAGAGAAACAAAACAATTAAACTAAATAAATTCATGAAACTTTTTAGCAAATTAAAGGAATTTATAAAAAATTCTTAAAGAAAACAAACAAAATTAAATGTTTTTAATAAAAATTCAAATAATTTAGAGAATTTTATAAATAATTCTTAAGAAAATAAACAAATTTCTCTTAATAAGCTAAAACAAAGTAAGAGAAAAAATTTAAAATTAATTTGTTCAATTAAAATGAAAATTTTTTTAAATTTCCTTAACAAAAAATAAGTTTTTAATGGATTATTAAAAGAATTAAACTTTAAATAAAATGTTTTAAAAAATTCCTAAGAAAACAAACAAATTTCTCTTAAATTTCAAACAAATTAAGAGAAAAAATAAACCCTTCAAAAAAAAAAAAAATATATATATATATATACAAATCCAATAAAAATTTCTTAAAATTTCCTTATTTAAAGGTTGATTTTTTAAATATTTTTAATATAAAATCAAATAATTTAATAAATTTTATAAAAATTTCTTAATAAAACATAAAATTTTCTCTTAAAATTAAGATAAGTCATGTAATCTTAATTGGTTCAAATTAAATGAAAATTTTTTTAAGTTTCTTTCACTAAAAAGGAAATTTTTTAATTGTTTACTAAATAAAATCAATTTTTTATTAAAATTCTATAAAAATTTATTAAGAAAAGAAACAAATTTCTCTTAAAATTTCAAAAAAAATTAAGAGAAAAAATAAAATCTTGAAAAACTTACAATTCAAATAAAAATTTCTTAAAATTTCCTAGTTTAAGGTACAATTTGAACAATTTTTAATACAAAATAAAATTATTTATTAAATTCTATAAAAATTCCTTGAGAAAATATACAATTTTCTCTTTAAATCTCAAGCAAATTAAGGGAAAACATGTAACCTTAATTTGTTCAAATTAAATGAAAATTTCTTTTACAAAAAAGGAAATTTTTTAATTGTTTACTAAAGAAAATTAATTTTTTATTAAAATTCTATAAAAGTAGCTTAAGAAAACAATTTTCTCTTAAATTTTAAAACAAATTAAGAGAAAAAAAAATTCTTGAAAAAATTACAATTCAAATAAAAATTTCCTCTTTTAAAGGGACGTTTGAATGGTTTTTAATACAAAATAAAATGTATTATTAAATTCTATAAAAATTCTCTGAGAAAATATCAAATTTTCCCTTTAAATCTCAAGCAAATTAAGGGAAAACATATAACCTTAATTTGTTCAAAGTAAATGAAAATTTCTTTAACAAAAAAAGAATTTTTTAATTGACTACTAAAGGAAATTAATTTCTTAGTATATTCTATAAAAATTCCTTAAGAAAACAAACAAATTTCTCTTAGCATTTCAAATTTTTACAAGTTAAAAGAGAAAATCTAATTTTACTTTTTTTCAATAAAAATTAAAAATTCTTTAAATTTTCTTAAAAAAAAGTAAATTTTTAAATTTATTATTAAATGAATTAGAAATATTTATTAAATTTTATAGAAATTTTTTAAGAAAAAGTAATTTTTTCTACAAAATTCTTTTAAAAAAATAAAGGGATAAAATCTAAACCTACTTTTTTTAATTCAAATGAAAATTTCTTTAAATTTCTTTATTTAAAAGAAATTTGTTTAATGTAGTTTTAATACAAAATAAAACTATTTGTTAAATTTTATATAAATTTCATCATAAAAAGTAAAATTTTCTCATAAAATTTTTAAAAAGAAAATCTAACCTTACTTTTTTTTTGAACAAAAAATTTCTTTCAATTTCCTTAAAAAAAGGCATAAATTTGAAAATATTTTTAAAGAAAACATATTATATTAATGTTTTTTATTTATATGAAATAAAAAATGTAATATTTTCTTAACAATTTTAAGAAAGAAAAACGTCTAATTTAATTTTTTTTTCTGATAAAATTAAAAATTCCTTTAAAAAAATCTTAACAAAAATTGTTAAAAAGAAACTCGTTTGCTTGGTTAATTTAATAAGGTTTTAAATATTTTTCTTGTTAAAAAAAAAGTTTAACTAAACTTTGTTTAAATTACATTTTTTTTTACCATTTTTTTAACTTAAATCTTATTTTTATTAAAAAAACTTAAACTTTCAAGCAATATTTATGCCACATTAATATCTTATTCAACACTTATACAACAATTTATTAAAGTTATTTAAAAAAATTATTATTTTAAAATCTAATAGTTTATAAGAACAAAACTCTTAAACTCAGAGTTAAATGTTTTTTCTTTATTTAATATAAAATTTATATAAAATAAATTTTTTCTTAAAAAATATCATATAACACTTAAAGCCTTAAAAACTTTATAATCAATATATTAACTCACCAGCGTTTAAATAATAAAAAATTTTTACAAATCCTGACAAAGAAGTTGAGGATCTTTATTTGGATTTTTAAAAACAAAATTTAAACGTTTAAACGTTAATATGTTTTATCTAACTTAAAACAAAAATTACTTTGTATAACAAATAAATATATAACAAATTTATTTAATTAATTATTTAAACAAATATTTATTATTAATAATAAAAATTAAATTTAAGTAAGAGCAAAGAAAAAAATATTATAAAAAAATCCGAACATTTTTATAATAATCCGAACAATTATTGCTTACAAAACTATGAGAATAAAATAAAAATATAAATGAATTTATTAATAATTCATAAGAAATTTTATTAAATTTCTAATTTAGTTATTAAGGAAATTATTTAAACACATTTAAACAAATATTTAATTAAATATAATCTAAACAATTTATA
Source organism: Protophormia terraenovae (assembly GCA_951394005.1). Lineage (NCBI taxonomy): Eukaryota > Metazoa > Arthropoda > Insecta > Diptera > Calliphoridae > Protophormia > Protophormia terraenovae. The sequence continues at coordinate 7,067,299 of OX596076.1, read as the reverse complement.
AACAAAAAAAAATTATTTAACTTATTTAAAACTATAAAACATCTTATAAATATTAATACTTCTTAACACATATATAAAAAAAATATAAAATAAACAATAATTTGATCTATAAAACAGTCAATTTATTCCAAAATATTAAAAAAATATTAAATACCAAATGAATTAAAAAAAATCTTAGAACAAAAAAACCAAAATTTATTAATTTATTTAAAATTATTAAAAAAATAAATACCATTTGAGAAAGCAAATTGTTGTTAAACAAATTTTAATTTAAAATCTTTAAAATTGGAAAAAAAAAATATTCATTCTAACCTTACTTTTTTCAAATTAACCCTACTTTTTCTTTACTTCAAATTAAAAAGAAAATTTCAAATGTTTTCAATAAAATAAAAAGCAAATGAATAAATTTTATTAATATTTCCAAAAAAATAAAACAAATTTTCTTAAAAAAAAATTTTAAAAATTTAAAATATAAAAATAAAATCTAACCCTACTTTTTTAAAACAAAATATTAAGTTAAATACAAATAAAATAAAAACAATTTTAAAACAGATTTAATATAAAACAAACTTAATACCTAATAAATTTATAAAAAAAATTCTAGCAAAAATTAAACAAAATTTTTCAAATTTTCTTAAAATTAATAAAAAAAGAAAAAAACTAACCCAACTTTTTTTTTTTTAACAGAAACAAAAATTAAAAAATGTTTAAAACAAAACAAAAAAGTAAGCTTTTAAAAGAAATTTAATAACTCAAACATTTAATTAAATTCAATTTAAATTTATTACAAAACTATATTAACATTTCTCACAAATTTTCCCCCTTAACCCCTAATAACATGTGTTTTATATTACATCCCTTTCATTAAAGCTACTTGAAAGAACAAAAATATATATTAAATTTAAAAAACTTTTAAACACAAAAATTCCCGAAGAAAAAACTAATTTTAACAACTTATGTAGCAATATTCTTAAATAACAACAACAAAAAACCAACAATTTATAAACAACAAAAATAAAAAATAAATTCATAAAAGTTTTCATCAAATTTTTAAATAAATAAAATAAAATAAAAAAACATCACAATTTCTGAAAAACCCCCTACAACAAATAAAGTGTTTTATTTAAAAAAGGAAATAAAAGGGAGTAAATTTACTAAAATAAAAAAATAAAATTTAAAGCAAAATATTAATCAAATTTCTTTGCAGATTAAAATTAAAAAGCATACGAATTTACAGGAATAATATGCATCTACAGGAAACCACCCAACATGAACAAGAATATGTAGTTTAGTTTATTGACAACAAAAATTGCAAGTTTATGATTTCTTTGCTACCGCCCAGGAGAAGTCCTTAAGTCTTTGGTACACAATCAAAATTATTTAGTTAAAGTTTTAAAAACAATTATAGAAAAACCTTTAATATAAAATTTATTGTAATATGGTAATCTTATATAGAATGTAAGATATGGCAACACATCTATATATAGACTATTTCATAGTCTCTACTACAGACTATTTCATAGTCTCTACTACAGACTATTTCATAGTCTCTACTACAGACTATTTCATAGTCTCTACTACAGACTATTTCATAGTCTCTACTACAGACTATTTCATAGTCTCTACTACAGACTATTTCATAGTCTCTACTACAGACTATTTCATAGTCTATTCTATAGACTATTTCATAGTCTATTCTATAGACTATTTCATAGTCTATTCTATAGACTATTTCATAGTCTATTCTATAGACTATTTCATAGTCTATTCTATAGACTATTTCATAGTCTATTCTATAGACTATTTCATAGTCTATTCTATAGACTATGAAATAGTCTATTCTATAGACTATTTCATAGTCTATTCTATAGACTATTTCATAGTCTATTCTATAGACTATTTCATAGTCTATTCTATAGACTATTTCATAGTCTATTCTATAGACTATTTCATAGTCTATTCTATAGACTATTTCATAGTCTATTCTATAGACTATTTCATAGTCTCTACTACAGACTATTTCATAGTCTATTCTATAGACTATTTCATAGTCTATTCTATAGACTATTTCATAGTCTATTCTATAGACTATTTCATAGTCTATTCTATAGACTATTTCATAGTCTATTCTATAGACTATTTCATAGTCTATTCTATAGACTATTTCATAGTCTATTCTATAGACTATTTCATAGTCTATTCTATAGACTATTTCATAGTCTATTCTATAGACTATTTCATAGTCTATTCTATAGACTATTTCATAGTCTATTCTATAGACTATTTCATAGTCTATTCTATAGACTATTTCATAGTCTATTCTATAGACTATTTCATAGTCTCTACTACAGACTATTTCATAGTCTATTCTATAGACTATTTCATAGTCTATTCTATAGACTATTTCATAGTCTATTCTATAGACTATTTCATAGTCTATTCTATAGACTATTTCATAGTCTATTCTATAGACTATTTCATAGTCTATTCTATAGACTATTTCATAGTCTATTCTATAGACTATTTCATAGTCTATTCTATAGACTATTTCATAGTCTATTCTATAGACTATTTCATAGTCTATTCTATAGACTATTTCATAGTCTATTCTATAGACTATTTCATAGTCTATTCTATAGACTATTTCATAGTCTATTCTATAGACTATTTCATAGTCTATTCTATAGACTATTTCATAGTCTATACATAGTCTATACTACAGACTATTTCATAGTTTATACTGCAGACTATTTTATAGTCTATAATATAGACTATTTCATAGTCTATATTATAAACTATTTTATGGTCTATACTATAGACTATTTTGAAGTCTATACTATAGACTATTTTATAGTCTGTACTATTTTATAGTCTACGAGCGTATAAGCCTGCCACTGCCAGGTAATATAATATAGTAATAAAAATATGGACAAACAAATCCGAAAATTTTTAAGAAAATATATGAGAAACATTTTGATGCTTTTCCTTTCCATAATCGAAGTTAATGATTTAGAATCCGATGGGTTAATAGTGATTAAAGTATTAAATTATTAAACTTTTTAAAACCAAAAAATAATAAAAATTGACGTAAATGCTCTCCCTGACCGAAATGTAAAATCAGTTTTCGATATGATCTGGGGAGCAAACAATGAGTATAGCAAATCAAAATTTCTTAAAACCAAAAACAGACATAAAAATAGCTGAAAAAATCGCGTATCTTCGCTCCTTTGTAAAAAAATAACACATTTGAAAACTTCAGAACGCTCTAGAAAGAGAAAAAATGCTTAGAAAGAGACTCATAAATCCGATTATCTACGCTCCCAGATACAAATTTTAAAATCTGACTCCATAAGGATTTGTAGGACGAATAGCTTTATAAGCCAAATTTTTTACCATCTCTAGGAGCTTCAGAAGGCTCTGGAAAGCCAAAATATGCTTAGAAAATAGAAAATGAAAGAAATTTCAAAATCTAGCTCAGTTAGGATTTGTAGGAAGAATAGGAGCTTCAGAAAGCTCTGGAAAGAAAAAAAGAAAAATGCTTAGAAAATGGCACATAAATTTCATTATTTATTCTCCCTGATAGAAATGTCTAAATCCGGCTCCGTTGTAGGACGAAAACTTTTAAAAGTGAGCCAAATTTTCCGGGAGCTTTAGAAAGCTCTGGAAAGAGAAAATATGCTTAGCAAATTATATATATATAGAACATATTATAGACTATTTTATAGTCTATCAGCCCAATCATAAACAAAAATTCCGCGTGATATTCCTCACTTTTCCTCATACTCTTATTGTGAAAAATAAAAATATTATTTTCGTGGAAAATAAATTCCTTGGGAATATTTATGATTGGGCTGTATATATGTATCTGACGCCACATTATTGTCTATACATACTATACTCCAACTTCTTTCTATTATTTAGGTATAAAAAAATCAATTTCATTTTATTTCTATTTTTATACTGACTTTATTTTTTAGTTTTACTTTATTTTTTTATTTAATTACTTTTTATTTTTATTTTTTTAAATATAAAATAATATTAACATTTATAGTGTATTTAATGATGTATTTGTTTACAAAGGACCTTAAATATTACTAGATTTCTTTAATTATTTATAATTTAAATATTATTAAATATTAAATATTTTAATGTATTTAATTTAAACTGCAAATATTACAATATGTTTCATACTATTTTGTTTGATATATTTTATTTTGCATTACAGCGCCTTATAAGCGTATTTTTAAACAAAAATAAAAAGGAGGTTGTTTTCTTTATTTTATAATTTTTTTTTTCTTTTTTTGTAAATTATTTTATATGTATATAAAAAAATAATAATAAAATATATTTAATTATATTAAACTTAAACAGAATAAATTTGTTTGTCTAACCATTGTATTAGGATGGCTTGTGCGTTGGGGGGTTTTTACTATTTATATGAATTTAAAAGGGACGTCCATTCGTTGTATTACCATAATAGTTGGGTCGTTCGGGTAGTTTTGGTGGTGCATTGGGCACAGGGCGACTAATGAAGGAAGAGATAGAAGAGAAAAAAATGTTAAATAAATTTTTGGTAAAATAAATTTTAAAGAAATAATAAAATTATATTTAAACTTATGTTATATAAAAAAAACCCACTCACCATTTTGTTTGCATTAGGCTATGAAAAGCTAGACTAATTAGTGCTTAGAAAGATACCTTTAACCGTTTGGGAAAAGTTAAGTAGTATAAAATAATAATGATCAAAGCTTATTTTAAGCAAACGAAAAATTTTATACAAAATAAAAAGTGATGAAAATGAATGATAATGAAACGAAAGGTGAGTACAATTTGAGACAACAAAAGCAAGCTTGATAATAGCAGCTGTGGAATTTTTTAAAAGAATATTTTTAAATTTTGTTACTCAAAAATACTAAATTTATACAAAAATACATTTTTTATGTTAAAAAAAATTTCAAACCACCCTCGTATGTTTAAAAAACCCTGCCATTAGCTTTATTTAATAGAAAAATTATTAGTTAAACGACTCTACTTATAAGATTCGATGAAATTATTAATTTAAAAATAAAAAAATTTAAAAACTACCCTCGTATTATGAAAAATTTTTTGAAAATTTAACTAAATTGCAAATGGCTACCTCAATTTTAATAAAATAAATGTTTTCTTTTAATTAATAAATGATTTTGAAACCCAAATTTTTGAAATAGCCCTCGTATAATTTTTAAATTCTTAAAAATTTTACAAAAAATCAGAGATCATTTTAGGTATAATAAAAAAAAAAAAACTAAATATTTTGAAATTATTTTCAAGTTTTAGCAATAAAATTTTCCAAAAACTTTTCAAACAGGCCTCGTAAGATGTTATAATATACCAAATCATACAAAATTTAAGAGATAATCTCAGATTTTTTCTATAAAATAAATTAGTTTTACATTTTACCAAAAAAGTTTTAAAAACACTTTTGAAATATCCCTCGTATAATTTTTAAATACTTATAAACTTAACACAATTTAAGATATAACCTTAGAATTGTCCTTACAATAATTTCTTTTTCGAATTTAGGCAAATTCTAATAAAAAAATCTATTAAAAAGACCCTCGTATGACTTTTAAAATAACTTAAAACGACACACGCTTAATTAAAATTATATTTTCCTATAAAAAGTGAACAACAGAAAATATTTCTGAATAATTGTTAAAAAAAATATTATTTGGAATAAAAAAATTTTAAAACTACTCTCGTACTATGACATTTTTTTAGAAAATTTAACTAAATTTCAAATAATTATCTCAATTCTAATAAAATAAATGTTTTCTTTCAATTAATAAATGATTTTAAAACCCAAATTTTGTAAATAGCCCTCGTATAATTTTTAAATTCTTAAAAATTTAAAAAAAAAAATCATAGATCATATTAGGTATAATGAAAATAAACTAAATATTTTGAAATTATTTTAAAATTTTAGCAATAAAATTATCCAAAAACTTTTCAAACAGCCCTCGTCAAATATTAAAATATACCAAATCATACAAAATTTAAAAGATTTTTTCTATAAAATGAATTAGTTTTACATTTTACAAAAAAAAATTTAAAAACAATTTTGAGATGTCCCTCGTATAATTTTTAAATACTTATAAACTTAACACAATTTAAGATATAACCTTAGAATTGTCCTTACAATAATTTCATTTTCGAATTTAGGCAAATTCTAATAAAAAAAATCTATTAAAAAGACCCTCGTATGACTTTTAAAATAACTTAAAACGACCCTCGCATAATTAAAATTATATTTTCCTATAAAAAATGAACAACATAAAATATTTCTGTTATCTACTCATGAATAATTGTTAAAAAAATATTATTTGGACTAAGAGCTCTTTTTCTACTACTATTTTTCAAAAACTACTTTTTGTAGTACTTTTCCCAAAAAGTACTTTTTCAATTACTTTCTATCAAAAAATGTAGTAGAAAATATATTTTTTTTATTATATTTTTTTACTAAATTAAATTTTTTGAAACCAAAAAGAAAAATATTTTTTTTTTATTTTTTTTTTTTCAACAACTACCTTTTCTACTCCTTTTTATACCCTTCACCACTGGTGTAAAGGGTATATATAAGTTTGTAATTCCGTTTGTAATTTCTACAATATTCATCTAAGACCCCAAAAAGTATATATATTCTGGATCTTTATTGATAGGGGAGTCGATATAAAGATGTCCGTTTGTCTGTTGAAATCAGTTTTTAGAAATCCCCAGTTATCGGATATATATGTTTTATACATCAAATTGTAGGAAATACTCCTTAGAAAATCGCTAATAAAAATGAGCAAAATCGGTTGATAAATAACTGAGATATCGGTCAAAAACCGAAGATACTCCCAAAAAATCGTAATTGTTGTCGGCTTTTCTAGGCTCCTATACAAGCTAGCGACTTCGTTTTTGCACGAAAAATTCAAAATCTTTCTTAAATTTTTTTCCTGAAAAAAATGGTCCATACAGGTATGTTCTGGAAATCACTTTTTGTCGAAGTGATTTCAAATCACCTAAAAGCATTTAAGTGGTCTTAATGATTTGTTTGTTTTTTGTAATACGTAGTTACTGTGTGTGGCAAAAACCTTTATACAATGTTCTTGCAAAGAAAACAGAAAAATTCTTTCTTTTTTTCCTATTGAAGCAAACAAGTGTTGAAATGTCTTATATTATTTGAGCGTCGCACTCTTATGTCTTGTTTGTTCGCTATCATAACACACGCATGATTTGTTCATAAAGTTGAACCGCACACGCAGTATTTGTATGGTTTTAAGTACCTGCAGAACAGTATTTATTGCTCCGCACACACACACTGATAACAACACTTGAAAAATAAATACTTATAAGACACAGTTTGCAGGGCTCTAGTTCGTAGTTTGGAAAAAAATATAGATTTATAAATGTGAAAATATGAAAGCATAGTTTAAGGCGAAAATTTTATTATTTGTCAGTAAGATGGTAATATGGTGAAGGGTATCAAAGATTCGGCACAAGTTTTTGTAACAAAAAGTACTAGAAAAAGTAATTTATTGTATTTTAATTTACTCGTATATTTATTTTTTTGGTCCTGCGAACTTCTATATTTTTTTTAGATAAAAATTAATTTCCTTTTTCTAAAGCTTTAGGAGAAATTAGCCAAAATATTATTTAGAAGGAAATAAAAAGGATATAAAAAGGAATTTATTAAGAAAGTAAAATTAAAAAAAGAGGGAAATTGCAAGGTCTTGCGAACCGGATTATTTTTTAAAGTATCAAGTTTTCGAGGAAAACTTTTTAAAGGAAATTTCCCTTATGATAAAGGTATATAGAATAAAATGATATTTAGAAGGATAAGGAAATATAAAAGGAATTTATTAAGCAAATAAAAGGTCTTGCGAACCGGATTTATGTTAAGAAGGGGAAGTTTTTCAAAGGAAAAAAATTAGTCCGAATGTTATTTAAAAATATGTGATATAAAAAGGAATTTATTAAGGTAGTAAAATTGGAAAAAGAAGGGAAATTTACAAGGTCTTGCGAACCGGATTATTTTTTAAAGGATCAAATTTGGGAAGAAAATTTTTTAAAGGAAAATATATAAAATAAAATATTATTTTTTTTTGTTTTTTATTTAACATTAGTAAGTTTTTATTTGTTTATTTAATTTTATATATAATTATATTTTTTTTGTTTTACCTTATTTGTTTTTTTTTTATTTTCTTTTTTGTGATAATCATATGTATAGTATTGTTATTATAATATTTATATATTTATAAATATATTTATATAGAGTATATAATATAGTGAAATTTTGGTGGAAAGTTAAGAAGAGTTATAATAACTCTTTTACCATTTTTTATATATATATATATATATAATTTCATTCTTCATTATTAATATATAATAACTTGTTTGCTATTGCTTGAGTTCTTCTTTTTTTTTTTTTTTGGTTAAAGGGGAGAAACAAAAAATCTTCTTTTAAAAGATTTTCTTATGGAAAAAAAATTTCAATTCAAAGATTTTTATTTGCTTTTTTCTTTTTTTGTTTAGTTTAAATACTATATAACATCATATAATTATAATTTTATATAAGTTTATTTTATTTTATGCAAATATAATTCGTTTTATTTAATTATTTTCTTTTGTATTTTTAATTTTATTTTTTCAATTTCCTTCTATGAACTTTTGGTTTTTCAGGGACATGTTTTAACTAGGTTAGTAATTAACTTTTGGTAGTTTTTTTTTTATATTTATATTAATTTTTATTGGTTTTTTATTTTTTCTAAATCAAGCTTAAAAATCTTTTATTAATTTAAAAGATTTTGTATATGATTTTATATTATTTTTAAAGGAATGTTTTTTTTTTTTTTTTTTTTTAATATTTGTGAGTATTTTTTTTATATAGATCAGGCATAATTTTACATTAATGTTTTATGGTTTTTTTATTTAAATAAATAATTACAACAACAGCAAATAACACTTGGTATTTTTTTGTAGATTTTTTAAGTTTTAAAAAAGACAAATATTTTAATATTTTGTGATTAAAAAAAATAAAAATTTTAAATAATTTTTAAACAAAAAAATCAATAAAAGAAATAAAAATTACAAATAAATTCCTTTAAAAAAGTATGGAAAAAAGTCTTAATAAAACTCTAAGATATTTAGGCATTTTATAGAACATTTCTATACAAAATAAATTGGTCCTGCGAACCAGAAATAATTCAAATAATTAGTTAAGGTCCTTCAAACCTTTTGGAGTTTAATAGCATTTTTCAATATCCATTACTCTAGTTAATATTGGATTTTTAAAGCCAACATTTTCTTAATTTACTCCAGAGTTCTTTTTATTGAAAAAAATGGTCCTGCGAACCGGAGAAAAAAGAAATTTTATTGTATTTTCAAATTGTTAATTTTTAAAGGGTCATTAGTCCAGGAAGTTTTATATGTTAGAAGAAAAAATTCCCCTAATTTACGCCAGAGTTCTTATAATTTTAAAAAATGGTCCTGCGAACCGGAGAAAAGGAATTTTAAATGAATTTTCTTACTATTTTTTTAAACTATTGCTCAGAGTGTGAGAGAGTGAGGAATTTGAAATAAATATTATTATTACTTTTTCATACTATTCAAAAGAACATTTCTGTATGAAAAAATATAATAAATTGGTCCTACGAACCCTAAATTTGAATATTATAATTCAAACAATTAATTTTGGTCCTTCAAACCTTTTGAGACTTTAGTGGCATTTTTAAAGGTCATTAGACCAAGTATTTTAAAAGCAAAAATTCTTCTAATTTACACCAGAGTTCTTATAATTGAATAAAATGGTCCTGCGAACCGGAGAAAAAAGTATTCTTAAATAAATTTTATTATTATTATTATTTTTTTTTTTTCAAACTGTTCAAAAGAAAATTTTTGTTAAAAAAAAAACATCAGAATAAATAGGTCCTACGAACCTTAAATTTGAATATAAAAATTCAAACAATAAATTTTGGTCCTTCGAACCTTTTAAGAGTGTGGTAACATTTATCAAATGTTTTGGATTTTAAATGCAAAAATTTTCCTAATTTACACCAGACTTTTTTTAATTAAAAAAGTAGTTCTGCGAACCGGAAAAAAACAAGGAATTTTAAATAAATTCTGTTATTATTTTTTCAAGCTATTAAAAAGAAAATTTATATTCCAAAAACTTTAGAAAAAATGGGAACTTTGAAGCTTAAAATTGAATATAAAAATTCAAACAATAAATTTTTGGTCCTTTGAACAATTTTAAGAGTTTGGTAGCATTTATTAAAGGTCATTACTCCAAGTAATTTGGGATTTTAAAAGCAAAACTTCCCTTAATATACAAAAAGTTTTTATCATTAAGAAAATATATAAAAAATGGTTCTGCGAACCGGATAAAAAAAGGTATTTTAAATAAATTTTATTATTTTTACAAACTTTTGCTTAGAGTTTAATTAAAATTGCCTAAAGACTTTTTTAATTAAAAACAAAACACTTGATTTAGACTTGAATTTTAAACTAAAATAAAAAAATAATAAACGAATCTTAGAAATTAATTTTTAAAAATCTAAAATTTTCCTGCTAATAATTCCACAAATTATTTTTATTTTTTTTCTTTAAAATTTCAATTAATATTTAATTCTTTTTATATTTTATATAGAAATACTGTTTGTTCTTTTTCTTTTTCAATATTTTTTTATGGAAATGTTAAACAACAATTAACTTTGAAATATGTTTTTCTTTACGAGTATTTGAAAAATATGTGTTGATAGTTATGAGTGTCTTAACCTTTTTTTTAAAAGAGATTATTAATTTTATTATGAGCTTAAGAGATGGTTTTGTTTAATATATTTTTGTTTAATAATAATTAGATACTGTATTGATAAAACTACACAAAAACACATTATAGCAACAATGAGAAAAAAGTTTTTATTTGTAATATAATAATAACTCCTTTTTTAAATTCTTTTTTTATGTTATTAATAATTTATATTTAAATATTAATTAAGATTAATATTAATAATTTTGTTTTTTAATAATTTCCCTAAAAATTTTTATTTTTATTTATATTTTATAAAAATGATAAAATATTGTTGCTTAAATCAGGGGAAAAAAAGAGATCATGGTAGGTTTTTTAATAATAAAAAAAGAGATATTTAAATAATAACAGTAAGTGTAAAGAGAAATGTTAAAAATGGCAATTTAGAAGCCTTAAATATTGTTGCTTAAAATTTTATAAATTTTCCAGTATAAATATCCAGTCGGATATTTAAATAAATTTTAGAAAAAATTTTAATAATTTTCCTTTAAATATGTATTTAAAAGTTCATTATATGTTTAATTTCAAAAAAATTTAATTCCCAAATGAAAACTAAAAATCCCCTTTTTGAGTATTAAGGATTTTTTTTGGGAATTTAAGTTTAAAGCCAAAAAATAATAAAAATAAAGCTATTTTTCAATTTCCTCCTTTTTGGGTATTAAAGAATTTTTTTTAGGAATTTAATTTTAAAGCCATAAAATTAATAAAAATTATTTATTGTTTACTTTTCTTACAAAAAATGTTAATTTTTCTGAAAAATAAATTTCCCCGGCAGGAAATTTCAAAAACTTTTTTTGGGAATTTAAAATTTATTCAATAAAAAGCTATTTTTTTAAAGCTAAACTATTTTTCTTATTAAAAAATCATAATTTCTTAAAGAAAACTCAATTCCTAAATGAAAACTAAAAAATCCCTTTTTGAGTATTAAGGAAAATTTCTTGGGAATTTAATTTTTATTCATAAAAGCAATAAAAATAAAGTTTTTTTTTATCAAATACCTTCAAAAAATTTAAGTTTTTTAAAGAAAATTCAATTCCCTAGTGAAAATTAAAAATTACCTTTTTCCCCGGCAAGAAATTTTAAGATCTCTTAATGGGAATTTAAAATATTTTCAATAAAATTGATATAAAAATGCAAGTTTTATTATTATTTTTAATGCTAAGGATTTTTTCTTTGAAAATATAAAATTCACAAATGAAAATTAAAAATCTTATTTTTGGGAGATTTTAGAAAAAATTTTAGGAGTTTAATTTTAATTTACATAATTAATAAATATTAAGATTTTTTCAATTTCCTTTAAGAAAATGTTAAATTTTTATCAAAAATTACATTTCCCTTTAGGAGATTTTGAGAATTTTTAGTGGGATTTGAAAGTTACTACAATAAAAAGCTAAATTTTATAAAATCTATAATGCTAAACTATTTTCCTTAAAAAAATTAAGAATTTCTCAAAGAAACTTAAATTCCCAAATGAAAATTAAAAATTCCCTTTTTGGGTATTAAGGAAAATTGTTTGGGAATTTAATTTTGAAACCAAAAAACAATAATTAAATTTATTTTTCATTTCCTTCAAAAAATATTTAAATTTCCTTCAAAATTAATTTCCCCGGCAGGGAATTTTAAGACTTTTAGAGGGAATTTAAAATTTCTTCAATTAATATCAAATTTTTGTATATTTTTTTTTAAAGTTAAAGAATTTTTCTTTGAAAATATTAAATTCCCAAATGAAAACTAAAAATCCCAGTTTTGGGGATTTTAGAAAAAATTTTAGGAATTCCATTTTAATTTGCAAAAATTGTAAAAATTATAGTTTTTATCAATTACCTTTAAGAAAATATTAAATTTTTACCAAAAATAAGTTTCCCCGTTAGGAGATTTTGGAAATTTTTAGTGGGACTTGACAATTTTTCTCATAAAAAGCTTATTTTTATGAATTTCTTTAGTCCTAACATATTTTTCTTTTAAAAAACTATAATTTCTTAAAGAAAATTAAATTCCCTTATGAAAAATAAAAATCCCCTTTTGTGGAGATTTTTGAAACATTTTTAGGAATTCAATTTTAAACTACAAAAGCAATTCAAATTGAGTTTTTTTATGTTCCTTAAAAAAATTTAAAATGTATACAAAAATTAAAAGCAGATTCTACAACATTTATATCCCTTTTTAAGAGATTCTCTTTAAATTTTAAAGAGAATTTCTTTTTTAACAATTCTCTTAAAGTGTTTCGTAATGAATTTGCAAATAGTGTTTTTTTAGTTGTTTAATGTGTTTTCGTGTTTTTTGTTAAAAAAGAAAAAAAAAATTATAATAATAAATTTATAAAATTAAAAAAATAAAATGAAAAATTATAAACAAAATCTTAAAAATAAATGTTTTGTGTGATTAAAATGTTTTAAGAGAGAGATAAAAAAAATATAGAGTAATAGAAAACAAACAAAGGACATTCATTCACAGACAAGATCAGTTTTTACTGCAAAAGAATAAAAATTAAAAATTTAAATTAAAAATGAAAGAGAGAGGGAGGGAGACAAAGAAAAACAAGACAAAAAACAAAATGTTATTTATAAAAAATAATTTAGTATCTTTTTTTTTTAATAATTAAGATTAGTTACACATAACAAAAGCATAATTTTTATTATTTATAATTATTAAACTCTTTTTTTTAAATACTCTCTCCTAAGAGTATTGTGTTTTAAGAGAGTTTTAAAGAGAACAATATAAGTAATTGGTTTGTTTACTTGAAACGTTGGGCAAAAACATTTGATAATTCATTGATGGCGGCCTGGCCCACAGCTTGATTAACTTGACCGCGCATATTTTCGGGTATATAACGATTGGCACCACTCTGTTGGGTTAAAGCACTACCCACGGCTCCGGTAACACGTCTGGTTTAATTTGTATGTTTTTTTTAGAAATTTAGAAACGTTACACAAACACACAGACAAAATTTGGAAAAAAAAGATTAACATGGAAATAAAATGGACAAAATGTTAGAGAGAAAATTAAGAGAAATTTTGTTTTCAAATATCGTAACGATTGAAACCCCTTTTTTTATGGCAACTTGTACAAGTTTAATAAACTTTTAATAAAAGGGATTAAAGGATTATTATTTTTTTCAACAAGTTAACACACAAAACATAAATTTTATTTAAACAAAATATTTAAACGAAATATTATTTAAAAAAAAAATATATAATAAAAACAAGAAAAATTAATAACAAAAACTAATTATGTAAAATTAAGTGTAAAATGTCATGAGAAATAGAAAATGACACTAAAGCTTAAACAAGTTTAATATAAAAAATTAATTTCCTGGGAAAAACCAAGAAATTTTATTTAAAAAACTTTGTTTTACAAACTTTAAAAGGTTGAAATATTTTTAATCCAGAAAATCAGATACAAATTTCAAGAAAAAAATTTAAAAAGCTTTTATTTTAAATAAACTTTTGTAAAAATTTCTTATAAAATCAAGTAGCACACCTTAATTTTTAGGGAATTTTTCAAAATTTCAAATAACTTTAAATAAGGCAACTTAAAAAGCATCTAAATTCATTGAAAAAGTTTTAAAATTCCCATAAACAAAGGGTGTGCTACTTAATAAAATTTTAAAATTTTTAAAACATCTTTAAACATTTTAAAAAAATAAAGAAAAATTAATTGAAACATAAAAAAATATATATATATTTTTTAATTCAAGTAGCACACCCTAATTTTTAAGGAATATTTCAAAATTTCAAATAACTTTAAATAAAGCACCATAAAAAACCTCTGATTTCATTTAAAATGTTTGAAAATTCCCATAAACTAAGGGTGTGCTACTTAAAAAAATATTTTAAATTTGTTTTAAAAAGTTTTAAATTTACAAAAATAAATTAAAGCAAAAAAAGGTTTGAATTTAATTTAGAAATTTAAAATTAAATTTTTCTTAAAAAAACAAGTAGCACACTTTAATTTTTAAACAATTTCTTTAAATTTCATATGTTTAAAAAAAAGTAAGTTAAGTAGCATCTAAATTCGTTATAAACATTTTAAAATTTCCATAAAAATCGCGTGTGCTACTTGAAAAAAAAATCAAAACTTTTAAAAAATAACTTTAATCAAGAACAAATGTAATTAAACACACGAATTTTAATTAAAACTTAAAATTTTCAAAATTAAACTAAGTCCTGTTTAAAAAAATTGGTAGCACACCTTAATTTTAAAAGAATTTCTCAAAATTTATAATGTTTTTAAATAGAGTATCTTAAGTAAAACCTTTTTTCATCAAAAAGTGTTTAAAATGTTTATAAAAAACGGGTGTGCTACATAAAAAAAAAAAATTTAAATTCATAAAAACTAATTTTAATCAAGAAAATAAATAGTAAACAAAGAGATTTTAATTAAATCTTGCAAAATTTAAAAAATAAATTAAATTCTGTTTAAAAGAGCAAGTAGCACAACTTATTTTTTAAAGAATTTCTGAAAATTTCAAATGTTTTTAAATAAAATAACTTAGGTAGCTCATGATTTCGTTATAAAATTTTAAATACTCATAAAAACCCGGTGTGCTACTTAAAAAAATTTCAAAATTTATAAAAACTAATTTTAATCAAGAAAATATTAAAGTAAATTTGAAGAGATTTTTATTAAAACTTGAAATATTAAAAAATGAATTAAGTTCTGTTTAAAACAACAAGTAGCACACCTTAATTTTTAAAGAATTTCGCAAAATTTCAAGCGATTTTAAATAAAGTAACTTAAGTAGCTCTTGATTTCGTTATAAAAATTTTAAAATTTTCATAAAAATAGGGTGTGCTACTTAAAAAAATTCAAAATTTATAAAAAATAATTTTAATCAAGACAAAATTAAAGTAAACAAAAATATTTTAATCAAAACTTGCAATATTTAAAAAATAAATTAAATCCTGTTTAAAAAACAGGTAGCACACCTTAATTTTTTTAAAAATTCTTAAAATTTTAAACGTTTCTAAATAAAGTAACTTAAATAACAATAACGTTATAAAAATTTAAAAATTCTCATAAAGACGGGTGTGCTTTGAGAAATTTTTATTAAAATTTCATATTTTTAAAAATAAATTAAATTCCTTTTAAAAAAAATCAGTAGCACAACCTAATTTCTAAATTTTTTTTTATAATTTTTTTTATTAAGAACAAACAATTATTTCCTAATTTATGCAATTTCTTAAAAAAATGTCATTATATTTGAAAAATAAGGGTATGCTACTTGATTATGTTCAAAAATGTTTAAAAATTCTTTTAATTTTTGGAAAATATTATGAAAAATCTATGAAAATCGTATTCTTTTAATTAACTTTTATAGTAAATTAAACTTTTTCTTAAATTTTTCCAATATTTCTCTATAGCACACCCTACTTTGTAAACAATTTATAAAAAATGTCAATATTTTTTTAAACAGCTATAAAGCTTTATACAAACTATTTAGGAAATCTTATGAAAAATTTTAAAATTTTATCAAAAATAGGGTGTGCTACATAAAGAAATTATTTTAATTTTAGAAAAATTAGAAAATTCTATGAAATTCGTTTTCTTGTTATTTATTTTTGTAATAAATTAAACTCTTTCATAAATTTTTCCAATAATTCTCAATAGCACACCCTAATTTGTAAACAATTTATAAAAATTGTCAATATTTTTTTAAACAACCTTAAAGCTTTATTAAAAATATTTAAGAAATCTAATAAATAATATTAAAATTTTATCAAAAATAGGGTGTGCTACATAAAAAAAAATTATTTTAATTTTATAAAAATTAATAAATTCTATGAAATTTATTTTCTTGTTATTCATTTTTGTAATAACTTGAACTTTTTCTTAAATTTTTCCAAATTTTCTCAATAGCACACCCTATTTTTTATACAATTTGTAAAAAAATTCCATATTTTTTTAAACAGCCTAAAGCTTTGTTAAGACTTTTTAAGGAATGACAGAAAAAAAGTATAAAATTGTATAAAAAATTGGTTGTGCTACCTAAAAAAAAATATTTTAACTTAAAAAAATTTTAGAAAATATTTATGAAAATCGTTTCGTTTTTTTAAATTCTTTCAAAAAATTAAAATTTTTGTGTAATTTGTTAAATTTTTCTAAAAAGCACACCCTTTTTTTAAACAATTTAAAAAAAAAAATTTCAATATTTTTTATACGAATTTTAATAAAAACTATTTAAGGAATAGTAGAAAAAAAATATAAATTTTCATAAAAAATAGGGTGTGCTACATAAAAAAATAATTTTAAATTTAGAAAATTTTCAACAATTCTATGAAAATCGTTTTTTTTTTTTTTTTTTTTTTTTTTTGATGTTCATTTTTGTAGGAAATAATTTTTTTCTTTAATTTTCCCAAATTTTCTAAATAGCACAATCTATTTTTTATATAATTTATAAAATTTTTCAACAGTTTTTTTTTACAGTTTGAAAGTTATATTAAAACTATTTAAGCAATGTCTAAAAATAAAATTAAATTTCATAAAAAATAGGGTGTGCACCTAAAAAATTGTTTACATTAAAAAAAAAAAAAAAAATTAATGAAATTCATATTATTTTTATTAATTATTTTTAAAAATTCCAATTTTTCTTTAATTTTTGTAAATTTAAAATCTAGCACACCTTAAATTTTATATAATTAATAAAAAATTTTAATATTTTTTTATACCAACTGAAAGCTTTATTAAAGCCATTTAAAGAATAAAAAACAAAATTTTAAAATTCTTTCAAAAATAGGGTGTACTAGTTGATTTTCTTTGACAAAATTCATAAAATTGTATCAATTTCTTTAAATTTTATTAAAATTATTATAAAATTTAGATTTTTTTTATTAAATTGTTAAATTTGTTGAGTTGACCTTTAACCCTTTTAAGCTTTATTGTTCATTCTTTCTCTTAAGTGTTTTAAAAATCGTTTAAAATGTGGAGTTTTGGGGGTAAATTTTGTTAATATCTCTTTTTTTCTTCTTGGTTGGTTGCTTTTTAATTTATTAACTAAGGGTTTTGAGATTTTAGCACAACACAAAATAATTATTTAGTTAAAATAAATTAAGGTACTTTGTGTTTGTTTTTTATATATATTTTAAATAACTTATACTTAATTAAATTTAATATGCAGACAAATAAATTTACTACAGACTTAAATAAAAAAAATAAAAATTTTATATTAAATTTGAAATATTTGTTAAAAAATCACTTAAATAGACTAAAAAATCCCTAAACTTTTAAAAAGAAAACTAAATATTTTTTAAACGTTTCAAAACTTTATAAAAATTTCAAAAAATTTGCTAAAAATTCTTTTAAAACTTTAAACATTTTTTAAAAACCTTTTATTTTGTTTTCAATTTTAAAAGATTTTTTTTTTAAATATATTTAAGAGATTTTTTTATTAAATAAAATCTTTTTTTTTAATCATATTTTTTGTCTTATTTTTTTTTTTTTTTTTTTAAATCAGCTAAAAAGTTTTCTCAAGCATTATAACATTTTTTTATACTAATATTTTATAATTTAATCCAATATTTTTTTTAATATTTGTTTTGTCTGTATAATATCTAAAATTTAATGTTTAATGTTTTAAAATACATATGTTTTCTTTGGAAATTTTGTTAATTTTTATATTAATATTTATATGCTGCTCTTTATTTAATATTGATTTGTTGTTGGTATTTTTTGTTTAGCGTTGTTTGGGTTTGCTGTTAAAATTAGTAGATTATTTAGCGACGTCTGTGTTTTAATTTTATATTTTCAATTAAATTGTTTAAAATTTTTTTCATTATAAAAAATTTTGAAACAAAGCAGCACAAAAAAGAGAGAGAAAGAATTAGAGAGAAAGAGTGAGTTATATAAAGTGAGTTAAAAAAAAAAAAAAGAGTAAAGAGTAACAGCTAACACACTTAAGCAAGTGCAAAATCTTTTACTTTTAAACAAAAATAAAAACTTAAACTTAAAATTAAAAAGCTTAAAGCATTTCCCACCAGGGCTTTAAGTATAAAATATTACAAAAAAAAAAAAAGGAAAGCTAAAATTATAGCCAAAGAGTGTTTTTCCCTTAGAGAAAAAAAGAGGTCCCAACCGACGATAATGAAAGTTAAATAATTTTTTTTATATATATATATGATTTATATAATAAATAAACAATCAAATAATAATAAAAAAATAATAATAAAAAAATAATAATAAATAAACATAAAACCCATAAAATAAAACACAAAATGAGAGAAAAAAGAGTAACAAAAATTTCTACTTACGATGGTAAAAGTGGTGGTGGAAGAGCACCGCCTGGGCGGCCACCAGGCAATGGTGGAGCACCGCCGCCAGGGCGATTTGGAATTGCTGGTGCGGGGCGACCAGAAGCAGGAGGTGGTGGAGGACCACGGCCACCGGCAGCAGGCTAGAAAGAGTAAAAAAAAAAATAATTAAAATTAAATGGCAAAACTTTAAAAAAATTTAATTAATTTTACGAGAATGAAAAGCATAGTCGGTCAAGCCAGACCACAACATTTTAAGTATTTATAGTCGTTAAACCCCTATTCCGGGAAGATATTTGTATGGGAGCTAGTGGAAATAATGGATCGATTATAAACAAATTTCAATAGAGTTTGTCCTTCACCTAATAGAAGATCGTGTGCTAAATTTCAATGAATTATCTTTAAAATTGTGACCTGTAGTTTGATTACAAGGTTTACATGGACGGACTGACGGACGGACATCGTTAAATTGATTCAGGAAGTTATTCATAGTCTAATGGTATACTTTAAGGTGGAGACCTATGCGTTACCTATGGTGCTGTAAGGTATACAAATGTTCAACCTAACCTCAAAATTAAATTATTCAATATTAAAGAAAGTTTAAAACATTAAAAAAATTCATCCCAACCTATATTTTTCCTAATTATAATATGAATGCGTTAAAACCATATGAATATGTTTAATTTTCTATTTATTATAAGTATATGATAAAATCTTAAGAATATTGTAACTATACATTATCTTTTACCATAATCATAATCAGCAATCGTACTCGTAATACGATTAAGCCTTGTAATAATAGTCGCAGATATTACTTCCATGCCATACAATACATGTGTCATCAAAAGTACATGGTCAACTAAATACGTTGTCCGACAATGTAAATAAACGGCAAGAGAATAAAGTCTTCGTAAAATATTAACAACTTTAAAAATAATTCGATCAATATAGTAGTCAAGATATACATCTAAACATTCCAATCTATCTACAAAATTAACAGAAGAGACATCAATAACAATTCTCAAATTCAAAACAAACCAAATACAATTGCTTTCGTTTTATAGAATATTCAATATTAGATTGCATTACATCCACAATTATAAAAAATAATAGCATGACATCATCTGCAAACAAATAGGATTTAGACACAAACGTATCAACAAGGTTCGGAAGATTAATTAAAATAAAATAAACAGAATTTAAGAGGTAAAATATTGGAAAATATTCCCCCAATATCCACAAATTGAGACTTATCACACAAATAAGAGAAAATAATGTAGACTTATTTTGAAAATGAAAAAAGTTACTTAATTTGCCAATTAAGATGGAGAAATCTACAGAAACGCCTTTGCAAATTCAAAGAAAACATTATGGCAAAGGTTCGGAAGATTAATTAAAATAAAATAAACAGAATTTAAGAGGCAGAATATTGGAAAATATTCCCCCAATTTCCACAAATTGAGACTTATCACACAAATAAGAGAAAATAATGTACTTATTTGGAATATGAAAAAAGTTCCTTAATTTGCCAATTAAGATGGAGAAATCTACAGAAACGCCTTTGCAAATTTAAAGAAAACATTACGGCAAAATTTCCATTATTCAAGCTAAATTAAGCATTTTAACGTGGTCATTGTATCTCGACCACGTTGAAATGCGTACTGGGAAGAAGAGATACTGTTTTAAGTAAAAGTAAGCATCTGATCTGTCATTAAATGTTCAATAAAAGATAGAAGAATAGATATTGGCTTTAAATCCTGAAATCCATGGCTTCTTAACTTCTGCATTGAACCCAGGTGAGCAGTTTTCGAAGGAAAAATGGACGATGTCAAAATGAAATTAACGTGATGCACAATATAATGCGAGATATGAGGATAAATAGTTTTAATAAATCGTATAGAAATGAAATCAGCTTCAACACATTTCAACCTTATCATACACAAAGCATTAAAAATGTCAAATTCACTCACATAACTGAAGAAAAAGGACTCATCAGCATAATTAAAATAATCAAAGTCAAAAACATCATTATTAAAATCACTAACATGAAACAAAATAGCTATTGACCTCATTAACATCACAATCAGAAGTAAATTCATTATCATTAGTCACTCCACTTAAAGAAACACAACCGTGAGATAAGATAAGTGGATTTACAATTATACGAAAAAACAAATTACACCTCACACACATAAAACGCATCCTTTTTGCTTTTGTAATATCAAACATGTTACAATTGAAGTCTCCTGCTAATAACAATATCTTTATATTTGAAATATATTTTAAAATGAGACAATTCTAACAACTCCAAACTCTAAACTCCCATGAGCAAAGCACACAACTCCAAATAAAATCTAATAAGTTGAAGATCAATAAAAATTGACTCACAAACAGGGAGGGATACATTTGTGATAACCTTAAATTTAATAAAATCAGAAATGAAAATAGAAATTTCAACACCTCTTGCAAATAAACGGTCATTCCTAATAATTTTGTAGACCGAAGGAATGTCTCAGAAATCCCAATTAAGTTTAACGTTCCATCTATAACATTCTTCAGTTCATCAAATGTAAAAAATTACAACAAATTTAAGTAGTTTTTTAACGATTTCATTCCAAAAATTTTGCTTTAAATATATATAATAAAAAAGCAATAATTTAAGGTAATTTTTAAACGATTTATTACTAAACAAAATGCCTTTTCCTTTAAAAATTTAAACAAATTAAACTTAACCTCAAAATTTTCAATATAACCTCAATTTTTTATTTCAACCTTAAACCATTTCTTATTTATGACACAAATTCATAAGAAATTACTAAATAATTGTATTCTTTAAATAAGAATTTATATTTTTGTTAAAAATTTAAATTTAACCTTAAAATTTTCTATCTAATCTCAAATTATTTTTTCTAATTAATACACATTGGTATTAAATTATATAAAAACAATAATTTAAAATATTTATGACTAAACAAAAGACTTTTTCCTTTAGAAATTTAAACAAATTAAACTTAACCTGAAAATTTTCAATATAACCTCAATTTTTTATTAAATTTTTTGAAGTATATTATTCGAATAAGATAAAATCCATAAAATTAATGTAATCTTTAAACGATTTAAGAATAAAAATTGAAATTTTTCTTAAAATTTTTGAAAAAAATCAATTAAAGCTCAATATTTTCAATCTAACCTCAAAATATTTTTTATTTTTTTTACAAATTATGATTAAGATAATACAATAATGTAATTAAATAAAAGTAATGTTAATATTTTCTCTTACCTGCGCTGCGGGTGCTGGTTTACGAGGACCACCAGGACTGGGTGGTGACAAACGTGGATTATCCAAACCACTAGGTAACCAATCGTTTTTCACTGGTGGTGGCAGAGGAGCCGATACTGTGGCCATAGAAACATCACCTATTAAATTATACATAGAATGTTACTAACAAATTTTTCTTTTAAATTTAAGTTCTTATACATAAGAGTCCCTATTAAGCTGCACCCGTGGGGTATATATATTGCTCCAATAAGCAGCAATTGTCCCTAATTAGCAGTCTAAAGCCCTTTATATTGTCCTAAATTAGCTATATTCCCATAGCTTTATATAGTTCGAATTTAACTTCTTTGTAATATAACTATATAGTCCCAAATTGGTTTATATAACTTCAATTTTTCTTTTAAAGCTGTTTTATATAGCTTCTTGGTAGTCTTAGTATCCCTCTTTAATTATCTTTTCTAATCACTTACCAATAATTCTTAAAGCATCCTTGCAAGCATGATACATGCGTAACATTTCTTCACGTTTGCTAGCAGCTTCTGCTGATTCTTCCATCATTTGGGCCTTAGAAAAAAAGAAAACAAAATCAATTTAAAATTTCCTTAAAAAAGAAACCTTGCAAAACTTACTTGATCTCCCGAGGCATATAAATGAGCCAACAATTCACCATTAATAAAATCTTTAGTATTATTAATAATAATCATCATTATGGCTTTGGGTACCATATCCCGGGTGGTTTTTGTGACGATTTTCATATAGGAATCAACTAAATTGCGTATAGTTTCAACTTGACGCTCTAATTGGGGATCAGTTGAGGTCTCAACACTGGCCTGCTGGTTAAGGGAGAGTTATATAAAAGTATAGGATTAATAAAGAGAATTTATAAAATTTTTTCAAACAAAAAAATTTTTCAAAAAATTATTTATAGAAAATTTTTAAATAAAATAACAATTGATTTTGTTTTTTTTTTTTTTAGTAAAAAAAACATATTAAATAAATTTGTTAAACAAAAATTTATACATTAGTGGTTTATTGTTGTTAATTTACATTGAGAGAGAGAGAAATATATAAATATTTAGAGAGAGAGGGTAAAAAGAGAATAGTAGTTAATTGTACAAAGAACTTGATTTTTTGTTTTATTAGTTTTAACAAACAAATTTAAAACCTTAAAGTGTTTAATTATAAAGTTTTAGGGTTTATTAGAAATTTGTTAGGAAAATCTCAGTATTAGTTATGATTTTATCTAAACAAATTTTTAGCAAACTCCCTTTATAAATAAAAGAAATTATTTACAAAAAATTAAATGTTAATTGAACATTTTAAATTCAAACTTTAAACAACATTTTTGTATTTTGTTTTTTTTTTTGTTGGTAACGTAAGTATTTTAAAATGAGAGCCAAATTATTTAATAAAAGTATTAATAAAACCAAAACCACAAAACCCAAAAGCAACCTAAAAAAAATCAATATCAAAATAAAAAAACAATTAAGCAAATGCTGATTAGTTTAGCAATAAATCTTTGAAACTCAATACTCAAAAATAGTTTTAAAATCAATTGACAAATAGTAGAAGAAACAAATAAATTAACAAAAAAATTAAACTTAAATAGTAAAAGAAACCCACATACTTTCTTCTGTTTGGCATAAAGTTTTTAAGTTATTTTTTGTATTTTTTTGTTTTTTATTTTCAGTTTTTTTTTTTATTTTTTTCGTTTATGAAATAAAAAGAAATAAAAATATATTAAAAAAATATTATAGAAAACATAATAATAAATGGTGAAAGATGATATATAAAAATTAAAACTATAATTATAAATAAAATAAACCTTTTAAAAAAACCTTTTTAAAAACCAATTTCATTCAAACTAAAACCAAATTTGTATTTTTATTTTTTTAGGTTATAAAATTGACCAAATCTCTATTTATATATATATATGAAAAATGTTAAATGATTTGAGAATAAACAAATTAAACAAACCTCTTGTCCTTCCTGCATATATGTATATGATGACAATTTAAATTAGTCATTAAGTTTTAAGACACACACAAAATTAGAAGGAAAAAAATACATAAAATTGTTTTTTAGGTTATAAATTTTTTAAATGTTTTTTATTATTATTTAAAATATTTTATGAAATGTAAAACTAGCTAAAAGGATTTATTTTTAAAATTAATATTAATAAACATTTTGTGTAAAGACTGTTAAAGTGGTGTGTGGTAAGAAAAGGTAAATTAAATTTTTGTTTTTTTAGTGAAATTTTGGAAAATTGAAGTTAAAAACAAATTTTAAAAAGGGAGAATTTTGTTAATAGAACAATAAGTTAATAAATTTTTCAATTAATTTTGAGTTTTAATTAATTTTTAGACCTCTAAAACAAGATTATCTTAGAAAAAATATGAAATTATTCAACCTAATCTCAAATCTAAATTTCCAATTATCAAAGAAATTTTAATAAAAATAAACAATTTAAGTAATTTTGAAAAGTTTTAAATTTAAAAACAATATTTTCATTAAAAAATGTAATCAAAATCTACTAAAAATTGAGTAAAACGTAAAAATGTTCAACCTAACCTCAAAAAAAATTTTTTTTTTTTTTTTTCAAAATATTAAATAAATTCCTTAAAATTTTAAATTCTATCGCAGTTTAAGGTAATTTTTATACGCTTTTATTTAAATATCAGCAAAAAATTCAGTAAAACCATAAAATTTTCAACCTAACCTCAAATTTTTTCCAAAATATTTAATAAACTTCAAATATATCTCATGTATAATAATAGGTGCTAAATCAATATTTTATTCAAATACCTGTTTAAAATTCAATACAACATCAACATTTTCAACCTAACCTAAAGAAATATGTTTAAGACTTTAAACGAATTCCCTCCAAATTCCAAATGTAACGCAGATTAATGTAATCTCTAAGCATTTTAAGTGCCATAATAAACTTTTTGTCACAAAAGTATGAAAAAAATCAATTTAACCTTTAAATTTGCAACCTAACCTCAAACTATTTTTCAAAATATTCCCTCTAAATATTAAATGTAACGCAGATTAATGTAATCTCTAAACGTTTTATGAGCAAAAATAAAGTTATTATCACAAAAATATGAAAAAAATCAATATAACCTCAAAATGTTCAACATAAAAAATTTCTTTTCCATACACAAAAGTATGGAAAAAAAATCAATATAAACTCAAAATGTTCAACCTAACCTCAAACATATTTTTGTAAATATTAAACAAATTTCCTCAAAATTAAAAATATATCGCAGATTAATGTAATCCTTAAGCATTTTAAGTGCAATAATAAACTATTTATCACAAAAATATGAAAAATATAACCTCAAAATATTCAACTTAACCTAAAACATATATTTCTAATGCATAAATATCGTAAATTAATAAATCAACATAACCTCAAAATTTTCAAAATATTTTTTCTCTAATTTTCAAAAAATTTTATTAAAATCAACATTTAATAATAGTTTAAAGAAGTTATTTAACTTTTGAAGTTTAAAATGGTGTTTTGTTTTGAAAATAGGCAAAAAATTCAACATAACCTAAAAAATTTGTTTTTAAAATTTTACTAAAATTGAGATTTTATGTTAGTTTAAACACATTATTAAAATTAGAAGTCTAAATAATAAATTTTCTTTAAAAATAAGAAAAAAATTTAACATAACCTTAAAATTTTAAATATAACCTCAAAAAATTGTTTTTATTAATATAAAACAAATTCTATTAAAAAACGTTTAATGAAAAATTTTGCTAGAAAATCATTAAAAAACATTCAGAATACTTTAAATGAACTCTAAAAATTGAAAATCAAAGATAAATAACAACAAAACTAAAAAGTGAAAAAATAACGGCGGCGAAAAGAAAAAAGAAACTAAGACAATGAAGCGAAATGAGATGACTGACAACATTAACATACACAGTGAAGGACAATATAATGCAAAATTTTTTATTATTTTAAAATTAAAATATTTTAAAATTAAAGTACTTTTGTTTATTTATTTTAAGTTTAACTTAAATATTCTTTCAAAAAGACTATGGAATCATGAGAAATTTAATATTGTCCCTCACTGTTCGATTTCTAAGGCAGATAATATTGTAATTTTATAATATTGTTTACTTAAAGCATATTTAACAATAAATATTTTTTGAAATAAATTATGAAAGGGAGCTAAATGTTTATTATCTAAAAAAAACTATTGAGTTATTAACAAAATTAGGAATTTTGAAAAATTTTGATTCAATTAAAAATTTAAGAAAACAATTTAGTTTTTTTTTATAATAAAAAATTCAAACAAATCTCAATTTTATAACTCAATAATTTGTTTTAAAGACTTTTTTAAGGTTTAAGATGTTAGATAAACAAAATGATTAAAATAAAAGTAGCGAAAAACATTACCTCATCGCCATTTTCCTGAGTTTCTTGTTTTTCTGGATAGACACCGGCACGTAAGAATGAAGCTTTCCATGATTCAACATCTTCTACAGTTTCACAAGATAATTCAAGTTGTTTGTAATCCTAAAATAAATTATAACATTAAATAGCTTTAAAATAAAAAAAAATACTATAAATAAATTTCTAAATACCTTGTAAACATTGCGACCATCAGGACTGAATAAAGCAAATGTAACACGTCTTGACATAGACATGAAACCCTGTTCAATGTCTCTTAATTTAAGACCATCCAATGGCAACATGAATTTCTTTTCTTTTTCATCTTCATCCTTATACCAAGAAATACTTTCCGAGGTTAACACAAACCAATAAGGACGAGAACCACCTAAAGTTTATTATTTTATGAAAATTTTAAATAATTTGAAAAAAAGGAATAAACAAAATAAATAAATAAAATTAAAAAATTAGCAAAATTATTTACAATTATTATGTTTATTTAAAAATTAAAAACCAATTTTACTATTTTTTTTTATTAAAAACATTTTAAAGCAATAGATTTTTTTTTTAAATAGTAAATTTAGTTTATAAACATGTTGTGTTATATAAATATAATTATTTATCACTATTTTATCAACTAATGATTGGATGAGGAGTATAAAATAATATGTGGCAATGAAACTAGTCAAAAAAAAAAGAACCTAAAAAGCAAATATAAAGAGAAAATTAATGCTGTAATGAAAATAACCCTCATTAATCTATGTATTTATTATAGAAGTTCTTGAAAAGTCAAATTAATGAATTTATAAAATAAATGATCAAAAGATCATTTATCCTTTAAAAATATTTAAAAAAATTCAACTTTAAATAAAATTTTTCAATATAACCACAAAAATATTTTTCTAATTTCTAATAATAAATGCTAACAAAATTAGAAAAATTCTATAAATTAAGGAAATTATTAAACGTTTGAAGTCTGAAATAACTAATTTTCTTTTAAAAATAAAAATTCAACATAACCTCAAAAAAATATTTTCTAATTATTGCATAGATTTTATTAAAATTAAAGGAAATTAATAGATTGAAGATAATATTAAATAATTTTAGAGTAAAAATTTGAACTTTCTTAAAAAAATAAAGAAAAACTCAACATAACCTCAAAATTATTTTCTCTAATTATTGTATAAATTTTATTGAAATTAGAAGAAATTTATAGTTTGAAGATAATATTAAATGGTTTAAGAGTAAAAATTTGAATTTTCTTAAAAAAAATTAAAGAAAAATTAAACATAATTTCAAAATATTTTTTTCTAATTATTGCATAAATTTTATTAAATGTCCCATTGTGATCCCTTTAAAGATAGAGAAAGAAAAGAAAAAGAAAACAGAATAGAAGATCAATAAAGAAAAGTAAAACTTTAACCCTAACAATCAGTTATAATTGCACCTAAGACATTTTATTCCCATTAAAAACCCTAAGAGATTAATAAATCCTACAACACTTGAGCCATCCGCGCTGAAGACCTACACAATGACAGAGTATGTACTCCACTGTATCTAGCTAATCTACATCATCACACATTCTGCAAAAGTCTGACGTGCCAATGTCCCATTTACTCATCATATTCCCTATTGAGAAATGATCAGTGACCATTCCCACCATGACTCTCAAACTATTACGACTCTTACCCAGAAGGTGTTTTAAATCTGCTAGTTTAAGACTAGGCCATAACGCTCTAGATACCCCGCAGTCCGTTCTATCCCTCCGACTCGATTCTTGTTGACCAGAGTCCAATCCTTTATGGGCCTTAAATAGGACCCAATTGGAATCCTAACAGATATCTCCACGAAAGACATATACAGTTCGGAGCCACTACAAGCCAGCTCATCGGCTATTTTATTGCAGAGAATGTCACTAATGGATGTCTTATCATGTAGACATCCGTTAGTCTTTTCAAGTCCTTCTTGCATTCAATCTAGACCTAATATTATGACTCGCCAGTGCCAATAATACTGCCTGAGTATCAATATACATAGATATTAATCTCAGAGCTCCGTTCAAAGTTCCCCTCTAACAATTCCAAGCCTTTATAAATGCCCAGAATTTCAGACTGAAAAACGCTGCAACTGTCAAACAATTTAGAGGATCGTCTGATATCAGTTCCCATAAAGTAGACCCCCTCTCACGAGCTTACTTCCATCTTTGAGCCGTCTGCAAAGTCAGCACAACCTCCATGGAATTTTCCCGCTTCAACCCAGAGGTCCCTGCTAGGTATGTCAATGACGGCAGTAGTCCCGAAGTCAATTATAGCCCCGACGTAATGCGTAGGCTCGCCCAAGGATAATGTCCGACCATTGAATTGGATCTCGTCGAGTATGCTAGCATGCCCCGCCCTGAATAAATAGGCTACGAACAGCCATAGCTCTCACAAACTCCTCAATTGGAAGAAGGTGGTGAATGATGTCCAGTGCCACCTGAGGCGTACTTCTGGCTTCCGAGATGCCAATTGAAGTACACCTCCGAACTTTTGAGAGAAGGTGCCTATAAATTTCCTTACTCAGTACCTTCCACCGAACTGAACAACCATAAGTAAGAATAGGTCTTACAACCGATGTGTAGATACAAAATACATAGAGTTCCTGTAGATGTAATAGGCATTAAGTCCCCTCTTGACCCTCTCCTTATTATTTTTCCTCTAAGACAACTTACTGGCCTCACTCGACAGTGCGAGCTCCATCTCATTCAATACCGGTAAGCTAAAATTCACGACCTTATATCTCCTAGTAAACAAAACTAATTCAGTTTTCCCCCACTAACGACCCAAAGGGACAGTTCTCGTAGACCTTATTACATGACCTCACTGAGGTAGAAATTTACCCGAGACCAGTATAAATTCAAATTTGTTCATTCTAACCTCAAAAAAATAAAAAATATATAACTAATTTCTAATAAAAATCAGGGGACATTTCAAAACAGCATTAAATTTTCTCATTTTATATTTTGCATAATAAAATGTTTTTGGGGAATAAGGTGGTAAAAGGAAATAAATTTTTCTATTGAAAATGTTTACTTTTAATAAAACAGGCATGCGTTTTTTTAAAAACAATATTGATTATAAGAAAAAAAAATAAAACAAACGTAATGCAAATCATACATGGGAATATTTCATTGAGCATTGAATTTTCATTACCATTACTTAAAAAAATTAATAGTTTAAAAAATTTAACTATCATTTAATGATACTGATTTTTTTTAAATTACAATTTTTTAAGTAATGGTAATGAAATTACAAAAAAATGCTCAAATACTAATTATAATTACTGAAAAAAAGCATTGTTTGTATAAAAAAAATTTTCTTTCAAATGTGTTTCTAGTATTCGTGGAGTAGTTTAATATCGTTTTAATAAAGATTTTTAAATCATTTAAATATAAATCTCAATTACAGCATGATTTAATGAATATAAAATGCAGTATTTTTAAAAATTATGCAAAAATATATGTACCAAATAGAAGAGTAAACGAATACAAATTAAATATAATTAAGAAGTAGCTAGAATTGTACGAAAAATTCTGCTAAATAATGACAATGAATTTATAAAATTAAATCATTATTTAATGATAATGATTTTATTTTTTTAAATAATTATTAATGAAAAGATATCATTAAAAAACATTACCATTATTAAAAACAATGGTAATGAAAAAAATTATAAGTAGCATTATTCAATTTAATGGTAATGAAATCGACAATTCATTAGTCGATTTAATGCATTACTCCCATGTATGATGCAAATGAGGTACATACACACAAAAAATAATGTAGAAAATAATAAAAAAAGTTAACTCAACAAATGAAAAAGAATCAAATTACAAACAGAAAATAGAAGAGCGCATTTGTTTAATACGAACCAATAGCGCGAGGTAATAAAAACATCAAAGCTACAAATAAAAAGAAAATGAATAAAAAACGAAAAATTTTGAAAAAAACAATACAACACGAATTAAAAAATAAAAGAAGGAGTTAGGTAAACTTAAGAAAACAACAGACTAACAAAAATTTCAAAACTATTAAGTAAAAGATTACAAAAAACTGCATGCAGTTAATTTCAACAAAAAATCAGAGATAAGACAAATTTATAATGACCTAAATAAAAAAGGCCTACTTTTGTTCACACTAAACTAAACCCTTTTTCTAAAATTTTCATGATTTCAAAAAACATTTAACATTTTGTCTTAAATAATTAAATGATTATATATATTTTCTTTTTTTTATACAAACCTTTCATGATGCCTAAATTTTGTATAACCATATGACCCTTACGGATCACTTGGTTACCCAGTTGACGTGTACCAGTTTTATTTGCATTTTCAGATTTATTCTGAGCACTAAAATATATAAAAAGAGAGATAGAGAGAAAGAACAAATTAGATTAATTGTTGAGTTTAAAAATTTTAAACCTTTCATATGAAAAACCTCTTACTTGGCAAAACCAATAAAATCTTCATGATTGGTATTCATATAGGCCAATTCAAAATCAATAAGTAATAAAATTTGTTCTTTGCACCGCTGTTCCTGTTCTCGTATGTGCGTGGTAATAATACGTTCGGTTTCTTCACGTAAACGTGGATAACGTGACATCTTTTTTTTCAAAATTTTTTATTTAATTAAATAGTAAAAATGGCCCAAAATATGTATAAAAAAGAGAAAAAAGAAATAAAAAATGTATAAGTTGCAAGCATACAAAAACTAGCATTACAATAAGAATAATAGAGAGCAAAAAATAGTGAAGAAGTAGAAAAAATATAGAAATCTGATTACTTACCTTATCGGTACATAAACGTACTACGGCTGACAATTCCTGTACGACTAGATCGACACATTTGATGACAGGTTCTTTCAATTGTGCAATTTGACGTTTGACAATGGCCTCAAAAGCCATATCGGGTGTAAACAAACCCACACGAATACCATGGATATTACGAATGGCAAATGAGATTTCGCGACGTAATTCCTTTTCGTCGCAGGCCATTTTAACAATTTCAAAACGTAAACTGGAATAAAAACGAAAAATAAAACAGAATTAATAACAAGTTTTGAATCTATAAACCTTTTTTAACTCAAATAAGAATTCTAATTTTCAAAAATTTGGTGAAATATATATTTTTTTTTAAGGTTAGTTTTTTTAATATTAGTTTTTGTGGACTTTTTTTATTATTTTTAAGCTCAATTTTTAATTTTTTTATGCCTCAATTACTAAATAAATTCTTTAAATTAATATATTCTTTAAATTTCAATAAAATTTTTATTACAATGAAAAATATAATTTTGAGGTGTTAAATATTTTAAGTTTATAATTAATTTTTTCATAAAAATTAATTTTTAAACCTAATATGTTTAATAAATTCATTAAAATACTAAGTCCCAACATTTTTCATGGAATTTAAGAAATATTTACAAAAATATTTTTGAGGTTAGGATGAAAACATTTTAAATTAGGGTGAATTTATTGATAATTTTAAAACAAAAATTAATTTCTTAAACTTCTTACGTTTGATAATTCTTTTAGAGTTATAATTTTCACTTTTTTAATACAAATTGGACCAATAATTACTTTTGAGGTTATGTGGAAAATTTTAATGATGTAATGATTTTTTTAATTTTTATAAGAAAATAATTTTTTTAAGACTTAAAGTTTAATAACTGTTGTAAACTAAAAAAAAATTCTATTATTTTTATTAAAATTTTAAAAAAATATTGAAAAATAATTTTGAGGTTATGTTGAATTTGTTGATATTTTTAAGACAAAAAATAGTTTTGTAACATAAAATCAGTAATACTTTCTTTAGACTATTAAATTGTATTAATTTTTAAAGATTGATTTTATGTTTTATGCCAAAATTTATTTAAACATTGAAAAAATTGAGGTTATGTTGAAAAATTTAAAGAATTTTTTATAATTTTTAAAATAAAATTGTTATTTTATTGAGCTTAAATTTGCATAAATTTTTTAATAATTATTTAGTTTCAATATAGTTGCAATTATTATTATAGTTATAATAAACATAATTTTGAGGTTATGTTAAGTTTTTTTAATAACTTACCGTTCATGGAAAATACGATTTATTTTAGCACCACCCGACAATTCATTTGTATTAACCAAAGCCGAACCGGAACCTTCAATAGTACGCTCAAAATCTGACTGCAATTGTTGTATCATTCTAAAGAAATAATAAAATAATTTACAATATTTTCTTTTTGTTTCCTTTCCCAAATTCCTTTTAAATACTTACTGCAACATAGCTTTTGTCTTTAAACTGGTATCACCCGGTTGGAAATGTTTAAATTCAGCCACATCCTTTTCCAAAGCCAACATTTGTTTTTGCAATTTATCTCTTAAAGCGGGCAATGTATCGCGTATATGATTGGTCAACTGTTGATTTAAAACTCGCTGTAAATAAGGTGTGCCCAAACGATCAGCCATATGACGATAAGATGGATGACTTAGGAAAAATCTTCTTTCTGCCGCTAAAGCAGCATGAATATCTTTACGTCCCTCTATATCTTTCTGAGAACGATTCACTACACCTATGTAACCACGCCGTAAAGGTAATAGTTTATTTTCCAAAATATCTCGGGCATCAGTACCATCATCCATCAAATCTAATTTGGTAATAACACCAATTGTACGTATACCTTGAGGATCTACATCTTTGGCCAATTTTAAAGCATCCGAATTGGCTAAATCTGTATTGGCTGGCGTTACGGCCAATATCAAACATGTTTCTTTGCGTATAAATTGTAAAATCATATTACGTATTTGTTGTTCAATATCTTGTGGCTGATCACCAATGGCGACTTTAGTTAAACCGGGCAAATCGATCAATGTCAAATTGAGTACATGTGGCGAATATACACGCAAATTGATTGGAATGTTGGAAATTCCCTTATTACTACCGGTAACACGATCTGTTTCATCTTCAATCTCTTTGCGTATTTCATCAAAACTGGTAAATTTTTTACCTTTACAATGCAAGAATTCACCATATTCTACAGGGGAAGAGAGAAAATTATTAAATATTTAGGTATTGATTTTTAGAAAATCAAACTTACCCGTAACACCATTGATTAATTGCAAGATCAAGGGTCTTCTGGTAACAATACCTGAACCACGAGGTAAGAAATCTCTGAAAAAGAAATAGAATACAAAACATGTCAATAATTTGTCAGGATAAAGAAAATACATATAATGGAGAATTTTTTCCTACAACATAATCAATGTTATAGTTGTTTAATTTTGCTGCCAAAGTTCAAAAAATTTTGAGGTTATGTTGAATATTTTCAAAAGAAAATTTAAGCCAAAATTATTTTTTCATAAAATCTAAATTATCATGCAATTTTTCTTATTTCTACAAAAATATTTTTGGAATTATGTTGAAAATTTTTAGGTTATGTTGAAATTTTTTCTATTTTAAGGGAAAAATTGTAATTCTAAGCCCAAATCATTTAATAATTTATTTTAGCTATCGTTAGCTGTAATTTTCAATAAGAATTATAATATATTGCCAAAATATTTTTTGAGGTTATGTTAAAAATTTTGAGGTTTTGTTAATTCTTTCTTATTTTTTAAAAGAGAACATTATTTTTAAATCTTAATTTACTTAAAATTTCATTAAATTTATTTAATTTTACATTTGCAATAGATGTTGAAAGATGTTGTGTGATATTTTCATAAATACTTTTGAGGTTAAGATGAACTTTTAAAGGAAAAGCTCCTTTTTAAGCTTGATTTATTAAATATTTACTTTAAACTGACGCAAGATATAGATTCTAATAATATGTTTTTGATATTTATAGAATTAATTTGTAGATTATATTGAAAATTTTAAGGTTATGTTGATTCTGTTATATTGAAATTAAAAATATCTTATTTTTAGCTTTAAATCGTTTAAAAATTGTTTTAAACTATTATAAACTAAATTTATTAAAATATAAGAAAAAAATGTTGAGTTTATGTTGCACATTTTAAGGTTATGTTGCACATTTTAAGGTTGTTGAACTTTTTCATATTTGTAATCAAAAAATTTACTTTTTAAGCATAAATCAGTTAAATATTGTTGTAAACTATGGCTTCTTATAAAATTTTTGTAATAATTAGAAAATTAATTTTGAGGTTATGTTGAAAAATTTAAGGTTATGTTGAATTATTCATGTTTTTCCATACAAAATTAAATTTTTCAAGTCTAAATTATGTAAAGATTACTATTAAGTATAGATTTTTGAATTTCATTCGAATTTATGTAAAAATTAGAAAAATAATTTTGAGGTTATGTTGAATTTTTAAAAATTTTCTTTGGAAATATTGGTTTTTCAAGCCTAAATCAATTGAATTTTATTTTAAAGTACTGTTTTCTTTTATTTATGAACGAATTTTCATGATAATAAGATTAATAATTTTTGAGGTTATGTTGAAAATTTTTAGTTTAAAATAATAATTCATTCGAATTTATGTAAAAATTAGAAAAATAATTTTGAGGTTATGTTGAATTTTTAAAAATTTTCTTTGGAAATATTGGTTTTTCAAGCCTAAATCAATTGAATTTTATTTTAAAGTACTGTTTTCTTTTATTTATGATAGAATTTTCATGATAATAAGATTAATAATTTTTGAGGTTATGTTGATAATTTTTAGTTTAAAATAATTTTTTAATATTTTTAAGGAAAAAAAATTAAATTTTAAGTCTAATCAAATAAAACTAGCTTTAAACTATTATTTTTTTATATTTTGGGTAAAATTTGTGTTTTAATTTAAAAACAAATTTAGAGGTTATGGTGAAATTTTTACTTTTTTATTATTTTTAACTAATAAAATACAATTTAAAGCCTAAATCATTATATTAATTATATAGCTTATATTAAAATATTGTTTTCTTCAAAAATTTTCTAGAATTTGATAAAAATTTTAAAATTAATATTTGAGGTTATGCTGAAGATTTTTTAAATATGATTTTTTTATGTTTTTTTTTTTTTTTTTTAATTCAAATTAAAATAGTTTAAAAATTACTTTAAATTGATACAATAAATTATATTTGATTGAATTTGATTGGAAATTTAAAAATTAAAAAAAATATTTGGGTTAGCTATGTTGCAATTTTTTTAATATTTAAATATTAAAGGAAAGTTATAGTTTTAAACTAAAATCATTTAAAAATTATTTAAATAATTATTTTTTATTGATTATTTTGAGGTTATATTGAAAATTTTTTGATTATAACAAATTTATTAATATTTTGAGAAAAAAAATTATAATAATGATAAGAAAAACTGCAAAATATTTATTTTGCTTAGTCTACAGCATAAAAATAATATAAATTTATCAGCAAAATTTAAACTTCCTTTGCTATATACATATAAATATTAAAGATATGATTTTTCATTATTTATTTAAAATATTAGTGTTTGAAAAAGCAAAGAAAAAATATAAAAGATGCTGGTTTAAAATATACAATACATAACATATGTATGTAAATATCTTTATTAACCTCTTTTTATAAATAAAGAAGGCTTATCTTTTATATTTATTATAAAGAGAAAGAAAATTAAAATTAAAACAAAGAAAAAGAAAAAATTCTAAATTTAAATGGAAAGAAACATAAAATTAAATTAAAATTAAAAATTTCTTTTTAAGGAAAATATAAAAATTTCTATATTTTTCTTTTTAGTCAAGTAAAATATTTATTTTAATGAAAACTATGTTCAATAATTCATGAACAAAATTAAATAATTATTTTTGTATATTTTCCATATCTTAACACAAACAAAAATCATTCAATTATGATTATAAAAGTATTATTAGATAAGATAATTTAT
Source organism: Protophormia terraenovae (assembly GCA_951394005.1). Classification (NCBI taxonomy): domain Eukaryota; kingdom Metazoa; phylum Arthropoda; class Insecta; order Diptera; family Calliphoridae; genus Protophormia; species Protophormia terraenovae. Next base: position 7,030,671 of record OX596076.1, on the reverse strand, counting down.
AAACGTAATAAAATTAAGTAATACAAAAAAAATATAACATTAAAATGTGTTTTCTATAATAATTAAAAATATTTAAGTTAAAAGAGTGACAAATATTAGAAGAAACAAAAAAAATAATAATAATTTTTTACTTTCTTTTCTAAATAAAAATTTCATTCTAAATTGTAAATAAATAAATAAATTCACATTATTTTATTATAGAAACATGAGATACAAATTCTTTTAAAAAATGTCTCATAAATGTATTTTTAACGACAAATATAAACCAAACCGCAAATTAGTTGAATCATTATAACATTTTTTTTTTTTTTTTTTTTGCAAAATAAAAAAACAGAAGCATCTATCTATAAGCTTGAAACTGAAATTTTATATAAATATGTATAGATGTTGTAGAAAAAAAAAACAAATAATATTGCGTGTTTAAAATTTAACAATAACTAGAAATTTGTTAAATTAACTTTTAATTAAAAACATGCAAAAAAAAAATACACATACAGAGACAAATTAAAGAAAACTTCACCCAGGCATTCAATAATAAATTTAGAGAATGACACAAAAATCTCCATGCTTAATTGAAAAAAGAAAATTTATTTTAAAACACTTTTAAACAATTTTTTTTTTTTTTTTTTTTTGAAAAATTTTTAATGAAAATTTAAAATTTTTAGAGAAAATATCTAAATTTAGAGCATAAATTCGAATCTTACGAGCTATTTAATTAGAAATATAGTTTTTTTAATTCATTTTGTTAATTTTTTTAATTTCGAAAATTTTCGAACTTAATTTCGAAATTTTCGACCATGCTTAAAATACCAGAAAATTAATTTAAAACACTAAGGAATACATTTGCAGTTAAAATTATAAATTTTTAATCAATTTTGGTACTTTTTTCTATTTCGAAATTTTTGAACTTAAAATCGAATTTTTCGAACATGCCCAAAATTACAAAAAAAAAATAATCTAAAACATAAAGGTATAAATTTTAATTATTAATTTAAGTATTAAGTTAAAATTATTAAAATTAATTATTTAAAATGAATTTTACCACTTTTTTAATTTCGAACTTAAAATCGAAATTTTCGGACAGGCTAAAAGAGCTCAAAAATTTATTTAAAAGAAGAAAAAAATATATAATACATATTATTAATTTTTAATGAATTTTAACACTTTTTTCTCAACTTGAAACATTTTCGAACTTAAATTCAAAACTTTCGAACATGACTAAAACAGCAGAAAATTATTTAAAACAAAAAAAATATTCATTTAAAATAAAAATTATTAATTTTTAATAAATTTTAGCAAATTTTTCAATTTCGAAATTTTTCGAAGTTAATTTCGAAACTGTTGTATGTACTCAAAATAACAGAAAATTTAATTTAAAACTCAAAAGGGATGAATTTGCAGTTAAAATTATTAATTTTAAATGAAGTTTGCTATTTCGAAAATTTTCGAACTTAATTTTTAAAATTTCGAACATGCTTAAAATAGCAGAAAATGAATTTAAAACACAAAGGAATAAATTTTCAGCATAAATTATTAATTTTAAATGAATTTTGGCACTTTTTGAATTTCGAAATTTTTCGAATTTAAAATCGAAAATTTTTTACAAAACTAAAATAGCCGAAAGGTTAGGATAACTGGACAGCTGTCAGAACAATTACAAGACAGCTCACGTGGATCCAGTTTGGTCCCGTTGTGATACCTTAAGGGTTCATGTGATATTAACTCACATGTCCGAAACTACGTTCGAGTCGAACCAACCAGATGCATGTATGAAGGAATTAATCCCTCTGATGTCAATATCAGAGAGATCCGACAGTACATGCACAATTTGACTGCCGAATGAAGCGGTTCTTATTTCAGTGAGAGTCTTCTCCTCTTCCTCATCAAAGCAACTTCGACAGAAGTCGTTAAAAGGGAGCCCTAATCTCCTAGCATGCACACCAGCAATCCAGTGCACTGTGACAACGGATATCAGAATACGTAACCGATGCCTTGATAGTCCCAGGATGAGGTTTGCCTCGAGGTTGAACATGTGGACAGGCAGTTTTTCGAACTTAATTTTTAAAATTTCGAACATGTCTAAAATAGCAGAAAAATGAAATTAAAGAACAACCAAATGCATTTCCAGTTAAGGTCATTAATTTTAAATCGACTTTGGTACATTTTTCAATTTTAAAAATTTTCGAACTTAAATTCAAAATTTTCGGAAATGCCAAAAATAGAAGAAAATTTACTTCAATAAACATAAAAATACTTTTCTATTAAATATATAATATTTTTAATGAAAATTTGTAATTTTTTTCAATTACGAATTCTTCGAACTTAAACTCGAAATTTTCGAATATAATTAAAATAGCATAAAATAAAATTTAAATTATTTAAAAGAAGTTTTATAACTAAAATTATTCATTTTTTTAATAAAATTTTAGAATTTTTTCAATTACGAATTTTTCGAACTTAAATTCTAAATTTTCGAACATTGTAAATTTTTCGAACATAATTTCAAAATTTTCAAACTGTTTTAAAATAACAGAAAATTAGTTTTAAATATAATTTAAATATAATTTTTAATAAAAATTATAGTTTTTTAAGAAAATTAGGCATTTTCTCAACTTCGAAATTTTTCGAACTTAATTTCGAAGTTATAGAAAATTAATAAAACAGTAGAAAATTTTATTTAAAACATATAACAAATATTTTAATTTATATTAAAAGTTTTTTAAAGAAAATTAGAAATTTTTTCTGAATGAATTTTTCGAACTTAATTTCGAAATTTTCGAAAATGTTTAATATAATGAAATATATATTATAAAACCCTTTATAATAAATATCTGTAAAAAATTATTAATTTTTTATTAAAAATTTAGCTTTTTTTCAATTACAAATTTTTCGAATATGATTTCGAAATTTTCAAATTGTTTTAAAATAACAGAAAATTGTTTTTTAACATTATTTAAATAAATTTTTAATAAAAATTACAGTTTTTTAAAGAAAATTAGGCATTTTTTTAATTAAAAATTTTTCGAACTTAAATTCGAAATTTTCGAAAATGCTTAATATAATGAAAAATTTAATTTATAATTTATTAAACAAGATTTCTATTAATAATTTTTAATTTTAAATGAACATTTTTATTTTTTTCAATAAATTTTTATTTGTTTTACATTTTTTCCTATAATTTTTTATTTTTAAGTTTTGTTTTTTTTATACCTCCTGGTCTAAAGTAACTAATAATACATTTTGCTTTAACAAACATTTATTAATTATGTAATACATTTATTTTGCTTATTTTAACTGAATTTGTTAACTGAATTAAGCGAAAAAAAAAAGAAAATCTGGGTCATTAACATTTATGTAAGTCTAACATTTGCACAGAAAAAAAAAAAAAACTCGCTCATTTTTGCTCTCCTAACCAAAAGGAAAATCAAACTCTTATACTCTCTTTTATAAGTAAAGTATATTACTCTTAATTGTATAATATTAAATAAGGAAAATTTCATTGAGTCTGGTTTTTTCTTTTTTAGTTTTTTTGTTTGCACCCCAAGTTTCCTTAAGAAAAAGTTTTCAATGCATTTCTGCATTTAAAGGTCATTGCTTTATAAAGTTTTAGTAAATTGGAATTTTCTTTTATCAACATTATATTGCATAATATACTTTATAAGTAAAATTTAAAGATTATTTTTTTTTTTTTTTTTTTTTTTTGTTCATAAATTGTATATTTTTTGTGTTGTAATTGAACTCATTTATTGTGTAATTTAATTATTTACAAAAATTAACTTAAGTCTGCGATTTTTTTTTTTTTTTAATTTTTAAATTAATCATAATTTTTTTTTTTTTGTGGTTCGTGCTGGATAACTGACTCACCCTCTCTAAAGACTGTAAGTCATGTTTGTTTTTAAATAAATGTAGTCAGCCCAGAACAATAAAAAAAATTAAAGAAAAAGTTAAGCAAATAATTAATACAAAAAATAAGGGAGAAGTTCAATGAATAATGGAAAAAAAAGTCATTAATAACAAATAGATAAATAAAAGAAATAAAAATTATATCTAAAACTTATTTTATTTTTGACACCACAATAGATTACTAGGGGCCACTAAAGTAGACAGTTTAGTAGAACTGTTTTCATGGATATTTTAAAATAAACTTTTAAAAAATAAAAATAAAACTGTAATTCCTTTAAAAATTCATAACTTTACAAGAAAGTTTGTCATATTTTTAATTTAAAAAATTTTCGAACTTAAATTCGAAAATTTCGAACACGATTAAATTAGAAAAAAAAATATTTTTGGAAGAATGAAATAAATTGTTGTTAGATACCAATTTTTAATAAAATTTTGGCAAATTTTCAAACACGTTTCAAAGTTGCCTAAAAATTCATTTTTGAACTAAGAAATTAACAGAAAGAAATTTTTAATAAAAATTTGTCCTAGTTTTTAATTTCGAATTTTTCGAACTAAATTTAAAATCTTTCGAATACGATAAAAATAGGTGAAAAAATTATTTATGGAATCAAATTAATAGATTTTTGTTGTAAATTAAACATTTAGTTAATTTTTGAATTTCAAATTTTTCGAACTTTATTACGAAATTTTCGAACATGCTTCAAATAGCCGAAAAAATTATTTATGAAACAAAAAATCATATTTTTATTGTTATCTAAATTTTTTTTATAAAAATTTATGCAAAATTTTTAATTTCGAATTTTTCGAACTTAATTTCGAAATTTTCGAACATGCTTAAAATAGCCAAAAAAAATTTATTTATGGAACAAAGGAACATATTTTTGTTATAAATTAGAATTTTTCTATGAAAATTTGGTGAAATGTTTAATTTCAAATTTTTCGAACTTAATTTCGAAGTTTTCGAACATGCTTAAAATAGCCAACAAATTTATTTATGGAACAAAGAAACAGCCGAAAAAATATTTATGGAACAAAGAAACATATTTTTATTATTAATTAGAATTTTTTAAGAAAATTTGGTGAATTTGTAATTTTTCGAACTTAATTTCGAAATTTTCGAACATGCTTAAAATAGCCGAAAAAATTATTTATGTAACAAGGGAACTTATTTTTGTTATAAACTAGAATTTTTGTATGAAAATTTGGTGAAATTTTTAATTTCAAATTTTTCGAACTTAATTTCGAAATTTTCGAACATGCTTAAAATAGCCAAAAAAAAATTATTTATGGAACAAAGGAACATATTTTTGTTATAAATTAGAATTTTTCTATGAAAATTTGGTGAAATTTTTAATTTCAAATTTTTCGAACTTAATTTCGAAGTTTTCGAACATGCTTAAAATAGCCAACAAATTTATTTATGGAACAAAGAAACAGCCGAAAAAATATTTATGGAATAAAGAAACATATTTTTATTATTAATTAGAATTTTTTAAGAAAATTTGGTGAATTTGTAATTTTTCGAACTTAATTTCGAAATTTTCGAACATGCTTAAAATAGCCGAAAAAATTATTTATGTAACAAGGGAACTTATTTTTGTTATAAACTAGAATTTTTGTATGAAAATTTGGTGAAATTTTTAATTTCAAATTTTTCGAACTTAATTTCGAAATTTTCGAACATGCTTAAAATAGCCAAAAAAAATTATTTATGGAACAAAGGAACATATTTTTGTTATAAATTAGAATTTTTCTATGAAAATTTGGTGAAATTTTTAATTTCAAATTTTTCGAACTTAATTTCGAAGTTTTCGAACATGCTTAAAATAGCCAACAAATTTATTTATGGAACAAAGAAACAGCCGAAAAAATATTTATGGAACAAAGAAACATATTTTTATTATTAATTAGAATTTTTTAAGAAAATTTGGTGAATTTGTAATTTTTCGAACTTAATTTCGAAATTTTCGAACATGCTTAAAATAGCCGAAAAAATTATTTATGTAACAAGGGAACTTATTTTTGTTATAAACTAGAATTTTTGTATGAAAATTTGGTGAAATTTTTAATTTCAAATTTTTCGAACTTAATTTCGAAGTTTTCGAATATGCTTAAAACAAAGAACAAGGAAACATATGTGTTATAAATTAGAATTTTTTACAAAAATTTAATGAAATTTTTAATTGCGAATTTTTCGAACCTAATTTCGAAATTTTCGAACTTATTAAAATATCAGAAAAATGTATTTATTAAACAAAAAAATAAATTTCTGCTATTAATTACTAATTTTTAAGACAATTTAGCACATATTTTCAATTTCGAATTTTTCGAATTTTATTTCGAAATTTTAGGAAACGTTTTAAATAGCAGAAAAAATTATTTATAGTATAAAGAAATCGATTTTTGTAATAAATATTAAATTTTTAATAAAAATCTTTCATATTATCAATTTCAAATTTTTCGAACTTAATTTTAAAATTTTCGAATAAGCTTAAAATTGCAGAAAAATTATTTTAAATAATATAAAATTAGATTTTAGCTTATTAATGTAAATTTTTAACATATTTTTGGCTTACTTTTTTAATTTCGAATTATTTGAATTTAATTTCGAAATTTTCGAAAATGGGGTAAAATGGTTAGAAATTTTATTTTAATACCATGGAAAGTTACTGCTGTTAAAAATTATGAATTTTGAAAGAAAATTTAGACCTTTAACAAATCCAAATTTTTCGAACTTAATTTCAAAATTTTCGAACTTGCTAAAATATCGAAAATTCAATAAAATCAATCAAATACAATGAGATTTAATGATAATATTGAAAAAGTTCAACTTTTTGAACATTATTTCAATTTCGTATTTTTCAAACTTAATTTCGAAAATGAATGAAAATTTTCTAAAACCTTGAGTGCCTAAAAGGAATTTATCGATAACTTAAATTTAGTAAGAAAAGAAAAAATAACGACTATTTAAAAAGAAAAATTATGGAAAATTTAATTTATTAAAAATATATGTACAACGATAACTTTTTCGTTGACGATAGAATTATCGATAACATAATAAAACAAGGAAAATTTTATAATAATTTCAATTTATAAAAAAAATTAACAAAAACTTGAATTTACTAATTAAACTTATCGATAACTATTTTATTTAAATAAAAAAATGTATCGATAATATAAAAAAAAATTAAAAAATTTAACGATAACTTGAATTTATCGATAACATAAATTGTGTACAGTAAATTTTTAAAAATGACTTAAATTTACTAAAGAAATTTTATCGATAACTTTAAGTAATCAAAAGAAAATTTACAAGAATTTAATTTTTCAAGGGAAAATTTATCTGTAACTTAAATTTACTAAAGAAAACTTATCATTTACTGTTATTAATTCAAAAATGTTTATCGATTACTTCTCTTATTTAAAGCAAATTTACCGATAACTTTATTTTATTATAGAAAATTTAACAACATAAATTTTTTAATAAAAATTTTACAATAATTTAAATTTTTTAAAGAAAATTTATCGATTACTTTTATTATTTTGAAAATATTTATAGATTACTTCTATTATATAAACCAATTTAACGATAAATTTATTTTATAGAAAATTTATCGCAAAATATTTTTTTTTAAATAAAATGTTACCATAATTTATAGTTACCAAAGAAAATTTATCGATAACTTCAATTAATTAAAGAAAATTTTACGACTATTTAAATTTACATAAGAGAATTTATCGATAACTTAAATTTATTAATGAAAATACATCGATAACTTTTATTATTGAAAAATTATTATCAATTACTTTCATTATTAAAAAAATACCGATAATTCGAGTTTATTAGACAATTTATCGATAGAAAAATTTTCCATATATGAAATTTAAAAAAAAAAGGATAATATATATTTTTTTAAGGAATACTTTTATTATTTAAATAGAATTTGTCGATAATTTTTATTTATTAAAAAAATTATCACTAACATACATTTTTTAAAGAAATTTTACGATAACTTTACTGAGGAAAATTATCGATAACTTTGATTAATTAAAGATAATTTATCGATAACTTAACTTGAATACACTAAAGAAATCTTATCGATAACATTTACATATAGAAACATTTTATTATAGAAAATTAAACGAAAATTAAAAAAAATATCGATAATTTTAATTTATTACAGAAAATTTATCGATAATTTTAATGAATTAAAGAAAATTTTTCAATAATTTAAATTTATAAAAGGAAACTTTGTCGATAACTTAAATTTAATAAAGAAAACATATCGATAACTTTTATTATTTTTAAAATATTAGTCGATAACTTTCATTATTAAAGAGTTTTTAGAGATAACATAATTATTTTTAACACATTTTATCGATAACATAATTTTTTTAAAGAGAATTTAACGATAACATACTTTTTTTTTAAATGTAAATATAACATTATTTTTTTAAAGAAATATTATCGATACACAAAATTTTTAATACACGATAACTATTTAGTTTCAGAAAATATACAGATAACTTTAAATTATTAAAGAAAAATTATCGATCTTATTTTTTTTAAGAAAATTTAACAACAACTTTAATTTGTAAAATAAAATTAATAAATAACTTAAATTTAATAAAAATTTGTTTGATAATTTAAATAAAATTTATTGAAAAAAATTATCGATAACTTTAATAATTTAAGAAAAGTTTAAATAACTTAAATATTTCAAAGAAATTCGTTAACTTTCATCTAAAAATTCATCAATAATTTTTATATTCTTTGCAAACAAAAACTTAATTTTATTTTAGGAATTTGAACGATAACTTAAATTTTCTCGTAAAAAAATCAATATCTTCAATTTTGAATAAAAAAAATAAATTTTATTTTTATCATTTTCTGTTTCTATTTAAATTATTGTTTCTGTTATTATATTTAATCCTGTCATAAAAATATCTGACAAAAAAAGAAAACAACTTTTCAAAATTGTCTAAATCCATAAAAATAAATGTCAAAAGTTCATGTGACATTTACAATTATAATCCTTTATAAAATCTAACAAAGTAAGCGAGTAATAAAAATAAAGTTACAAACTTTTACAACAACTTTGACAATTATCTGATTAATTTACAGAGAAAAGTAGTTGAAAATAAAACAATTTTTATAATAAAAAAAATAATAGAAGATAAAAATCCTTTATAAAAAAATATGTTAAAAATATCTATCTATACAAAGAGCCTAAAAGTTTTGATTTTATTTTATACAATTTCATTTTAACTATAAATTTAGAGCAAGGGTAGTAAAGTGTAAATAATTGTTACATACCAACCATCATATCGATTTTATTTAAGTGGTTTGAGTGAGAGGAGGTGGAGAGGGTAGATAAATGAATGAATGAATTACTGTCTAAGTAACTACTAGACAGAAGGACGTATGATTGGACGAAGGGTTTGGGAAAAAGCATATGATGTTAATGTTGTATGGGGGGATAATAAATTTTAATATTAGTTTGTATATTTTTAGTTTATAGCATAGCAATAAAATCCCCCTAGTTATTTTTAGATAAACTTTTCTATATTAGGGGGTTGAGAAAAATAGTTTTGGTTTAAAAGAAAAAATAATATTGGGTATTTTGCAATAAATAAATTTTCATAAAAGATATTTAGTTATAAAGTACCTAATTTTAAAAAGAAAAAACAACTATTGGTAATAAATATTTTTTTATATAAAAAATATAGTTTTATAATAATAGAAAATAAAAATTTTTATTTAAATTTTTATACTTTCTTTTAAAAAAACTACAAAAATCTCTATTTTTAATATTTTTCTTATTTTTTCCAATAAAATTCCCATTTTATCATAAATCAACTTAACAGCAACCCTAATTGATTACAACCACTTAACAAAAAAATACAATAAAAAACAACACAACAACAACCAACGAAAAAAAAAAAAAAAACAAGTGTCTATAGTAAAAAAAAACATACAATTTACTCCCCTTTTATACCCAACACAAGTTTGTGTAAATGTATATTTTAATTTTATTTTTTCTACTCCCTCTCTCTCACTTTGTCACAAACAAGTGTGTATAAATATTTGTAAATATTATCACAGATTTACAATACAAAAGATAGACAAAATCATCTCCAGTTACATGTAAATAAAGGAAACGGATGTAAGAGCCGAAAAAATCTAACAAGAGATAACCAAAAAAAGAGTGTAAAAAATCTACTCTCTTGCAAAAAAAAATGGTGTTTAACTTAAGGAAAAAATTATGAATGAAGTTAAGAAAAAGCAAAAACAAAACTATGTACTTTTAAATAAAAAAGGAATAGAAAGAATAATTAAATAAAATAATAAAACAAAAAGAAATTAATTTTAATTAATAATAAATACGTATAACTTGTTATTCATATTTTTATTGAAAATATATTTTTTATTATAAAACTTTACAAATTTTTACATTAAAATCTCTTAGAAATTTTATAAATAAAAGAACAAGAATATTTTAAATCTACCATAAGAAAAAAAGTGTAGGTATACTTGGAAAATATTGGAATTTTATTTCTTGTTCTTGTTTTTGATAAAAAAAAATAACAACAACTACACTTTACTATACTACTGTCAAAATAAAAATAACTATACTTGGCAAGGGGAGTAAGAAGAAGAAAATAAAATTCATATAAAGAGTAGACAAAAAGAAAAAGAGCAACAAAACATGAATGAGATAACGTACGTATAAATATTTATAAGATATAAATAATAAAAAAAAAATACGGGTGTTTCCTTAAAGGGGTAATTAATATTAAAAAAAGAATTAATAAAAATATAAATGGAATTAAAAAATACAAAACAAAAGGCAAGAAAAGGCAAAAAAAAATACAAATATAAAAAATTTAACTTTTTTATACAATTAAAAACATTCAAAATTGTTTCTTTAGAAAATTAAAAATATCGATAAATTTTTGATAGAAATTAAAATTGATCAGAAAACTAAATAAATATTGAATAAAAACGTAAAAATTCATAATATCGTTAAATTTTCCAAATAAAATTTAAAATATCGTTAATTCAGTTTATCAATAAATTTTGTCAAGAAAATTAAAAAAAGAATACATTTTTTAGAAAAAATTCAATTTATCCATAAATTTTCTATAATAACTCAAATTTATCTTCAAATTTACTAAAGAAAAATAAATTTATCAATTTATTTTCTGAAGAAAATCAAATTTATCGTTAATTTTTTCTATAGAAGTTTCAAAATATCTATAAATAATCAAAATATCAATAATATATTTACAGAAAATAAAAAATTTATAAAATTTTTAGAGAAAATTAAAAATTTGTTCGTAGAAAATCAGATCAATAAATTTTCTAAAAAAAAAACAAAGAATTTATTGAAAAATTTTTAATATAAAAATTAAACATCGATTTATCTATAAAAAAAATCAATTTATCGATCTATTTTTTAGAGAAAATACTATTTATCGATAAATTCTTTTAAGAAAATACTACTTATCGATAAATTCTTTGAAGAAAATAATACTTATCGATAAATTCTTTAGAGAAAATACTATTTATCGATATAATTTTTTGATAAAATTAAATTTATCGATATAATTTTTGAAGAAAATTTAAATTATCGATATAATTTTTAGAGAAAATTAACTTTATCGATAAATTTTCTATAGAAAATTCAATAATCGATAAATTTTCTATAGAAAATTCATTAAATCGATACATTTTCAAAAGAAAATAGAATTTATCGATACATTTTTTATAGAAAATTAAAAATTCAATTAATCGAAAAATTTTCTATAGAAAATTAAATTTAACCAAAAATTTTATTTAGAAAATTAAATTTATTGATAAATTTTCTATAGAAAATTAAATTTATTGATAAATTTTCTATAGAAAATTAAATTTAGCGATAAATTTTCTAAAAAAAAAATAAAATTTATCGATGAGTTTTTTTATATGAAATTTAAATTATCGATAAATTTTTAATATAAAATCGAATTTATCGATAAATTTTTAATATAAAATTAATATTATTAATAAATTTTCTATAGGAAATTCTAATTATCGATAATTTTTAGACAAAAAAAAAAAAAAAAACGACAATTTTTCTATAAAATATCAAATTTATCGATACATTTTCTTTAAAATATGAAATTTTTCTAAAGAAAAAACAATTTATCGACAAATTAATGAAAATTAGATATATCGATATATTTTCTATAGATTATATTAATCGATATTTTTTTTAGAAAAATTGAAATTAGAAAAATTATCGATAAATATTCTATAGAAAATTTAAAATATTGATCAAATTTCTAAAGAAAACTTTTCTATAAAAAAATTTATATTTTGGATCGGGTTTCACGAGCTGCATTTTTTTTTTTTTTTTTTGCGGCTATTCTGACTTTGTAGGCGAGAGAGATTGAGATAATGTAAAAGCTTAGTATTTCCTTTTCCTCTCTCACCTATGAAGTCTGTATTGAAATTGCTGTGTATGAACTAGTGTTGCCAATATAACCTTTTTAAGGCTAAATCTAGCCTTTTTATTATGCTTTTAGCCTCAAAATTTTCTTTTTAGCTTCTAGCCTTTTTTGATTCTTAATATAGCCTTAAAAAGGCTAAAAGTTTGCTATTTTTATTTTTAAAGAATCATCAATTTAAGCATTTTTGTATATTAATTCCCACAAAAAATCGAAATTATTTATAGTCAACGAAAATTTTCGACTGCGGCGATTCATTCCACAAGAATATTATAATTTTTTTTTAAAAAACTTTTTTACCAATATACTTTTTATATTATATATATAAATTCACTAATATATTATTAAGAAATGCCAAAAAAAAAATTTGAACAAAAAAATAAATGCTTTTTTAAACAAAGCAAAATATTAGCTTTTTTTAGGACATTTAGCCTTTTTTTAACCTTTTTTAAAGTCTAATTTAGCTTTTTTTTTTCTCAAGACCTGGCAACACTAGTGTGAACCCCGACTATTTATTATTTTTTTTTTTTTGCTTTTTTAGTCAATAAATGTTTTACTAAATTTCTTTTGTTTTAATTATTATTCATATATGTACATAGCTAACCAGTTCTATAAATTTTAACCAAAATTAGTAAAACATTTTGTTGCCAAATTCAATACATAAAAAAATAACTTTAAAATAAAAATAAACTAAATATAAAAATAACAACAACAAATAAAAACAAAATATTTTCTAAACTTTAAAACACAAACTCTAAATATTAGTCATACAAATAAAATGTTCTTAAAGAACTATTCAACTTTTCTTTTTATATTTAAACAAAACAATTAAATTAAAACAATTTAAACAAATTTATTTAAATTTTATTTAATCAATTTATATTAAACTTTAATACTACATCTTTAAATAAAAAGTTTCATAATTAAAATTTATTATTATATTTATTATTAAATTGTAATGGAAACCCCTTAACGAAAAGAAAAAAAAAACGTTAACTTTATTTAAAGGACAAAAACAACAATAATACCAAGAAACAATAATCAATTGAGAATCCAAGAGCGCGAGGAACAAAAAGAGCAGAAGGAATCATTGAAAAGAAAACCACTACAAGAAATAAAGATGCCAGATTGGTAATTTAAAGAAAAGCAGCTAATATGAGAATAAAAACAGCAGCAACAAAATTTATATGAATTTATATTTTTATTAATGAATATTGAGCTTTATTATTAAAAATTTTATAAATAAGTTATTTTGTTTAATTTTTTTAATGACTTTTAAAATAATGATTAATCAATTTTTAATAAAAAAAATCAGGCTATCTATAAATTATCTAAAACATTAAAAATAATCGACAATTTTTCTAGTTACAGTAATCGACAAACTTAATAGCAAATTTGATTGCTTTTTTTTTTTTTTGTATATCGATAAATTTTCTATGGAATATTCGAACTGCTCGAATCTGCTTTCAGTTTTTTTCCATCAGGTCGGGATTTTTTTATGGGCATGTCTAATATTGTGCCCTAAATATGCTGATTACTCGAGTATATTTCACTATTACTTGAGAACGGTATGCACGATTTATATAAATGATATACAACGATTTGCGGAATAAAATTAGCTTTAAATCGCTCTACTATCAAATTTTTATCCGCTCAATAGTTTAGGAGATATTACGAAAAAAATTTTTTCATGCTAAATTCAAGATTTCTTTTTTTTACTAAAACTTTTTTTTTAAAGTGAAAACATCAAAAATATTTAAGTTTATCACCTTTATCTCAAAGCTGACAAAACTACGAGTAAATAAAGCCACGTATTATAAAAATTGATGCAAAAATCTTGACTGATACCCATGTATACCTATAGCTAAGTGAAAATACACTAGTGGGCAAAAAAAAAAATTTTTTTTTTTTTTCGTCTTAAATAAAAAAAAATAGATAGATGGAATTCAACGTGCTAAATAAGAATCAGCTTTTACTTTTTTTCTATCACACATTGATTTTTTGTCCAATTAAGATGAATTGAACTTTAATATATAGCGATCTAAATTGTCTTTGAGCTGAATTTATATAATTTTTTGTCCAGTTAATATTTCTGTGGTTATTCGGTAATTAGTACCGAAAATTTTAAAATTAATTTTCTTGAAAAGTGGTGAAAATTTTGATCCATAACTCTGAAATTCTCGAGCGAATGAAAAATAATGTTGACATACCTTGAAGACAATTTTCGTATGCATCTTTGTATGTATCACTTATAAAAATCGTGTAACGGGTTCTTGAGTTATAGCCTAAGTTTGACAAAGCATTCTCGAATTTTATAGCGTGACCGCTGAATAAGGTGATGATATTATTCATGCACATAAAAAAAAAAAAAAATCAGTACCCGATAGAAAAAAAGTGAATGCAGATTCTTATTTAACTCGTCAGAATCCACCTAGTCCACCTATTTTTGTTTCAAGAAAAAATAAAAAAAATTAGTTTTGCCCACCACTGTATTTCTACTCAATTGTATGTAACATGGGTATTTTTACTTAACTGTGAATAAAATTTAGATTTCTGCATCAATTTTGAAGATACATGCTTTATTTTGTTCGCAGCATTACCAGCTTTAAGATAATGATAAATTATAACATTTTAGATGTTTTCATTTATTAAAAGAAATTTTAGTAACAAAAAAATCTAAAATTTTGCATGAAAATTTATACATACAAAATTCAAGTTATCGATAAATTTTCTAAAAAAGAAACCAAACTATTAATTAAGATTTCTCTAGAAATTTTACTCAAAAAAAATTTTAAAGTAAAAAACGAATTTTCAGTAACAATAAAATTTTGACCTAAAAAGCAAATTTGTATTCCCCAAATGATTATCTATAAAAAATCAATTATTTATTCAAAAACTTAAAAAAAAAAAATATTTTCACTTAAAAACCCACTTTTCACTATAAGATAAAAAAATTTATACAAAAAAATATATTTTCGCAAAAAAAAAAAAAAAAAAAAGCTATTCCTCAAAAAGAAAAAAAAAATTCATGAAACTAACCATAAAATATGGAAATTTACAAAATAAAATTGTTTAAAAAATACCAAAAATAAATAAGACGAAAATAAAATTTTCACCAAGAGAAAAAATCAGAAAATTTCGAAATTTACCAAAGACAAAATTAACACAAAAATCTTATTAATATCAAAAATATAAAACCAAAAAAAATAAAATTCTTATATCCTCTAATAAGTAAGTGCAACTTTTTATTATTTTTTTTTTTTTTTTTTTCGATTTATTATATAATTCGGAGGGCGTACTTCTAGACGAAATATCTCAATATGTTTAATATACAAAAAAAATTCGAATGCATATTACATAAGTTCAAGTTATGCCTATATAATATTTTGATATATTAAATATTTGTAGAAATATTAGAAAAATTTATGTTAATATATAAAATTTAAAAATGTTTGCTTTTCAAAAAATCGTAACAACTTAAAAATGAAGAAAAATTCTAATAACTTTTTAAAATAAAATAAAACAACCCAATTTCATTAAAATCGAAACATAAATAACGATGTAAATGTTAAAAAAGTTTACAAAAAAAATCCCACATGTTAAATAAAACTGCTTAAATAATTTTTACACTAATTAAAAGAAAAAAATATATTAAAAATATTACATATTAATTTAGTTTAAAATTATTTTTTATTAATAGAAATCATTCTAACGATTTTTCTCTGATTGAAGTGTACAAATTTTTGTTAATCTGGCATCACTGTCTGTAAAAGAAAATGTCAAGTAGCGACAAGAACATTGAAAGAGACGATAAACAACGATGAAAAACATAAGATTCAGCTGGAAAAATTGCCATTGATTTTTCACAAAACAATATTAGTGCTACTATTTTTTCCTGGCATTGGCTTAAAAAAAACACAAGCAACAAAAGCATGAACAAAAAAAAATATACAACAAAATATATCGACAGGAAAAATGGGGGCGGAGTCTAAAGCGAAGAAAAGATACGATAACATTGATTATTTTTTAGTCAATATCCTAGTGAATAAAATGTTCCTACAAATATAATATTGCATAAAGTTTTCTTTATATACTTACTTGCCCACAAAGTTTTCCAGCACAGAACTTTTACCGGCCGATTGACCACCAACTACAGCTATCTGGGGCAGATCAAGCTGCATGTGCACGCCCAATTGGGTAAAAGCATCCTGCAGCTTATTAACAATCGGAATTAAATTCTCCATGTTGCTAATGTGTACTTAAAATGTGGTCGAGATGATTAGCTTAGACGAGGATTTAAGTGATTTTATTTGAGCGTTTTTTTTTTTAGTTGAAGGGGAAGAATAAATAAAACTCAAGAAAATTTCCAACACCTTAAAAAGGTGTCAGAAATTTTTTTTGTAACTTCACTTAATAGGCAAACTTTTTTTCTGTATTTTTTTCAGTGCACTTTTTTTAATAATTTTTCTTTGTATTTCTAAAGCTATAAAAGAAGAAATTTTTTATATAAATTTTACATAAATTAACATTTTTTTTTCTTTTAATTTTTTTATAATAACTACTTGAATTAATAATCTCTTTTTTTTATATAAATTTTTTTCACTGAGTTTTAAATCTTTGGTATCTATCAGGTTTACGAATCGTTACACGACTAAAATTTCGATTTTTTTCACTTATTCTCTTTAGCTTTTTGATTAACATTTTATTTTACTATGATTTTTGTTTTACGAGGGTATTTCTTGCATTTTCTTTCATTTTCTACTCCAATTCCAATAAGAATTTTTAGAAGAAGAAACAAAAAAAAAATACGATAAAATAAATGACAATTGAAAACAATGATGCCAGATGTCACTTTGTAGGAGATACTCCATTGGAAGATATTGTTTAAAAAAAAGAATTTATTCCTGATTAAGACAAAAAATTGCGTAATAATAAAGAAATTTATATTTTGTATACAAAAACTGCTTTAATTATAAAAATTGTATTAAAAAACTAATTAAAAACATAAATGAATGCTTCTGAATCACTAAAACATCTGGCAGCTTAGCTTTTATCCCATTGAAAAGACATTTGTCAAAAATAATTACAGATAAAAAAAAAAAAACAAATTTACTTTACCAGGAAAGATATTGTTTAAAATATTAAAATACTATGAGTTTGTTAATTATTATATCAAATAATATTACTTTATTTGTTTCTAAATAAATAAATAATTTAAAAAAACAATAATTTATTGTGAGTCATTCATAACGGAGACGACTCATCTTATGTATTGGCAAGAGAGCAGACAAAAAAAAGCACACACACACACAAGAGAACCCTCAAAAACAAGTGTTAAAAAACAGACATGTTAACAAATATTAAACACGTAAAAATTGCATTATAAAATTATTAAGTTCATTTAAATTAAAGAACATTTAATCCAATAAATAACAAACATCTTTTTAAAATTCCAAAAACGTAACCAATTCTTTAAATGAAAAGAATTTGTTTCTACATTTTTTTATTTTATAATTAAATTTTTTTCGTACGTCACTTTTTTGCACTTCTTTTTTGCCAATTTTTTTTCCTTAAAGGTCACTTTATGAAATCAAATAAATTCATATCAATTTTTTATTAAATTTAAATCACTGCACCTCTTTTGGAATGTAAATTGCTATTTTTTATTATTTAATTAAAGTTTTTTCCAAATTAATTAAAATTTAGAACATTTTTTTGCCAAACTGAGAAAAAATTCACTCCGCTTATTTTTTTCCACACCAGCAAAGCAAAAAATCAATTTTCGACTGAGAGAAGGAAAAAAATTGAACAAGAAAACAAAGAGAAATGACAAAAATTTTTAGCAACACACACAAACATTTGTGAAAAAAAGGAAAAACAGAGTTGTTTTAATTTTATTAGCAAAAACAAGTAGCCAGACTTTATTTTCCTAGAGAAATTAAAGAAACAATATAAAAAAATGTTATGGAACTAATTTTTCAAATATGAAATTTAATATTGAAAAAAAAAATAATGTACTTTTTTATCGTGATTAATAATTATTTTGGAAATTAGAAAACTTAAATTTTATGTTTTTACATATCTTTATCAATATGCAATGCACAGTGAAACAACATTTTCAAATAGTATTAAAAAATCTACCTATATACATTTCAACTTTTCATTTTTGTTGGATGTTGGTTTTTGTTGTTTGTTCATTTTGCCAACAAAAAATATTTTAAATATACATTTTTATCAAAAAAATCTTATAAAAGTGTAGTAGTAATAATAAATCCTTCCCAGGTGTGTTGATATTCGAAAAAAAAACGCTGCATTGTCTATAACTGCATTACCAAAATTTGGTTAACAATATTTTCGTGGTGAAAATTAGCAACAACTGCATTATTACTTTGAGTCTACATTAGACAATTTTTTATCAAGACAAACGTCAAAATTTTGTCATGATAAAGATTTGTCTAATCTAGACTGAATTTATCAGTATTATTGCAGTGTTAAAAGAAAATTGTCAGCGCTCGAGCTCTGACAACGTTGTCTTGATAATGCTTGGTAAAAGACGCCATCTTGATTGTTGTTGGTACTTTTTGCATGGTTTATTATGACATACGTTTTCCCCTATAATTGATAGAGTTAAAAAATTATCTGCTACTCAAACAAAAACTTGACGTAAGTCTTGATACAAAATTTCTCTAATGTAGACTCAAAGTAATTGATAGAGATAAAAAATTATCTGCAACTCAAACAAAAATTTGACGTTTGTCTTGATAAAAATTTGTCTAATGTAGACTCAAAGTAATGATCCATAACTCGCAAACTAAGAGCGAGCGGGCAAAATTTTTTACATTACTTTAATCACAAGTAAAACTACTAATAAATCATAAAAATTAATCATAATCAATAATGATCATAATTTACACAGCGTCCTAATAGTAATCAAGTGAAATATATTTATTTTTTGTTAAAAAATATATTTTTACTATATTATCCTTCTTTAAACTGCCTTTTCTTTTGCAAAACTACAGCCAACTTCAAGGTATTTTTGTCAAACTGCAGCCAACTTCACTATTATTTTATATGTCAGAAAACGGAAGTTACCTACAAATGTCAACTAGCTGACAGCTTTCTTTTCGTTCTAAATTTTTTAAACGAAAGTTGTGTTTTTTCTTGTGCTGTACGCGTTTCGTGTCAAAACTAAGGCTTAAAGTATGTAAAATTAATAAAATTATTAAAAATATAAAGATAAATACAATAACAATTAATTGGATAAAAAATATAGAAATGTTTTATAAAAGATGTTAAAGATAATTAAAGATTAAAAATCATTCATGTGTCCAATATTTTTGTGTAAAGTGAGATAAAATTATTACGACTTTTGTGTTATTTTTGTGTTAAAAAGAAGCTAGAAAAGATTTTTAATTATTTATTTTATTGTTTTTTAGAATGCGTTACGTGGCTGCATACATGTTGGCTGTTCTCGGCGGTTTGGAAAGCCCCAAAAATGCTGATATCGAAAAGATCCTCAGCTCTGTTGGTATTGAAGCTGACAGCGAACGCTTGACCAAAGTCGTCACTGAATTGACCGGCAAATCCATTGAAGAATTGATTGCCACCGGCCGTGAGAAATTATCTTCCATGCCTGTTGGTGGTGCTGCCGCTGCTGCTGCAGCTCCCGCCGCTGATGCTGGCGCCGGTGCCAAGAAGGAAGAAGCCAAGAAAGAAGAAAAGAAGAAGGAAGAATCCGAATCTGAAGATGATGATATGGGTTTCGCTCTTTTCGATTAAACCAAAAACAACATCAATCCAATTCACAACTTGGTCATTATCTTAAGCGTGCAAAAGCTTGTCTAGGTGAGTGAATCATTTATTATTATGTTGCATTGTATTTCGTCATAGTTGTTAGTAAGGGGTGAGGGTAAGAAGACGGGGGAGAATTGATAACAAACAGGTTAAAAAAAAAATGTAAACAAATGTTGGGAAAAAGAAACTAAATTGAACAAAAAGTTTATTTTAAAAGATTTAAAGGTAATTTCATGATACAGTAAATCTATTGTATCCATATTTAAAAAATCTATTGAAATTTGAAACATCTTTTTATGATAATTTAAAAAAATTTATAATTCTCTTAATTGGTTTTTATTATGATGAACAAAACTTACACCATCTTTCGACTGTACATTCATTGATGCTATATAAGTTTCACTGATTTTTATAAAAATAAAAATATTTTTTATATATTTTGAATGCTTTAAATTAAAAACTAATTTTATTTTTCTATAATTTTTCTTTATTGCAGCATCTTTAACCAATGGTCTTCTACTTACCCATTATTCTCCACCAACCAGCCTTCATTACAGCCGGTTTAAAACAATTTTAAAAACTTTCTTTTAAAAAATTTTAAAAGAACTACACAATTGTGTTTTTTAAACCTGTACAAAGAATTTTAACAAAAAATGAGGTTTTTATTTCTGTGAAATAAAAATGTAGAAAACTACAAGTTTTTACACGTTAAAGAAAAAAATTTAAAAATTGAGTTCTTATTTTGATGAAATTTAGGGATTTAAGTTTGATTTGGAAAATCTTTAAAAAGTTTATAATTTATTTAAGGATTTTCCTCAGAAACGTTTTGTTAGGTTTAGGAATTTTCAGCATTTTAGGTTTTGAGGGGAATGGTTTTACAATTTGTATAAGAAGGATTTTAAGGATTATTCAAGGAGTTAAGCTGCTTTATAACATCATAAACTAATAAAAAGGTAAATTTATTTTTATCTTCACATATATTTAAGTTTAAAAATAAACTATTTCTATAACTCCAAAATCTATTGATTTTAAGTTTCAATTGATTAAAAATAGTTTATTTTTATTATTTTTTTTCCTTTGTGATGATTTTAACCATTACCATCTTTCGACTGAAAAACGTTGATGTAAACTTTTAAACTGATTTAAAAAAATAAAAAAAAAAAATTATTTTAAATTAATTTTAACAAAATTTACTAATAATTTTTTTTTTCTTTCTAATATTGCAGTTGGTCTGAAAGAAAAGCTTTCGAAAAGCTCTAAGAAGTCAACAGTTTTCCCCTAAGCTCTGATGGTCAAACTACTACCCAACCCTGTTTTTAAATTTAAATAAAAAAAAAAAAAAAAATCACTTAATTGTTTTAAATAAAGCCAAAAATTAATTAAAAAAATGGAATATATCGTGTTTTCTTTTAATTTATATACTAAATTTTATTTAATTTCTTTAAATTTGAAAATTTTCGTACTAACCTTAAATTATGTTTTTATTTGTATTAAAATTCGTTCAAAATTGAAAATTTTTATTGTTAATTTTTAAATTCCTCGATAAATTCTACTTAAAAATTAAAGTTTTTCCTTCAAAATTTGGAAAAAAAATCATAAAAAAATTCGTTCTAACCTCAAATTTTTTTTCTTTTAAGTTGTACCCAAAATACGATTTTAAATCAAAAATTTGTCCTTTAAAAATAAGAGAAAAATTAAAATATTGAACCGTTCCATTCTAACCTCAAGTAAATAAATATTTTTTTTTTTTACAAATTAAGGTTTTAAAATAACCATTTTTGCTTTTAAATAGTAAAAATATTTGAATATTTTCTATATCACCTCAAAGATGTTTATATTATTCCTTTAAATATCTAAAAAAAATTAAATATTGAAAGTCTTCAATCTAACCTTAAAATTATTATTTATTTTTGATAATTCGGTTGTATTTCTTTAAAAAAATAGTTCATAAAGATTTAACCCTTAAAATCAATGTTTTGGCTTAAAAAATAAAAAAGTTTCATTAAAATTTTGATAATAACTTTAAAAATAAATAAATTTTATGTATTTAACTTCCCGCGTTCTGTATAAAATAATGTTTTATAAAGTTAATTACTTTTCATATTAAAAACATCGATAAAATGTCTATAAAAACATATTTTGGGTGGAAACATGAATATTTTTAATGATTTAATTTCATTACTTTGAGTCTACATTAGACAAATTTTTATCAAGACAAACGTCAAAATTTTATCAAGATAAAGATTTGTCTAATGTAGACTGAATTTGTCAGTATTATTGCAGTGTTAAAAGAAAATTGTCAGCGCTCGAGCTCTGACAACGTTGTCTTGATAATGCTTGGTAAAAGACGCCATCTTGATTGTTGTTGGTACTTTTGGCATGGTTTATTATGACATACGTTTTCCCCTATAATTGATACAGATAAAAAATTATCTGCAACTCAAACAAAAATTTGACGTTTGTCTTGATACAAATTTTTCTAATGTAGACTCAAAGTTATTTGAATTAACCTATTTAATTAATTATGCACGGTATGAAAATTAAGCGCCAGAATGAATACAGAGTTGTATTCATTCTTGCGCTTAAATTGAGCACTTACAACACTACTCCCTAACAAACATTTAACAACACTTAAACCCCACCAAATAGCTGTTAAGTAAACAAACCTTTCTCATCAACCCTCTAAACAAAACTAAGAAATTTGAACACATTTTTAGCTCTTTAATAAACAAATATTATAAATATCAAAATTTTACTTATAATACCCCTTAAAAATATAAGAAATAATTTGTCCGATTAACCGTTAAAAATACAAAACTTTACAGCACTGTTCCTAACAAACATTTAACAACACTTAAACCCCACTAAACAGCTGTTAATGTAAACAAACCCCTTTTTTCAATTTCCCCAACCCCCACAGATACAAGGTGATTAAAACGAAATTTTTTTTTGGCTCTAATCATAATAAAATATACTAAATATTAAAAATTTTGCTTAAACACCTTAACAAAAAACCGCAACAAAATGTTACGAAATCAACAAAGGAACAAACAACTAATAAAACATTTACTGCCTTTAAATTTACAACAACAACGTTTAATTCATCAACAGAATCCTACGCTTTACAATAAGAGTACAAATGTTTTTCGCCAAGGAAAAATTATGGGAAAATTGTTTGGTAATCGTGTTAGTGGCAGTAAGAAACGTTGGTTTCCCTCTACAGAATCAGCACAAGCAGCCAGCGCTAATGTGGTCTTTAAACAATCACAATTTGGCAAGACCCCCAATAGTGGTGGCAAAAATGCTACACGCCGCATGACAGTCCTAAATAAATTGTTTATGAAACATATAACAGATCTTATGGCCACCGGGGAAATATCAGAAACTATTTTAGGTAAAGGTTTGCAGGTATCACGGGTGAAAATTTCACAAGATTTTGCTTATGTTAATGTATTTTGGTTGTCCACTGGTGAACCTGGTAAAGATGCTTTGCTAGAACATGAACTTCAACGTTGTTCGGGTTTGCTAAGACATGAACTGTCACAGTTGGGTTTAATGGGTGTAGTGCCGCGTATTAAATTTGTTAAAGATAAACTTTATACCAATATGAATCAGGTGGAGGCTTTATTAAGAAATATGGATTTTGGTCATGAAGAAGAAGCTAAACATGCAGCCGAGACCTTAAAGCAAGAATTTTATGGCAAACAAACTAAAGAAAATCCCGCCTTAGCTGAAAAAGAAATCGTAGAAACTGACAAACTTAAATCTTTAGATTTTAACTTGCCTGAAATGCGTCATGATGTTTTGGGTTTGGACCACAAAGGTATTATGCTTAAAATATTAACAAAAATGCGTAAATCAAAACAAGCTTGGGATCAACATTTACAAAATAACTCTAGTGAAGCAGATACCACAATTAGTTTAGAAAATTCCCACTCAACAATACCCTCCAGCTCTTTTGAAAGTTTAAATAAAGTAAATGAAAAGTTAGCTAAAGCTGCTGCTAATTCGGAAAAGTTTGAAGCTTTTCTGGCCAAACGCAAAGAGCGACGTAATACCCCTGAACGTAAAAAGTTTAGAATAGATGATCATCCTATTGATGAGGAAAATTCTAAGGATACAGGAGATTATCCTGAATTAATAATGTCTTCGAGGCAAAGACAACTTTATGAAGCAGAAGACTATTTGCCAGACGAATTAGAGGATAGAAAACATAAGTAGAGTGTGATTTATGTTGTACTAATGTTTATTAGTTAGTAGATAACTAAGATATAAAATTTTACTTTTAATTGTTGTTAAATGTAATTAATAAATTGTTATTAAAAAAATTTAATGAAAAAAACTTTTAACTGATTTTTTTTTAATATTTAGTGAATTTTCACTGAATTTGTTTTTAATCCAAAATCGTTTAGACTCCCGAATGAATGCAGTAACTTACAGTACGAAATTATGGTCATCAGAAGAGTGGCTAATTGGCTACGGTATTATAGGATATACGGTAGAGATATCGTAATATTTACCTACAACATATATTGGTTCTGTAGTTTACCCCTCAATGCCTACAGAAAGCGCATTGAAATCGCACTTTATGACCCACGTGTCAGATTACCAGGATGATATGGGCCAGGCTGGACTCTGCTAGGTCATCATTCCTATTGCGTCTTTCGAGATCACAACTAAGAAACAGGGTATCAGCAGTCTCAGGACACTGTAGATTTGGTACCTACGCCAATAGACTGGGTATTAAAGCGAAGGATATTTGCTGGAGCAGTCACAACGAAGATGAAGGAAATCATTTTCCATCTCTTCTTTACATGCCCTGCCTTGGAAAACCTACTCACTGAGCTATCGATCAGTAGTATTAGTGGAAGAAATTCCTCTTTTACTTAATTTTATTTAATTCTTGCTAAATATGTTGCCTTTATTATGCTCTTTTACCTTGTATAACTATAGCTAAGTTAAGAATAAACGTCCCATTTTATTAAAATCAGAAAAGACTACAAATTTTTACCATCTGTGCCCTTT
Organism: Protophormia terraenovae; assembly: GCA_951394005.1. Lineage (NCBI taxonomy): Eukaryota > Metazoa > Arthropoda > Insecta > Diptera > Calliphoridae > Protophormia > Protophormia terraenovae. Next base: position 7,005,456 of record OX596076.1, on the reverse strand, counting down.
TAAATCCTTTATTTAATTTTCTTTTTAAATTCCCTTTTACAAACCCAAATTTAAACACTTTTTTCGTTTATGTTTTGTTTTCTTAATAGTTGTTATTTCTTTTTTTATTGAAAATAATTTCTTTTATGTATTTTCCTCTTATATAATACAAGTTTATTATATAATATATATTTTTTTTATCTGTTAAGTTTTTACAAATTTTTAATTTTAACATTGCTGCGCGTTTGAAAATAATTACTATTTAATTTGTTCTTATATTTTTAGATAAAATATATCAAATCTATGATTACAATTATATATATATGAAAATTTCAAATTTTTTTTAAAAAATAATATTGAAAATTATAAAAAAATGTATAAATTTTAACAAAATAAGCAAATATTTTGTGTAATAGCTTCAATTTAAAAAAATCAAACAAAATTAAAAGCGAAAAGAAAGATATTAAGTAAGAATTAAATTAAAATTGTAATAATTTATTAGTTTATAATTAATTTTCTTATTTTAAATTTTTATTATTAATTTCTTTCATTTCGCATTTAATTTTTGTTGTATTTTTTTTTTAGTATTTTATAACATTAATTTTTTCTTTTCATTTAAATTTTTAACAGTTTTTATTTGATTTGTTTTTATTTGTGTTTTGTTTTATTTTTATAATAAATGGCATTTTTAATATTTTCTTTTGTTACGAGGTATATAATTTATTTTTTTTTATATATTTGTTAATGTTTTATTTTACTTTTTATTTGTATTAGAATCTGTTTGTTTAAGGCTGTAAAAAAATTGATATTTCTTTTTGTGTGTTTGTTTATAAAAATCTTATAAAATAATAAAAAATTAAAAAATAAGAATAATCTTAAAAATAAAACTTAAAACCTAAATGGCAATACACAAGTCTTTTCGTTAAAAAGTAAAAAAATAAATAAATAAAATTTAAAAAAGGATATTTTTGTTGGTTGCAATTTTTTTCTTGTTAGTTTTTTTTTAGATTTGTGTTACACAAATTGTACTTGATTTTTTTATTATAAAAAAAATAAAATTTTATAAAATATAAAATTAAATAAATTAGATGACGTCTTAATTTAAATATAAAATAAATGCAAAATGGTAAGAGAAATGATATTTGTTGTATTTATAGAACAAGTTATAGAACAAAAACAAAACAATACAATACCGAAAATAATAAAACAAATGAAGTCAAAACTATAAAAAATATAGCGCTGTTCCAGTACTTGTCAAACTTGCAGGTTTAAGTCAGAATTTACATTAAAGTGTACTCAAAATTTCTTTATATTTTGTTGTTTTTCTGACAGGTCTTGTCAAACTTTCGGGTTTAAGTCAGAATTTGCAGAAAAGCATTCCCATACTAAAATTTATGTGTATTTTGTTGTTTTTCTACCTAAAACCTGTAAATTTGAAAAGTACTGGAACAGAGTTTATAACAAATTTGTTTTGTAATAATCAAGGCAAAATTAATAAAGTTAATTTTAATAAAGTTTTAATTTAATTAAATTAATTAATTAAATTAAATTCGCCTTGATAATGATACAAAATATGTAAAATTTAATAAAACAATAAAAAAAAAAATTAAATAAAAAAACATATTTTTCTTTATAAAAATACAAAATTATCAATTATTTTCTATAAAATTCCTTCAAAGAATTAAATTATTTTTTACAAATTTAAAACACTTTTGCAAAATTTGTTAAAAAACCAAAAAAATTTCGCACATTTTCAAAACAAATAGGAATAGGGTAAAATTCGAGTCACGAAAAAAAAAGCTAAGAGCATAATGTGTTAAAGCCTCTTGAGGTTTCCAAAGGGCTACAGTCAAAATACAGTTTAATATCCGTTGAAGCTTGTCAAGCTTAGTAACATAACAGAAAGGCTTTTGTAGGACTACACACGAATATAAACGATTTCGATTTTCATTAATATAAATTGATATCAATATTTGTCCTGCTAATCAATTCCTATTCTATATAATGGAAAAAAGAAAATTTTTCATTCTAAAATTATATGTTTATAATTTTTTTTGTCAAATTCTTTTAAAAATTAAAGATTAAAGTATTTTTAAAACTATTTTAATTGTTAAAATTAAAATTTCTTTATAAATATCTGAAAAAAAAAAAAAAAAAAACTAAATTTATTGAAAAATGTTATGTGTGTTTAACCCTTATGTTCAATCAAATAGTTAAAATGACAAATGGGTTGTAAATTTCCTTTCAGAAATATGACCGCATTTCTAAGAGCCTGGACTACTATGACTGCAGGTTAATTAACATGAAATATTTCCCCCCAATTTTTGAAACCAACAGCGGACTGTGTATTGGTTAATAATTTCTTCATTGAACACAAAGAAACGTATAATGTTTTATATTTATAGTATTTTGTGATACTTTAAGGCAATAATTAAAAATTTCAAAGAATTTAATAAAAAAATAAATAAAAAAATTCATTCTAACCTCAAAAATATTTTTTCCAAATCCTTTTAAAAATCAAACAAAATAACAGATTAAAGTAATTTTAAAACTATTTAAGTTTTAAAACTAGACTTATTCCTTTAAAAAAATCGGAAAAACTAAATTTATTGAAAAATTGTATATGTGTTTAACCCTTACGTCCCATCAAATGGTTCAAATGACAAATGGGTTGTTAAGTCTCTCTTGAAAGATGACAGCATTGCTGAAAGATTGGCTTAAGGATGGATTACAAATGACTGCCGGTTACTATTTGAATTGAAATTGATCGTCTTTGAACTTTTTATAATTCTATTTTAATAAAATTTCTAAAGTAAATCCATCATTTAATGTCATCTACTTTGTTGCAGTGTGAAAATAAAAATTTTACGTCTTTTTTTTTTGGAATTGGAGTTTAAATAGCATAGCATTCAGCTAACATATTGCCAGGGTGTACATCCAACAGAAGCCTCCTTCGCAAATCATCCACCCGATCTATACCATCGTATAGATAGCTAGAGTTTTTCAATTCAGCTCCCTGAGTTTTATCTGGTACTCCACCAATCATCAAATATAAAAGTTAGGTTTTCAAAATCATGTGCATGTGATAAATGTAAGTCTGGCTGTACTTAAGAAATAATTACAACGACTCGAGAGTTGTTCCTCAACCCAGAGCTACTTCGCGACTGAATTTTAATGTTTAACAAATAAAATGCAGCTTTTCCTTACATAGGGTCTACACAAGAAATTTTTGTATCATTATATGTAGCAGAGAGTGTCAAATTCGCTGGCAGAAGAGAGTAATCATTTTATTTGTATTATGTTAAATTTTAAACAAGGGGTAAAAACGTATTCTAATAAATCTTATAAGGTTTTATTCTTTTTTTAATCTTTCATGGATTCAGGGGCACGGAAACTGTTCCGGTAATCATATTGCGTATGAGATTGCCAAGAGGGGTGCAAGTTTTGGCGATGAGATGTTTGATCATCTTGTACGGCAGAAGATTTTTGGTATTGCACAGCGTATGTGGGAGCGAGAATCCACGTGTCGCACAGCTAGAACTATTTGGCACAAGTATGATGAATTTAGAAAAAATTCTTTATTTGCGCTATCTCGGTCTCATTTAAGACTTATTACTTTTATTGTTACAGGACACTGTATCTTGGGTACTCATGCCAGGAGACTGGGGTAACACAACTGGACCAGACTATGATGGATCCACGTGAGATGTCTTGGAGAGACACTGCTCAAGGAACCTAACCTAATATTTTAATCTACATGTGAGATAAAATTCTCTCAGAGAGCGAATTTGACAAATCTCTGTTACATATTATGATATAAAAAAAAAAACTCTCGTGTAAACCCTATGTTACAATCTCTAAAAGTTTTTGGTGTTTTTGTATTTCACATTTATATGTTCATATTCATAAAAGCGCTGTATCTTTTTGAACTTCAATTTATGAACCATAAAATTTCATTTAATTTTTGTTTACCTCTGTGAAAACTATTACAGAGTAAAAATATAACATTTTTTTTGCATAAGAATAGAATGTTGCCCGTTTTTGCACTCAAGGATGAGAATTTTTTACTTCTATTGTGTTCCTTTTTGTCCTTAATTCAATTACAAAGTGAAATTTTTAACTTTTTACCTTTTAAATTTAAAAGGTTTTTTTTTTAATTTAATAAAAAATTTTGTTCTCAGGGGGGAACTTGAATAAAATCCTTTTCCCGCTTTGTTTTCAAACTTAAATCATTAAATTTTTTATTCAGAGTAAAAATGTAGCATTTTTTTCACTCAAAGGTTGTTGCCCTTTTATCAATTGAGTTTGCATTTTTTTTTTTTTTTGCTATAAAAGTTAATGCTCTTAATTAATACAGCGTATAATGGGTAAAAATTTTTGCACTCAAAGGTTAGAATGTTGCTCGTTATTTCATTTGTTCACTTTTGTTCTGTGAAAAAGCACACACAAGCTCTTTTTTTAAACAACTGAGGTGGCATTACCTTTACTCTGGAGGGAAAAAAGTTACAAAAAAGTTATAATTTCATTAAATTTGTTATTCAGAGTAAAAATGTAACATTTTTTCCACTCAAAGCTTAAATTGTTGCCCTTTTATCAATTGAGTTTGCATTTTTTTTTTGCTATAAAATTTAATGTCCTCAATTAATGCAGCGTATAAAGGTAACATTCTTTGCACTCAAAGGTTAGAATGTTGCTCTTTTTCTCTAAATTGAATTAGAAAGTTAAATTTTTAATTATTTATATAAAAATCTAATTTTTTGGCCTCAAATGTTAGAATGTTAAGCCTGTTTATGAAATCGTAAACGGAATTAGATTGGAAATTGGGTTCTCAAATAAATAATGAACGATTTTAATCGTTGCTTTGAAACTGGTGACGGAAATATTTAAATTTTCTAATCCAATTATTGGATTTCATAAACAAAAATCTAATACATAAACCCAATCTATTAGATTTGTTGAGGATTCGAGTTGGATTCTATAAACAGGCTGGTTGTCTTTCTTTAATTATGGTTGTATTTTTTACTTTTTTTGCCCTTATAAAATTAAATGTGTAACTTTTTGGGGATTAAAGTCATTTTCGAGGTAGGGAAATGGTAATTTTTTCCAAAATCTTTCTTCAAATGGGATTTTTCACAAAATTTTTCGAAGTGTTTTAAAAATGTTTTATATTTTTGATTTTTTTTTTTTTTTTTTTCAAAAAAAAGTTTTAAAATATAATAAAAATATTAATTGATTTTCCTTTTTAGTTTTTTTTAGATGCAGATATTTTATAATTTCTTAAGTTACTTTTAAAAGTTACTGATTGTTTTTTTATGATTTAATGTTTTCTTTTTTCTGTTATTTTTGTAAAAAATATATTATAATTTTAATAGCTTTGTGTTTTTTCTTTTATAAAAAACATATTTATATACTTAAAGAGCTTAAGAATAAGAACTTATAATAAGTTTTCATTTAAAACTAAATATATTACGAAGCAGCAAATTTTTTTTTTTTTTTTCAATTTTGTGTTTATTTAATTTTGTATAAATATAAGTTTAATTAATGACTTAAGCTTTACATTATAATAAATATTATGTACGTACATATAAGTAAGTTAAATAGGAAACCTATGAAAACTGAAGCATTTGTTTTTTGTGTGATAATTTAAAAAAAGAAAATAAAATAGAGTGAAATATTAAAAAAAATATGTTTAAAGAATTTAATAAATTTTAAATATATAAATTAATAGAAATTTAAATATTAAAATTAAAAAAAAAAAAAAAAAAAAATTTAATTCGTAATATTTGCAATTTTAGAAAAATCTTCTCCATATCTGAATTTTATAATTTTTGTTAAATGATTTTTATTATTATTTTTTTCAAAAAGTTCACTCTATTTTATCTTCTTTTATTTAAAATTATTAAATTTAAGTATTGTGTTTATTTATTTAAATATATTAAACATACTGACTGGCTTAATAATTTATAAATATATAATTTAAAAATATCATTTAAAAAATAAAAAATAAATTTTGTATATAAATTAAAACTTAAATTTAAACTTAAAATCATAAAGATAATTATAAAATAATTAAAATTAAAATGATAGATGATTTAAATTTACAAAAATATGAGCTGAAAAAATAAATGTAATGAGTGAGTTTTAATAAACATAAGGAAAGAGATCTTAATTTTAAATTGAGTGTGAGAGTGATTTTGTGGCAATATTTTTGTTTTCAACTTATTAAGTAATATAATACAGTTTTAAAAATTTATACATTATTACAATTTTTGTAGCTTTTAAGTTTTTTAAAAAAAAGCTATAAGCTAAATTTTATTAATAATTTTGAGTATTTAGTTTTTTATTTATATATAAACGCTTTTAATAACCTTAGGGGTTAAAAAATAAAATATTTTATTAAGTTTTTTTAATAATACTTTTAGTTTTGTTATAAAAATATTATAATAATATATAAAATAAATTAAAAAAAAAAAAACATTTAAAAACTGTAATCTTTTAGAGATTTTTTTTTTTTTTTTTTGAGAATTTCAAAGAAATTTTAATAGATTTTTTTAACTTTTAAAAGATTTTTTTAAGCTAAAAAAGAAGTTCTTTAAACTCTTAATTTGCTTAACAAATTAGGAAAAAAGATCTCAAGGGAAAATATAAAAAAAGAGGAAGATTTAAGAAATATCAAACAAGTACCGAAAAAAAAGGTTAAGATTTAAAGAATTTATTACTAAATATAGTATATAAGATAAGAATAAGGTTTTATCTTGTCTTAATCTTGTATTAAAGTTTTCAGATTATTTTTAAAAGGATGGAATTATTTTTCTGTTATGAGGAACATTTGGTTTAAAACAAAATACAATAAAAAGTATTAATTAAAAAAGACAACAATAAAACTTCTAAAAATTGGGAAAATCTTGTAGAAAAGCAAACTAGTCTCAAAAATTTAGCTAGAAAAAATTTTTAATATTCTTTTAGAAAATAAAATATTTCTTTTTTAAAACTTTCATTAACTTTTAAAACTATCATTAACTTTTTCCTTTTATTTATCAAAAAAAAAAAAAAAATTTCAAAATTAACCTCAAAAATATAACCATAGAGTAACATATAGACGAAATTCTCGATTGACAATTGAAAAAAATTGTTGTTTTGTAAACAAAAATGTGTTTTTATTTTCTTTTGGCAACAACAAAATATATTTGATTACATGTATTTTGTTGTTGCATGAGTTAGGTTTTTGACAATTAGTCTCGTCTCTTGTTACTCTTTGAATATAACCTCTAAAAAATGGCAAAATATTTTATTTATTTTTTAAGAAAATGAAACATTATTTTCTTGAAATCTGGCTTAAAGCATTCTTCCATCCTTTCTTAATATTTTTTTATCTTCTAAAAAAGGTAAAAATGTTTAAACTCCAAAATAAAACCTCTAAAAAGTTTCAAAAGTTTTAAGAGAACAAAACTTGCCTTTTTATTTCTTCCTTCTTTAAACTTTCTTAAACCTTTTCCCCTTTTTTTCTATTAATTAAACTCCCCTATTCATTTTGCTCTTTAACGAAAAAGCTTCTCCTTGAATTAAAAAAATACCTTGAATTTATAATTTATATTGGCGTTTTTTCGTTTTTTTTTAAGATTCTTTTTTTACTTTCTACTTAAGTAATTTAAATTTCTCTTAATTTTGTTTTAGTTTTAAAAACTCACAACTTTAGTTTATTTGTTTTAATCCTTTCTTCTGTTCCCCCTTTTAAACCAAATGTGCTGTGCCTGGTTCCATTTTATAGCTCATTAAATGATAAGGTGTTTCACCAAATTGTGCCGCACTAGGACTATCAGCTCGTTTTATTTGTGCCAAAGCTTGAGACATAACAGCTGCTGCATTAGCTGCCGCAGCTGCTCCAGACATATTTAAACCTGTTGGTATACCACCCGTGTTGGAGGCTCCACGACCACGTTTACGTTTAGGTAAAATACCTTTACGTGCCATATAAAAACGTATAGTAGAAACGGGTATATTAAACATATTGCTTACGGTCTGAAAAGTTTGTCCTTTGGACACACATTTTGCTGCTTGTTCTAAAGATTCTTCGGATCTTCTGATGCGTCTTAGAGAACAATTGTTATCCATTGATTGTAACATAGAATTATTGGCGGTAGAGTCATGTTCTGAATCAGCCATGGCACCACTAAAACTATCATCTTCATCATGGGCCACATAATTATGATCTTCCTCAATCGTAGAGTCCATATGATGTTGTTGTGCTAACATGTGTGCTGGTAAAGATGATGCCGGTCCCTGTAAGGCATTAGCATTTTGACTATTTTCATAATGTTCATAGGCATTTGATGTTGATTCATCGCCCGAGTCATTGGAGGCAAAATTGGCTGCCGCAGCAGCTGCTGCTGCCATATTTCCTAAATTAGTGGATTGATTGGCCATTAGACTTTTAAGATTAGCAGGATTTAAAACTTGTAGATTTTGTTGTGATGAATGATTCGATTGATTGGAAGAATGTGAACTGGTTGTGGTATTGGGTTCTTTTTTGATAACAATTTGATTTTGTGCGCTGGTGGTGCTGGTGTGGTTGTTATTATTGTTGTTGTTGTTGGTATGTTGAATAGTACTGGCAGCTGTAGCAGTTGTAGTGGTGGTAGAATTTGTGGCTGTATCTTCATCATTACTATCTGGTTGCAAGCCTGTATTTATATTATTACCACTATTCGAACCTTGTGCTGTATTAGCCTTAGAGGTCATGGCTTTAAGCTGATTAAGATTTAAAGCTGCATCTGAACCGTATAAACCACGTATACGCAATTGTTCAGCACATCTTAACAGCTGAGGTAAACCTGCCTGTGTTACATTCACTTCACCCTTGTACATAAAATCTACCAAAGCTTGTATTTCCCATAATTTAATTTCTGAGGGTAATATAATCACTGGATGTTTACAGGGATTTTCTGCTAAAATACTTTCAAAATAGGAAGAACAGGCAGCCAATACTAAACGATGACAATGTACCTGATGTCCCTCACAGGCTAATGTAACATCAACAAATCGTTGTCCCGCCAAAAGCTGGGGAAAGGCAGCACCTATACTGCCTAAATGGCTGTTCCAGCGTACACAAAACTCCTGTCGATGAGAGGGTGTCATTTTGAAAACAATAACAACAATATAATGTTATTTATGGTTGTATGAGTAAAAGTAAGCGAAAGATTTTTATATTTTAATTATCTCGATTTATTTTAAGTTAGAAGACTAGATTTGGAAGATTTATTTAATCGTTTTCGTTTTATTTTATTCGTAGAATTCAGTCCAGTAACAGGAAGTTTAAAAGGATTATATTTCGCAGAATTTTATGTTGAATTATCTAGAAAATATACATAGAATAGAAATAATAATTATTAACTAAATTTATAAGTAATTTTCGTGTAAAATATTTTAAATTCATCTTCATTTGAAATTAGATTTTAAACATTTGTTAGAAAAATTTTGCCTTTTTTGTCCTTATACTGCATTTTTTTTTTTTTGCTTTTTATTACAAACTACATAACAATGGGAATTAATAACATACTTTTCATTACAAATGTTGCCATTAAAACATCAAAATTTAAGTAAACTTCTATTCCAAAGCCATTTACATTTAAATTGAAACATTTTATCTGCAAATTTAGCATTTTTTTAGGTAACAAAAATGTATCTTTGCCTTTTACTAAACTAGATTATAGTATACTTTTCATTACAAAATTTTACCCTGAAAAGACGACAAATATTTACTACAAGTGTCACTCTGACAAAGTGAAAATATAATCTATACTCGAATCATTTTTAATGTAAAAATATTAATTTTTTTTCACCTAAGATTGTTACTATTTAAATAAAAAAAAATAAAAAAACAAGATCGCTTATTCTAATTCTCAAACCATCTGGTAGCTTTAATTTCAAGGTAAATAAAGAAGTAAACCGTTAAATATTAAAACAGTGTTGCCAGTAGATTTTGTTAAATAACCTTCCAAAAATTTTACAGTCATTTACATTTGTCATAAAACCTAAAATTTGCTGAATAAATATGTTTGTAGCTGAATGACAATAATTTTCACTAAAGTTAATTAAACCTTTGCTGAAAAATTGTTCATTAAAATATCTTTGCTGAACAAATAATTTATTAGCAGAATTGTAGTATTTTAAGCACTAAATAAGCATAATATTTTTTCTAGCAAAATTCGAATTATTAAAATATTCAAATTCTAACTAAATTCATTTGCTGTGTAATTACTTTTGGCTGAATTGTAGTTTTGATAACAATTTATCTTCATATTTAAAGTATGCATGTAATTAGCTGAATAAAGATTTATGCAAATTTACTTAGTGTTAATTTGTTAATTTCATATGCTGAATAAAATTCTAGAATTTTTTTTTCAAAAGTTGAATCATAACAATGTTCATTAATTTTTGCTATTTTCAACATTTTCGTTACAAAGTAAAAAAGTTGAATCCATTTATTATTAAATTTGATTGTTGAATTAAAAATATTTTAAAACATTATTTATAAAGATTTCCTTATCTGAATTATGGTGATTATATATATAACAACGTTAAACTTGCTATAAAAGACCGTTACCGGTTCCAGGAAGCTATTGAACTAGTAAATTCTCAGCATGTCTTAGGCTATAATAATATTATTGAGAATACTATGTATTCAATACATACAAGTATTTTAAACTAAGCTTTGAAAAGCTTTTGCAAACTTTTTTTGTAGTAAATTAAATATTTTTAATATAAATAAATCACAAATTTACTTATTAATTTTGCAAATTCAATTAATATTAATTTTAAATATATCTTAATTTATGTTTTTATTTTATAAAAATATTTAAAATGCATTTAATTATTAAAAAATTAGATATATTTCTTTATTTTCCAACTTAACGCTAAAGTTTAACATATTCAATGGGCTGCTCTTTATAATGTTCAATGTAACTTAACTGTTATAAGCAAATAACGCATAAAGTATTATATGAGTTTAGTTTATTCAACTCTTTGACATTTTTACTCTCACGTAACGTATTAAGTATTCAATGGGATTATTTTGTAGCAACTTTTAACTTTAATTGTTTTTCATTGTAAATTTTTAATAAATCGTTAATTTTGTTGAAATAATGTGGAAATTTAAAAGCAAATGTGTAGTTTATTAAAATGTAGTGTTTTATAGAGAGCTTTATGAAATTTGGAAAACTTTAACGATTTTTATTTAGTTTTAAAAAATTTTAAATTTGTTGTAACTTTATATAAAAACTAAAAATTTGTATGAATTTCATTTAATAGATTTTATGATTTTAATTTGTATGCAGTGCGAAAGTTTTTAAGAATTAATAAAATTTTTTTTATAAAAAATATTAAATTTTAGTTTAAAATCCAACAATATGTTGTATGAACTTGAAGTAAAAATAGAATTTTATAATTTTAGTTTATATAAAATTAAATTTATATATAGAAATTATTTTTCACTTATTTCTATTAGATTCTTTAAAGGATCATGAATGATTTAAAGAAAGTGATTCATAATAAGCAACAAACCTAAAGTACTTATTAATTATCTTTTACACTCACTATTTCATTTATGTATTTCAAAAAAACTTTGAATAGTAGATATATCCTATAAATACTTTATTTATATCCACTACTACTTTAAATAATTATAATAATTATTAATTATACTCCGTCTTATATTTTAAACAAATGACGCCAGGAAGACACAAAACAAATACTAAAAGGTAATATTGAAAATTTACAACAGTCGCAGCAGAAGCGCTACCAACACTAAAAACAACAACAAAAAAATATAAAATAATAATAAAAATAAAACAAGAACAACAACTAAAATATATACATACAAAAGGAACAAAAAAAAAAACACTGCAGAAAAATAGCTTAAAAGAACAATTTTTGAACACTGTACTTAAATATACTTAAAAAAAATTATTATAAAAAAAAATAAAACAAGGAGAAGGCAGCATATAATAAAAATACTAAAATTTACTCTAATACATTCAACAAAAAAAAAATAACCTACACACGGATTTTGCTCATTTACACACAAACACACACAATCATTAAACATACAACAAAAATAAACTAAAAAAAAGTTAATAACACAAAAAAACAAGAAATCCTGAGGAAAATAACAAAAAAAAAACATTAAGAATAAAAGTGTTTGTTGCTGTTATAAACATTAAGAGCCGAAAAAAAGAGTAAGAGCGTGAGTTTCCATAGGAGTGTGAGTGAGATGAAATATTATAAAAACATAAAAATTAAACAAACGCAAAAAAGGAGCTGCTGCTGTTTAATGTACAACAACAAAAAAATTAAACATTTATTATAATATTCCTTGTTTTTTTCTGCACAATAGCAAAAATATACATAAAGCGAGGAGAGCATTAAGCAACAAAAAAAAAGAAAATAAACAAACGAAAGAATAAAAAAAAAACAAAACAAGATTCACACCACTTTTTGTTGTTGTTCTTGTGTAGCCACAGAAAGTGAGAAGGAATACTGTGAAAAATGGAAATGAAACATATTAAATAAATTAAGAGAGAGTATATTGCTAAATTATTTATTTCTCTCCCTCTCTATACTAAAGCAAATAAACCGCATGTAGACAGGAAATACAAAAGAATAAAATAAAGAACAAGAATATTTAACTAAAAGATACTTTTTTTATTGCTGTATTTTATTATAAATATATTTGCTTAAAGAGCATAAGTAATGAGAAGGGTAGGGTAGAGTCTTTAAAGATTTATGTATTTTATAAAAAAAAATTAAAGATTTTAAAGAAATCATAGGTTAAATAACACATCACAGTTTTATAAATGTTAATAAGTTAAAATGCAGGTATTTTACTACAAAGCCGCCCATTCAATTCGCCACCTTATGATAATTGAACAAAATTGGCAAATTTTTATTTTAGCGTTAAGAGATAAACTTTTGCCGTAAACTAAGAAGCTAATAATGATACAAAAAAATCGGAAAATATTAGTTTTATTTAAGAAATTTTATTACTAGTATTTATTTATTTGACAATTTCTTTTAGCAATTTTCTAGATTTATTTTAAATAAAACAAATAGGAACAGTTTTAAATTTAAAGAATATTAAATAAACATTAATTTCTTTTTAAGATTTTATAAAAAATTTGAAGTTTTTATACATTTTTTAAAAGAAAAAAAACTAGGAATAGTTAAAATATGAGTGGGAACAGTACAAAATTTAAAAATTTTATTGACATTAATTTCTTTTGCAGATTAAAATTAAACATTTTTCTACATAATTTAAAGAAAAAAAAGTGAGAACAGTTTAAATTTAAGTGGGAACAGTTGAAAATTGCCATCAAATTGATAGAAATAAATTCTTTATTCTTATTTTTTTTTAATAATTTGATTTTTATGTGTTTATTTAAAATAAATTAAAATGAGAAAAATTTGAATGTGAGTGGGAACAGTTGAAAATTGTTTTTAAATACTTAGAATTTTTCAGCATATTAATTTATAATAATTTTAAAGCAATTTCATGATATTATATCAGCAAATAAAACTGGGAACAGTTTAATTCATTGTAGAAATAATATAAAATTTACAAAAATTAGTATAAAAATATAAAAACGTTTAATTTAGAGAAAAATTTAATTTTTTTAGGTATAATTAAAACGAAATCCAAATGGAAAAAGTTTAAATTTAAGTGGGAACAGTTTGAAATCGTTAATAAATTCAAATAATATTAATCTATACTAATTTAACATTTAGATTCAATTTTAAAATATTCTTTCAATAAATTAAAATGAGAACAGTTTAATTCCTGGTAGAAATAATTTAAAATTAACAAAAATAGTGTAAACGTATAAAAAGCTTTCAATTCTTAAGATATTTAAGTGAAATTTTAAAATTTTTTGGTATAATCAACAAAAATCTTAATGGGAAAAATTTAAATTTAAGTGGCAACAGTTTGAAATCGTTATTAAATTAATAACGATTTTTGGGGTTTATTTAAGAAAATTTAATTAGGAACAGTTTAAATTTCAACAGTTCAAATTGTTACTAAGTTCAAAAATTTGTATAAAATAACTGAAAATTTATAAAATTCAATACAAAATGAAAAGTTTTAAAAACAGCATTATTTTATAATATTTTCATAAAAGTTTATAAGAATTATTTACAAAAACTGAAGTCGAAATTGGTCAAATTTAAGTGGGAACAGTTTAAAATATCTCAAAATTGCTTTAAAATCATTATAGTTTAATTTATTTTTCATTTATTATAATCTGTAAACAATATTATGGGCTAATATAAGAAAATCAAATTGATAACAGTTTAATTTTGATTGAGAACATTAAACATTTTTAATCCGTATAATTTTTTTTAGAGTTTATTTGATGAAAATCAAAGTGGGAATTGTTTAATTTTGATTTAAAAAAGTATGAAATCAATACTGAAACAATACAATTTTATTTTTTATTATTTTTTGATTAATGACTAAAGAATTTAGAATTAATTTCTTATAGTTTTCTTTAAAAGACAAAAAAAGACAAGTGGGAACAGTTTTAATAGAGAACAGTTTGATATTTATTATATAAAATGCCAAATTTTAAAATTCTATTTCTTTTAATATTTATTTAAAAAACACACCCATTCCTTTTTTAAATAATCATAATTAGATACTGTTTTTTTCTTAACTTATTGCTGCGCGCGTCCTTTATACATTTTTTTTATATTTTTGTGTGTGTGTGTGTGTGAAGTACAATATTTTATTTCTTTGTTTAATTGAAAATCGTTAAAATATAACAAAAAAATCATTTGTAAATACCAAAAAAAAATAAACACTTCAAGTTAAACATAAAGAGAAGAGGAGGTGGAAGAGCAGGGGGGAGAGAATTATATTAAAAAAAATCACTCACACATTTGCCAAAAATATAAAGAAAAAGAAACCAGAGATGCCAGAAAGAAAAATAAAAAATAAATTTAGTAAACAAATGATAAAATAAAGGATATTTAAAAAAACTAAAAACAAATTTTAAAATATATGTATTTATATAAAAAATATTATTTTAATAAATATTTTACAAAATTTTAATATTTTAATTAATAAAATTAATAAATACAATATTGTTTATTATTTAAATTATGTATTTTATAGAAATCATTGTTTTGGTTAATGTAGTATATTTAACAATCTGGCATTCTTGTATTTTTTACATCTCCCACTCCTACTCTCTCTCTCTCTTTTAAACAAACTCTCAATTTTCTTCCCACTGAAACGTTATGAAATTAGTGGAACATCGCGCAAAAAAATTAACACACACACACAAACAATAAAACAAAAAGCAAAGAAAAAAACAAAAACTCAAATAAAAACAAAAGGAGTATAATAAATGCAAGTGTATGTATGAGTGTATGTATAAGAACTACTACTATTAAAATATAAAAAAATTGTATTAATGAAGAGCAAACAAAAAAAAAATATATGCAAAATATAAAAAAGAAGCTACAACAAAAACAAGAATTCTATATTAAACATCAATGCAGGAGACATACAAAAAAAGAAGTATCTTTTTTTCTGTTCTTTTGGACAACTGAAATGGGGGGTCACACTAAAATGGATGCTAAAAATGGCAAACTATGCACATAAACTAACTACAAATTAAGGAAGTATTAAAGATTATAATAAAAAGGTTTATTAAATAAGATATGAAAAAAAAAAAAAAAAACTAATAGAAATATTATCTTATGTTTTATCACACTTTATTTTAAATATAAAATAAACTTACCCCTTGTTTTTGGTTAAACTTTTTAATTTTAAATGTTATTTCTTTAATTTAATAAAGTTATACACAATTTTTAATTTAAAGTTTTATTTTTTCTTAAGAAAATATTAAAATTTTCTTCAATTCAATTTTAAATTAACTGTATAATATAATTTTCCTTTTTTTATTTATAACTTTTATTACAAAATTATTGATTTTTCTTTCTTGCTGCCATTATTATATTTGTAAGAATTTTTATTTTATTTAATTACACACACGCGGTCTCTTTTTAGACGTTCGCTCCTTTTTCGCGTCGCACTATTGTTAAAATGTTTAAAATCTTCTTCATGTTGTTCATACGTTTACTTAATTTTTTTTTGTTGTTTTTGCTGCTTATAATTTGGCTTGGCTGTTTTTTCTTGTGTTTCTTCGTTCTTTCTTTTGCACAACCAACATCTCTTGCATTTTGTTTACTGGTCTTGTTGTTTTTGTTTTGTTCTTTGCCGCACGCGCGGTCTTTTCTAGTTGTTCCTGTTCATTATTGTTATTGTTGTTTTTATTTGAACTTGAAGTCAAAGAACACAAGAAAAAAGAACACAATAATGTCAACACTTAGTTTAATTATTTTAGCAGATATGCTCAAATAAACGCCAAATTTGTAAAAATTTTTACAAAATCATATTTAAAAAAAAAAAAAAAAACGCTTTGAAAGACAAATCGATAATAATCAGGTATGTGATGAAAACCGATCGTTTTCAAATCAAATCGGTTTGAAAAGCTGTGATGAATTTCGATCGATTTCAAAAATAATTTTTCAATAATGATCTATTTTTCATTAAGAATATACAGCTCATGTGAAATATAACAATTAATTTTAGAGAAATATAAAAAATTATGTAATAAAATCTAATAGAAAGTGATTTAAATATAATTTTTATCAATAACAAAAACGAAAATATAAGTACATCACACATTTTTTCGATTTAAAATCGATTCGTTTTCGAAATCGTTTTCCATCACATACCTGAATAAAGTTATGTTTAGTCAGTTCTATGACAATCTACAAAGGACTAAAAAATATAAAAATTTAAATTAAAAGTGAAATTTAATAAAGGCCCAAGTCGAGTTTGCCAATGTTTTAAGAAAATGAAAAAAATCCCAGTAAGTATTCAATTTGAAAAAGATCTTAGTATTTTTACATATTATCCCTAGCTGGGCATTTGGCAAAACAATCATCTAATCCTTTGAAAAAAAAAATGTATCCAAATATTAATCAAATAGCTCCAGAATATCAGTAACGTTTGAACGCATATTCTTGAAAGATGGTCTAATAATAACACAACAAAGAAACATGCTTAGTAGTGAGCATTGATTTAAATTTAAGGCTTTGTAAGCCTTGCTGAAGAAGATTGGATTGATGGATAAATTTAATGTTTACAGATTTCTTATATTTTATATACATAACTTTTATACATGCATTACTTGTGACCTGAACGTTTAAGATCATTTTATAGGTTTATTATTTTTAATTTTTAGTTGTTTTTGATACACTTTTGACTTTATCAATAAAAAATCGACTTCAAAATAAAATCAATTTTGGAAACCGATTAATCGATTTTGAAAATCGAAATTAAAAAAAAGTTGATCGTAAAATCGAAAATCTATTTTTAGCATTGTTTACCATTCCCTACTACAGTCCATTGCTCATACAATAAGTTCCAACTTCCCACCACCATTAACCGACATACCAAACCATGAAACTGCCACCAACATGTTTCACTGTTATTTCAAAAATTTCTTGGTTCTCGCTCAAAAAAGAACATAGTATCTGAGTCTAATATATAGAATTATAACTAATTAACAAAAAATAATAGAATTCCAAAACATTGGATCCTTGGAAACAAATTCCTTGGTAAAGTTGATTATGTAGCTCTTTTTTTTGTTTAAATATTTAAAAGTCTTCTTGCATGCAATAAACAGCAAAAAATCGGCCATCCATTGCGGACCATATTTTTATAAGATCATCAGCTCCTGTTATAATATAATGACCTGTACGATCAAATAGAACACAATAAACTGACGACAAATGACCCACAGTTCTACGAAGAAGTTTAGTTTTGCTATCTATAAAGACTTGTAGGCACTAGAAGTTTTCTACGAACCGGTCCTCCGTATTCCCGTCTAATAAGAACTTTTTCTATTTACCAAAATTAATTGAATATATTAATATAATAAATAAATATTCCAATAAATTTGTAATACGACTACACTTATGAATGTTATGTATAGGTTTTGTGACTCCAGAATCCGGCAGTGAAACGCCATGAAGACGAGTACAATAATGCGAGGTTGTCGCAGTCTCGATTGTATAAATGTTTATTCGGTACTTCTTCAATGCCTTTTATTGTTTAACCGATTTTCATGAAAAAAAACTCATAATGATTTCTTGTACCATAGAAGCATGTACCATACATATATATTTTAACCATTTAAAGTGACCATTTTAAAATGGTTTGTAACCAATACTCCTTTATATATTAAATAATATATATTTAATTAATATTAAAATTTAAAATTTCAAAAATATAATGAATTTACTAAAGGTTTTATATTAAATTCATCAATGCTTGACCAAAATCAGCGGCTGTAATTGAGTCATGTTTAAGCCGAAATTTTTTCGGAGGCGGCGGCTCTTAAAAAACCTTCGGCGGCTCGATTCAGCCGGCTTACAGCAGATCGGCGCAGATCTCTGGTAGGCAAAAAACACAGGGTTGCAAAAATAAGTAAATAGAGTATTTAAAAAGAGAAACAAAGTTACCGTATGTTTAGTAACAATATTATAAGTAGTTTTTTATAAAAAAAATCAAAAAATATAAAGAACAGATTATTAAAAATATTAAATTGAAGAAGAATATTAAGCATTTTATTAATATTATTTAAAAGCAAGATCATATTTCTTATATATTTTGAATACTCTTTTGACTTTCATTGTTTACTATTTTTCTTTTTAAAAGAAGTTGGGTAACTCTATTTTTGATTTAACAATCATGACAGCTGGTTTTATAAAAACAGGCATGTTTCTCTTAAATTTAACCCTAATATCAATATTTTTTGGTATTTCAAACAAACAAATAAATAAATAATTTTATTAAAAAATCGGGCGTAAATCAAGATCTTCGGCACAGTTGATTTTTAAACAACTTTGATAGTGATTCTATAGTACTTTTACATGTGATTATAATGCAATAAAAAAATTTGTCCGCTCTTGCTCGGTTCACGAGTTATAGGCCTTCAAAGTTTCAATATATTTTCCTGAATATCTTTATTAATAATTGTCGGATCTTAATTATATTGATGTCATTTAAAAGCACTTATAAATACCTTTTCAATGATATATATCATTATCATATTAATAAATTACTTGGGAAAAAAATTGACATTTTGTATAAAAATGGCGGAACTTAAAAAAAATTTTGATATTCGAAAAAAGCTTATTTAGCGAAGCCGGTGTTCGACATACCCAGAGGAGAATGACCTTAAGCCCGGCCGCAGGCCGGCTACACAGACAAACTTTTATTAAGACGTAAAAAAAATATAATAATTTCAAGTGTGCCGAAGATCTTGATGAGTGCCAAAAATCGTAATAAAAATGTAATAAGATAAAGAAATTTAAATAAAACTAAATAATAAAATAATAATTATTTTTTTAAATATGTATAAAACATCATGAAAAATATGATTTATTTGTTAAATTTTCCTCATTTTGTATAATAACCCCTTCTAAGCTTTTAAGGGTTAATTGTTATTGCTTTTTGTTTACATATTTTTTGCTACAAAAGCATATTATTTTTACAACAAAAACTCCTAGTAAAAAAAGAAAATAACTAAAGAAAATGCGCCTGCGCTTTAAAATTTTATATAAACTATTAACCCTTTTGGGGGCTATATTAATTATATTAATAATATTCCTTAATACTTTAGCCAAACAGCCAGAATCTGATGAATTTATTACCATTATACAACAAAATTCCATAGAGATTATTCCTTCCCCATCAAAACTCCCAAGAGAATTATTAAATTTAACAAATTTTGAGTTTTTAATAGAAAATAACTTGTGTCATCAATATAAAAAGGAGTTACTAGGTAAGTTTTACAGAAATAAAATAAAAACATTTTAATTTCTGTTCTTTATTTTGCAGCTATTTTAATAGTTACTTCTTATGTGGGCCATGATGAGCTGAGAGCTGCCCACAGGCAAGCTATACCACAGGCTAAACTTTCAGAATTGGGCATACAACGGGTATTTCTTTTGGCTGCCATACCTGAACGAGAACATTTTATTACCCAGGCCCAAATACAAAATGAACAAAAAAGATTTGGCGATCTCTTACAAGGCAATTTCTTAGAGGCCTACAGAAATTTAAGCTACAAACATACTATGGGTCTTCAATGGTCTGCCACGGAATGTAAAAAAGCTCGTTTTATTATTAAAATAGACGATGACATTGTCTATGATATATTCCATGTTAAACGTTATTTGGATGCTTTAGAATTGGAAAATTTGCAACTAACTTCCTCCTCAGAACTCTTGGCTGGTTATATATTAGACTCTAAGCCAGTAATACGTAATCAAGCCAATAAATGGTATGTATCCGAGCAGGAATATGCTGGTAATGTCTATCCCTCTTATCTGTCCGGTTGGTTGTATATAACAAATCCTAAAACAGCCTTACGTTTAGTACAACAATCTCGTAAATCTCCTATATTTTGGATAGATGATACCTGGGTGACGGGTATATTGCGTGAAGCTTTAAACATACCTTTGCAACGTTTAAATTCATGGTTTTCAGCTAATCCGGAATTTTTAAATTGTTGTGTAAGAGATTTAAAGTCGTCAAGTTTAGAATGTGAATTATATGTGGGTCCCAATGGTGGAGATGCAAAATTATTGATCGAATTTTTACATAATGTAGAGAAATGTTATTATGATGAGTGTACGAAACGTTCAAAAGAACAAAATTTAAAAAATACTTGTGTGGGGACGTATAAGCATATATTACCGGAACATGGAGAAGCCAACATAAGACCAGTTAAATTGGGCAGATGATAGCTAGGGGGAAGGATAAATATTAAGTTTATTTTAAAAGAATAAAAACAAAAATGGGTTATTTGTAATGGTACTTTTAATATTTCAAGAAGTTGTATTTAAAATATAAGATTTGTAATATTAATGTAAATTTTTGTCACTAAAGTCTAAAATTTTGTGCATTTTATATTTATTTTAGTATAAATATTTATTTTTAAACAAATGAGATATTTTATATAAAATATTAACTTTTTAAGGAGCTTTATATATTATATTTGTACCTTAAAACTTAAATACTTTTCAATAAAATTATAGGCGTAAATCAAGATTACCAGTTGACTTTTAAATCTTTTTAAAAATGATTCTATAATAATATAACTTGTGATTAAAGTGATGGAAAATTTTTTGTCCGCTCGCTCTTAGTTTATGAGTTATAGGTTACTAAAGTGTCGTTAAATGTGTTCGAATATCTGCTTTAATACATATGTAATCTAATTTATATTGACACCCTTTAAAAGTACATACTTTCAAATACCATTTTAATGGTATGTAACATCTTGATTTGTTCCATATTAATAAAAAAGCTTATCTAATCAATTTTTGTTTTTAAATAGTAATTTAGCTTTATTTAATTAAAAAAGCTAGTTTTTTAAGTAAAACGCAAAAAAAGGTAAAAACTTATTTTTAACGTTTTTTATTTTACTTAAAATTTGGCATCTCTTTGGAAATATCAGAAAATAATATATAACATCTCTGCCTCTCCATTAAAAAATTCAACAGCTGTTTAAACCCTCCCTGTTGTTATAGCAGCCATATGTTTTTTAGTTTTAATAATTTCCAAAAACATTTTATGCAACTGCTTTCCTAGATTTTCTAAAAATCTTTAATTTATTAACTAAAAAGTTATGAGTTTCTTAAACAAAGAAGAACGGGCCAAATGTTGGGGTCACCGTGATGACTACTGGAAGTGTTTAAATGAAAATGCTCCTCAACACAGTTCCACATCGGGTGAAAAAGTGCCGGATGCTTGTAAAAAATTGCGCAAATTATTTGAGACTAGCTGTCCCAGTACTTGGGTAAAACATTTTGATCGTAAACGTACCTATGAACAATTTAAGGAAAAAATGCAACAAGGTTATGATCCTCTCGATGAAAAGGCCCAAAAAACGGGGCAATAATGTTAAGAAATAAGACAAAAAATACTAAAAAACTATTGTTAATTTTTATGTTTTTAATAATTTAATAAAA
Organism: Protophormia terraenovae; assembly: GCA_951394005.1. Lineage (NCBI taxonomy): Eukaryota > Metazoa > Arthropoda > Insecta > Diptera > Calliphoridae > Protophormia > Protophormia terraenovae. Next base: position 6,983,370 of record OX596076.1, on the reverse strand, counting down.
AAATTTCTTTTAACATTAAAATTTGCTTATACTTTTACTGCATACACTTCTTCTCGAGGCATGTCAACTGAAACTGATACTATATGCTTACCGGGTATCATAACATTACCCAAAATACGAGCATCTTTGCCACCCTCTAAGAATTCCACACACATGGATAAAACAATGTTAGCATCTTTGTCGGTACAATTAAAAAAGCCTACCAAAACACGACCATCGGTAATGACCACCCTAAAAGGTTTGCCTAGCCAACGACGTAAGTTACGGCGACCGGGAGAGAGGTCTTCATCGTTTGGCAGGAAGGCATTAGTAATGACATTGTTGAGCAAATGGTTCTAGAAATAATAATTACAAATAATAAATATAAAACAAGTTTTTATAACAAAAAGGGGTTTACCTTATTGCTGTTTGTATTTTCGGTCATATTTTTCGTGTGTTTTTAAGGTATTTTAAAGAAAAATTAGAAAAATTTTCTGAATTAATGTGTATTATTTTTGTAAACACTACAATAAAAACAGATGTCATAGTAATGAAAACAAAACACTCACTGAGAAAGGATAGCCCATAGAATTTATTTTTAGTTATTTTGAAACAAAATAGTAATACTTTTATAAAATATGTAATTTAATAATATGAAATTATTAATTTTTCAATAAGTGTTAATATTTAAAAAATTTTATGAAATTTTGAAAAAGGTGGGATGTTAGGTTATAACAATTTAAACAAAACATTCACTAAAAGATGTTAGCCTAGATTATAAATATTTTAATAAATATTTATGTATTATTTGCAACTGATAATTTGATTATTAAATAGATTTTTTTTATTAAATTATAATTTTTGTTTAATAAATTCTGTAAAAATGTTTTTAATATAAAACAGGGTTGTTCGGTTATACCTACCAAAACAAAACACTCACGGGCAAGTGATAGCTAAACAATAACATTAATTTTCAACATAGAAAAAGAAACCTTAACATTCTTTTACACAATTCTTACATTAATTTTGTAAATAATTATTTTATTCATGGAAAATGTTTATATTTATTGGCTAATATTTTTAATTCTTGTTTTATTTTGCATAATTTGATGCATTTGTTTTTTTTTGTCTGGCATCTCTTTTTTTAATTACCTTTATTTTTTAACATAACATTCACTGTTAATTAACATTTCTTATCTTTTGTTTATTTTTTATGACACCCCAACAAGTGGCCGGTTGTTTTGTAATTGTTTCTTTGAAATTGTGCAATTTGTTCTAAAAATCTTTACAAATAATGTCGGAAATTGTATTTGCTGTAATTACCGGTAAGTTTTCTTTCTCAATTTATAAAATTATATACAAAAATCTGTCTGAGAATGAAAAAAATTGTCCCCTTTAGTAAGTGACACTTGCCATCAAGATGCCACCAAAGATCGCAGCGGTCCCCGCTTGTCACAATTAATAGCTGAAAATTTTGAAAATTCTCGTATTATTAAAGAGATTTTACCCGATGAACAAGATTTAATAACACAAAAACTAAAACAATTATCTGCACCGGACGTAGGTGTCTCTTGTATCTTAACTACCGGTGGCACGGGTTTTGCTCCTAGAGATGTTACTCCGGAAGCCACCAAGGCTGTTATAGATAAAGAATGTTCTCAGCTATCCATGGCCTTGGCTTTACATTCCTTGCAAAAGACCAAATTTGCTGCTTTGTCACGTGGTGTTTGTGGCATTGCAGGCAAAACTTTAATTTTAAATTTTCCGGGTAGTGAAAAGGCGGTAATAGAATGTTTTGATTATGTTAAGGATTTATTACCGCATGCTTTGCATTTATTGAATAATGAATTGGCTTTGGTGAAAAAGACCCATGAACAAATACAGGGTGGTCAAGCACAAACTAATCCAGCACCAGCTGCTGCTTCAGCTACACATGTGTGTCCCCATAAAACAGGCAAGGGAGATTCTAATGATCGTAATTCTCCTTTCCCCATGCTGCCAGTTAATGAAACTTTGAATATTGTTTTGCAAACCATAAAACCTCAAGCTACTTTGCCTCAATTGCTCAAAGATTTCAAATCACCGGTAGATATACCACCTTTTAGAGCGTCCATTAAAGATGGTTATGCTATGAAATCTACTGGATTTTCGGGTTCTAAAAAAGTTTTGGGTTATATATCAGCTGGTGATTGTCTTATAGAAACTGATTTCCAAGAAGATGAATGTTACAAAATAAATACAGGAGCTCCAGTGCCTCTTAAAGCGGATTGTGTTATACAAGTAGAGGATACGAAATTGTTAAAGACCAAGAAAAATGGCTTGGAAGATTTGGTAGAGATATTGGTAGAACCCAAAAAGGATTTGGATATAAGGTATAAACGATTTTTATCTAATTATTCGATAGAAACTAAAGAAAATTTTAAATTCCAGACCTATAGGCTGTGATTTGGCCAAAAATTCGCCCCTGTTTCCCAGTGTGGATCTTTCACCTGTGGTGGTTAAGTCTTTAATGGCTTCTGTGGGTCATGCTGTTCCCTTGCATAAACCCTTAGTTGCTGTTATTTCTACGGGCAGTGAGCTATTGGATCCTTTGGACTATCCCATAGAGGGCAAAATATATGATTCAAATACCACCATGTTAAAGCAGCTATTGCAATATTTTGGTTTTGATTGTGTGGTCACCAAAGTATTGACGGATGAGTGAGTTAAAAGCTTCAAATCAAAAACTTAAAAAATTAAACTTTAAAAATTCTGTTGATTTGTTTTTGCAGTTTCGAAGAAGTTTCCGAAACTTTACAAACAATCTACGATGAGGTAGATTTTGTTATCTGTAGTGGTGGTGTTTCCATGGGTGATAAAGATTACATTAAGCCAGTTTTGGAGAAATTAGGCTTTAACTTGCATGTGGGTAGGGTGAATATGAAACCAGGGTATGTTTTTTTTGTTCTTACTAATCTTACCAATGGATTGTTTTTAAAAATATCTTTTATTTCCAGTAAACCTATGACATTTGCTTCGAAACAAGATAAATATTTCTTTGGTTTACCCGGCAATCCTGTCTCGGCCTTTGTTTGCTTCCATATGTTTTCATTGCCCGCAATACGTTGGGCCAGTGGTTGGACTTATGAAAAATGCATGCTACCAGTGGTACAAGTAACGGTAAGTGAGTTTTCTTTTTATATTATATTCATTTAAGAAAACATAATAATTTATAAATTTATCGCATAAAAAGCAGTCATTAAATTTTTGTCCTCAATAAATTTCGTTCTCAATCATAAATCCTAAAGAAACATTTCACAAGCGAAGCATTTGTAATTACTTGTATTTCTCATAAAAATTCAATAAAAAACAGTGATCACAGATTTTCATTCTTTTGGCTCTAGCGCCTCAGGTTTCCTTTTAAATTGAGCTTTTAGTTCTTCATACAAAAAAAAAAAAAAAAAATCGATTTTTAGTGAGAAATGTAAGTGATCACAGATTTTAATCCTTTTGGCTCTAGCGCCTCTAGTTTCCTTTTAAATTGAGATTTTAGTTTTTCATATAAAAAAATCGATTTTTGGTGAGAAATGTAAGTGATCACAGATTTTGATCCTTTTGGCTCTAGCGCCTCTAGTTTCCTTTTAAATTGAGATTTTAGTTTTTCATATAAAAAAATCGATTTTTGGTGAGAAATATTAGTGATCACAGATTTTGATCCTTTTGGCTCTAGCGCCTCTAGTTTCCTTTTAAATTGAGATTTTAGTTTTTCATATAAAAAAATCGATTTTTGGTGAGAAATGTAAGTGATCACAGATTTTGATCCTTTTGGCTCTAGCGCCTCTAGTTTCCTTTTAAATTGAGATTTTAGTTTTTCATATAAAAAAATCGATTTTTGGTGAGAAATTTAAGTGATCACTGATTTTGATCCTTTTGGCTCTAGCGCCTCTAGTTTCTTTTTAAATTGAGATTTTAGTTTTTCATATAAGAAATCGATTTTTGGTGAGAAATATTAGTGATCACAGATTTTGATCCTTTTGGCTCTAGCGCCTCTAGTTTCTTTTTTTTTGGCTCTAGCGCCTCTAGTTTCCTTTTAAATTGAGATTTTAGTTTTTCATATAAAAAATCGATTTTTGGTGAGAAATATTAGTGATCACAGATTTTGATCCTTTTGGCTCTAGCGCCTCTAGTAACCTTTTAAAATGAGATTTTAGTTTTTCATATAAAAAATCGATTTTTGGTGAGAAATATTAGTGATCACAGATTTTGATCTTTTTGGCTCTAGCGCCTCTAGTTTCCTTTTAAATTGAGATTTTTCTCAATTTCCTTTTAAATTGAGATTTTAGTTTTTCATATTAAAAAAATCGATTTTTGGTGAGAAATGTAAGTGATCACAGATTTTGATCCTTTTGGCTCTAGCGCCTCTAGTTTCCTTTTAAATTGAGATTTTAGTTTTTCATATAAGAAATCGATTTTTGGTGAGAAATATTAGTGATCACAGATTTTGATCCTTTTGGCTCTAGCGCCTCTAGTTTCTTTTTTTTTGGCTCTAGCGCCTCTAGTTTCCTTTTAAAATGAGATTTTAGTTTTTCATATAAAAAATCGATTTTTGGTGAGAAATATTAGTGATCACAGATTTTGATCCTTTTGGCTCTAGCGCCCCTAGTTTCCTTTTAAATTGAGATTTTAGTTTTTTATATAAAAAATCGATTTTTGGTGAGAAATTTTAGTGATCACAGATTTTGATCCTTTTGGCTCTAGCGCCTCTAGTTTCCTTTTAAAATGAGATTTTAGTTTTTCATATAAAAAATCGATTTTTGGTGAGAAATATTAGTGATCACAGATTTTGATCCTTTTGGCTCTAGCGCCTCTAGTTTCCTTTTAAAATGAGATTTTAGTTTTTCATATAAAAAATCGATTTTTGGTGAGAAATATTAGTGATCACAGATTTTGATCCTTTTGGCTCTAGCGCCTCTAGTTTCCTTTTAAATTGAGATTTTAGTTTTTCATATAAAAAAATCGATTTTTGGTGAGAAATATTAGTGATCACAGATTTTGATCCTTTTGGCTCTAGCGCCTCTAGTTTCCTTTTAAATTGAGATTTTAGTTTTTCATATAAAAAAATCGATTTTTGGTGAGAAATATTAGTGATCACAGATTTTGATCCTTTTGGCTCTAGCGCCTCTAGTTTCCTTTTAAATTGAGATTTTAGTTTTTCATATAAAAAAATCGATTTTTGGTGAGAAATATTAGTGATCACAGATTTTGATCCTTTTGGCTCTAGCGCCTCTAGTTTCCTTTTTTTTGGCTCTAGCGCCTCTAGTTTCCTTTTAAATTGAGATTTTAGTTTTTCATATAAAAAATCGATTTTTGGTGAGAAATATTAGTGATCACAGATTTTGATCCTTTTGGCTCTAGCGCCCCTAGTTTCCTTTTAAAATGAGATTTTAGTTTTTCATATAAAAAATCGATTTTTGTGGAGAAATGTAAGTGATCACAGATTTTAATCCTTTTGGCTCTAGCGCCTCTAGTTTCTTTTTAAATTGAGTTTTAGTTTTTCATATAAAAAATCGATTTTTGGTGAGAAATATTAGTGATAGCGCCTCTAGTTTCCTTTTAAATTGAGATTTTAGTTTTTCATATAAAAAATCGATTTTTGGTGAGAAATATTAGTGATCACAGATTTTGATCCTTTTGGCTCTAGCGCCTCTAGTTTCCTTTTAAATTGAAATTTTAGTTTTTCATATAAAAAATCGATTTTTGGTGAGAAATATTAGTGATCACAGATTTTGATCCTTTTGGCTCTAGCGCCTCTAGTTTCCCTTTAAATTGAGATTTTAGTTTTTCATATAAAAAATCGATTTTTGTGGAGAAATGTAAGTGATCACAGATTTTAATCCTTTTGGCTCTAGCGCCTCTAGTTTCTTTTTAAATTGAGTTTTAGTTTTTCATATAAAAAATCGATTTTTGGTGAGAAATATTAGTGATAGCGCCTCTAGTTTCCTTTTAAATTGAGATTTTAGTTTTTCATATAAAAAATCGATTTTTGGTGAGAAATATTAGTGATCACAGATTTTGATCCTTTTGGCTCTAGCGCCTCTAGTTTCCTTTTAAATTGAAATTTTAGTTTTTCATATAAAAAATCGATTTTTGGTGAGAAATATTAGTGATCACAGATTTTGATCCTTTTGGCTCTAGCGCCTCTAGTTTCCTTTTAAATTGAGATTTTAGTTTTTCATATAAAAAATCGATTTTTGGTGAGAAATATTAGTGATCACAGATTTTGATCCTTTTGGCTCTAGCGCCTCTAGTTTCCTTTTAAAATGAGATTTTAGTTTTTCATATAAAAAATCGATTTTTGGTGAGAAATATTAGTGATCACAGATTTTGATCCTTTTGGCTCTAGCGCCTCTAGTTTCCTTTTAAATTGAAATTTTAGTTTTTCATATAAAAAATCGATTTTTGGTGAGAAATATTAGTGATCACAGATTTTGATCCTTTTGGCTCTAGCGCCTCTAGTTTCCTTTTAAATTGAGATTTTAGTTTTTCATACAAAAAAAAAAAGAAATCGATTTTTGGTGAGAAATATTAGTGATCACAGATTTTGATCCTTTTGGCTCTAGCGCCTCTAGTTTCCTTTTATGAGATTTTAGTTTTTCATATAAAAAATCGATTTTTGGTGAGAAATATTAGTGATCACAGATTTTGATCCTTTTGGCTCTAGCGCCTCTAGTTTCCTTTTAAATTGAGATTTTAGTTTTTCATATAAAAAAATCGATTTTTGGTGAGAAATGTAAGTGATCACAGATTTTGATCCTTTTGGCTCTAGCGCCTCTAGTTTCCTTTTAAATTGAGATTTTAGTTTTTCATATAAAAAAATCGATTTTTGGTGAGAAATATTAGTGATCACAGATTTTGATCCTTTTGGCTCTAGCGCCTCTAGTTTCCTTTTAAATTGAGATTTTAGTTTTTCATATAAAAAAATCGATTTTTGGTGAGAAATGTAAGTGATTTTGGTGAGAAATGTAAGTGATCACAGATTTTGATCCTTTTGGCTCTAGCGCCTCCAGTTTCCTTTTAAATTGAGATTTTAGTTTTTCATATAAAAAAAATCGATTTTTGGTGAGAAATGTAAGTGATCACAGATTTTTGATCCTAAAAAAATCAATTTTTGGTGAGAAATATTAGTCATCACAGATTTTGATCCTTTTGGCTCTAGCGCCTCTAGTTTCCTTTTAAATTGAGATTTTAGTTTTTCATATAAAAAAATCGATTTTTGGTGAGAAATGTAAGTGATTTTGGTGAGAAATGTAAGTGATCACAGATTTTGATCCTTTTGGCTCTAGCGCCTCTAGTTTCCTTTTAAATTGAGATTTTAGTTTTTCATATAAAAAAATCGATTTTTGGTGAGAAATGTAAGTGATTTTGGTGAGAAATGTAAGTGATCACAGATTTTGATCCTTTTGGCTCTAGCGCCTCCAGTTTCCTTTTAAATTGAGATTTTAGTTTTTCATATAAAAAAAATCGATTTTTGGTGAGAAATGTAAGTGATCACAGATTTTTGATCCTAAAAAAATCAATTTTTGGTGAGAAATATTAGTCATCACAGATTTTGATCCTTTTGGCTCTAGCGCCTCTAGTTTCCTTTTAAATTGAGATTTTAGTTTTTCATATAAAAAAATCGATTTTTGGTGAGAAATGTAAGTGATTTTGGTGAGAAATGTAAGTGATCACAGATTTTGATCCTTTTGGCTCTAGCGCCTCTAGTTTCCTTTTAAATTGAGATTTTAGTTTTTCATATAAAAAAATCGATTTTTGGTGAGAAATGTAAGTGATTTTTGGTGAGAAATGTAAGTGATCACAGATTTTGATCCTTTTGGCTCTAGCGCCTCTAGTTTCCTTTTAAATTGAGATTTTAGTTTTTCATATAAAAAATCGATTTTTGGTGAGAAATATTAGTGATCACAGATTTTGATCCTTTTGGGTCTAGCGCCTCTGGTTTCCCTTTAAATTGAGATTTTAGCTTTTCATATAAAAAAAATCGATTTTTGGTGAGAAATGTAAGTGATCACAGATTTTGATCCTTTTGGCTCTAGCGCCTCTAGTTTCCTTTTAAATTGAGATTTTAGTTTTTCATATAAAAAAATCGATTTTTGGTGAGAAATATTAGTGATCACAGATTTTGATCCTTTTGGCTCTAGCGCCTCTAGTTTCCTTTTAAATTGAGATTTTAGTTTTTCATATAAAAAAATCGATTTTTGGTGAGAAATGTAAGTGATCACAGATTTTGATCCTTTTGGCTCTAGCGCCTCTAGTTTCCTTTTAAATTGAGATTTTAGTTTTTCCTTTTGGCTCTAGCGCCTCTAGTTTCCTTTTAAATTGAGATTTTAGTTTTTCATATAAAAAAATCGATTTTTGGTGAGAAATGTAAGTGATCACAGATTTTGATCCTTTTGGCTCTAGCGCCTCTAGTTTCCTTTTAAATTGAGATTTTAGTTTTTCATATAAAAAAATCGATTTTTGGTGAGAAATATTAGTGATCACAGATTTTGATCCTTTTGGCTCTAGCGCCTCTAGTTTCCTTTTAAATTGAGATTTTAGTTTTTCATATAAAAAAATCGATTTTTGGTGAGAAATGTAAGTGATCACAGATTTTGATCCTTTTGGCTCTAGCGCCTCTAGTTTCCTTTTAAATTGAGATTTTAGTTTTTCATATAAAAAATCGATTTTTGGTGAGAAATATTAGTGATCACAGATTTTGATCCTTTTGGCTCTAGCGCCTCTAGTTTCCTTTTAAATTGAGATTTTAGTTTTTCATATAAAAAAATCGATTTTTGGTGAGAAATGTAAGTGATCACAGATTTTGATCCTTTTGGGTCTAGCGCCTCTAGTTTCCCTTTAAATTGAGATTTTAGCTTTTCATATAAAAAAAATCGATTTTTGGTGAGAAATGTAAGTGATCACAGATTTTGATCCTTTTGGCTCTAGCGCCTCTAGTTTCCTTTTAAATTGAGATTTTAGCTTTTCATAAAAAAAAAACAATTTTTCATATAAAAAATCGATTTTTGGTGAGAAATGTAAGTGATCACAGATTTTGATCCTTTTGGCTCTAGCGCCTCTAGTTTCCTTTTAAATTGAGATTTTAGTTTTTCATATAAAAAATCGATTTTTGGTGAGAAATATTAGTGATCACAGATTTTGATCCTTTTGGCTCTAGCGCCTCTAGTTTCCTTTTAAATTGAGATTTTAGTTTTTCATATAAAAAAATCGATTTTTGGTGAGAAATGTAAGTGATCACAGATTTTGATCCTTTTGGCTCTAGCGCCTCTAGTTTCCTTTTAAATTGAGATTTTAGTTTTTCATATAAAAAAATCGATTTTTGGTGAGAAATATTAGTGATCACAGATTTTGATCCTTTTGGCTCTAGCGCCTCTAGTTTCCTTTTAAATTGAGATTTTAGTTTTTCATATAAAAAAATCGATTTTTGGTGAGAAATGTAAGTGATCACAGATTTTGATCCTTTTGGCTCTAGCGCCTCTAGTTTCCTTTTAAATTGAGATTTTAGTTTTTCATATAAAAAAATCGATTTTTGGTGAGAAATGTAAGTGATCACAGATTTTGATCCTTTTGGCTCTAGCGCCTCTAGTGTCCTTTTAAATTGAGATTTTAGTTTTTCATATAAAAAATCGATTTTTGGTGAGAAATATTAGTGATCACAGATTTTGATCCTTTTGGCTCTAGCGCCTCTAGTTTCCTTTTAAATTGAGATTTTAGTTTTTCATATAAAAAATCGATTTTTGGTGAGAAATGTAAGTGATCACAGATTTTGATCCTTTTGGCTCTAGCGCCTCTAGTTTCCTTTTAAATTGAGATTTTAGTTTTTCATATAAAAAAATCGATTTTTGGTGAGAAATATTAGTGATCACAGATTTTGATCCTTTTGGCTCTAGCGCCTCTAGTTTCCTTTTAAATTGAGATTTTAGTTTTTCATATAAAAAAATCGATTTTTGGTGAGAAATGTAAGTGATCACAGATTTTGATCCTTTTGGCTCTAGCGCCTATAGTTTCCTTTTAAATTGAGATTTTAGTTTTTCATATAAAAAAATCGATTTTTGGTGAGAAATATTAGTGATCACAGATTTTGATCCTTTTGGCTCTAGCGCCTCTAGTTTCCTTTTAAATTGAGATTTTAGTTTTTCATATAAAAAAATCGATTTTTGGTGAGAAATGTAAGTGATCACAGATTTTGATCCTTTTGGCTCTAGCGCCTCTAGTTTCCTTTTAAATTGAGATTTTAGTTTTTCCTTTTGGCTCTAGCGCCTCTAGTTTCCTTTTAAATTGAGATTTTAGTTTTTCATATAAAAAAATCGATTTTTGGTGAGAAATGTAAGTGATCGCAGATTTTGATCCTTTTGGCTCTAGCGCCTATAGTTTCCTTTTAAATTGAGATTTTAGTTTTTCATATAAAAAAATCGATTTTTGGTGAGAAATATTAGTGATCACAGATTTTGATCCTTTTGGCTCTAGCGCCTCTAGTTTCCTTTTAAATTGAGATTTTAGTTTTTCATATAAAAAAATCGATTTTTGGTGAGAAATGTAAGTGATCACAGATTTTGATCCTTTTGGCTCTAGCGCCTCTAGTTTCCTTTTAAATTGAGATTTTAGTTTTTCATATAAAAAAATCGATTTTTGGTGAGAAATGTAAGTGATCACAGATTTTGATCTTTTTGGCTCTAGCGCCTCTAGTTTCCTTTTAAATTGAGATTTTAGTTTTTCATATAAAAAAATCGATTTTTGGTGAGAAATATTAGTGATCACAGATTTTGATCCTTTTGGCTCTAGCGCCTCTAGTTTCCTTTTAAATTGAGATTTTAGTTTTTCATATAAAAAAATCGATTTTTGGTGAGAAATATTAGTGATCACAGATTTTGATCCTTTTGGCTCTAGCGCCTCTAGTGTCCTTTTAAATTGAGATTTTAGTTTTTCATATAAAAAATCGATTTTTGGTGAGAAATATTAGTGATCACAGATTTTGATCCTTTTGGCTCTAGCGCCTCTAGTTTCCTTTTAAATTGAGATTTTAGTTTTTCATATAAAAAATCGATTTTTGGTGAGAAATATTAGTGATCACAGATTTTGATCCTTTTGGCTCTAGCGCCTCTAGTGTCCTTTTAAATTGAGATTTTAGTTTTTCATATAAAAAATCGATTTTTGGTGAGAAATATTAGTGATCACAGATTTTGATCCTTTTGGCTCTAGCGCCTCTAGTTTCCTTTTAAATTGAGATTTTAGTTTTTCATATAAAAAAATCGATTTTTGGTGAGAAATGTAAGTGATCACAGATTTTGATCCTTTTGGCTCTAGCGCCTCTAGTTTCCTTTTAAATTGAGATTTTAGTTTTTCATATAAAAAAATCGATTTTTGGTGAGAAATGTAAGTGATCACAGATTTTGATCCTTTTGGCTCTAGCGCCTCTAGTTTCCTTTTAAATTGAGATTTTAGTTTTTCGTATAAAAAAATCGATTTTTGGTGAGAAATGTAAGTGATCACAGATTTTGATCCTTTTGGCTCTAGCGCCTCTAGTTTCCTTTTAAATTGAAATTTTAGCTTTTCATATAAAAAAAATCGATTTTTGGTGAGAAATGTAAGTGATCACAGATTTTGATCCTTTTGGCTCTAGCGCCTCTAGTTTCCTTTTAAATTGAGATTTTAGTTTTTCATATAAAAAAATCGATTTTTGGTGAGAAATGTAAGTGATCACAGATTTTGATCCTTTTGGCTCTAGCGCCTCTAGTTTCCTTTTAAATTGAGATTTTAGTTTTTCATATAAAAAAATCGATTTTTGGTGAGAAATATTAGTGATCACAGATTTTGATCCTTTTGGCTCTAGCGCCTCTAGTTTCCTTTTAAATTGAGATTTTAGTTTTTCATATAAAAAAATCGATTTTTGGTGAGAAATATTAGTGATCACAGATTTTGATCCTTTTGGCTCTAGCGCCTCTAGTTTCCTTTTAAATTGAGATTTTAGTTTTTCATATAAAAAAATCGATTTTTGGTGAGAAATGTAAGTGATCACAGATTTTGATCCTTTTGGCTCTAGCGCCTCTAGTTTCCTTTTAAATTGAGATTTTAGTTTTTCATATAAAAAAATCGATTTTTGGTGAGAAATGTAAGTGATCACAGATTTTGATCCTTTTGGCTCTAGCGCCTCTAGTTTCCTTTTAAATTGAGATTTTAGTTTTTCATATAAAAAAATCGATTTTTGGTGAGAAATATTAGTGATCACAGATTTTGATCCTTTTGGCTCTAGCGCCTCTAGTTTCCTTTTAAATTGAGATTTTAGTTTTTCATATAAAAAAATCGATTTTTGGTGAGAAATATTAGTGATCACAGATTTTGATCCTTTTGGCTCTAGCGCCTCTAGTTTCCTTTTAAATTGAGATTTTAGTTTTTCATATAAAAAAATCGATTTTTGGTGAGAAATGTAAGTGATCACAGATTTTGATCCTTTTGGCTCTAGCGCCTCTAGTTTCCTTTTAAATTGAGATTTTAGTTTTTCATATAAAAAAATCGATTTTTGGTGAGAAATGTAAGTGATCACAGATTTTGATCCTTTTGGCTCTAGCGCCTCTAGTTTCCTTTTAAATTGAGATTTTAGTTTTTCATATAAAAAAATCGATTTTTGGTGAGAAATATTAGTGATCACAGATTTTGATCCTTTTGGCTCTAGCGCCTCTAGTTTCCTTTTAAAATAAGATTTTAGTTTTCCATATAAAAAATCGATTTTTGGTGAGAAATATTAGTGATCACAGATTTTGATCCTTTTGGCTCTAGCGCCTCTAGTTTCCTTTTAAATTGAGATTTTAGTTTTTCATATAAAAAAATCGATTTTTGGTGAGAAATGTAAGTGATCACAGATTTTGATCCTTTTGGCTCTAGCGCCTCTAGTTTCCTTTTAAATTGAGATTTTAGTTTTTCATATAAAAAAATCGATTTTTGGTGAGAAATATTAGTGATCACAGATTTTGATCCTTTTGGCTCTAGCGCCTCTAGTTTCCTTTTAAATTGAGATTTTAGTTTTTCATATAAAAAAATCGATTTTTGGTGAGAAATGTAAGTGATCACAGATTTTGATAGATTTTGGCTCTAGCGCCTCTAGTTTCCTTTTAAATTGAGATTTTAGTTTTTCATATAAAAAATCGATTTTTGGTGAGAAATATTAGTGATCACAGATTGTGATCCTTTTGGCTCTAGCGCCTCTAGTTTCCTTTTAAATTGAGATTTTAGTTTTTCATATAAAAAAATCGATTTTTGGTGAGAAATGTAAGTGATCACAGATTTTGATCCTTTTGGCTCTAGCGCCTCTAGTTTCCTTTTAAATTGAGATTTTAGTTTTTCATATAAAAAAATCGATTTTTGGTGAGAAATGTAAGTGATCACAGATTTTGATCCTTTTGGCTCTAGCGCCTCTAGTTTCCTTTTAAATTGAGATTTTAGTTTTTCATATAAAAAAATCGATTTTTGGTGAGAAATATTAGTGATCACAGATTTTGATCCTTTTGGCTCTAGCGCCTCTAGTTTCCTTTTAAATTGAGATTTTAGTTTTTCATATAAAAAAATCGATTTTTGGTGAGAAATGTAAGTGATCACAGATTTTGATCCTTTTGGCTCTAGCGCCTCTAGTTTCCTTTAAATTGAGATTTCAGTTTTTCCTTTTGGCTCTAGCGCCTCTAGTTTCCTTTTAAATTGAGATTTTAGTTTTTCATATAAAAAAATCGATTTTTGGTGAGAAATGTAAGTGATCACAGATTTTGATCCTTTTGGCTCTAGCGCCTCTAGTTTCCTTTTAAATTGAGATTTTAGTTTTTCATATAAAAAAATCGATTTTTGGTGAGAAATATTAGTGATCACAGATTTTGATCCTTTTGGCTCTAGCGCCTCTAGTTTCCTTTTAAATTGAGATTTTAGTTTTTCATATAAAAAAATCGATTTTTGGTGAGAAATGTAAGTGATCACAGATTTTGATCCTTTTGGCTCTAGCGCCTCTAGTTTCCTTTTAAATTGAGATTTTAGTTTTTCATATAAAAAAAATCGATTTTTGGTGAGAAATGTAAGTGATCACAGATTTTTGATCCTAAAAAAATCAATTTTTGGTGAGAAATATTAGTCATCACAGATTTTGATCCTTTTGGCTCTAGCGCCTCTAGTTTCCTTTTAAATTGAGATTTTAGTTTTTCATATAAAAAAATCGATTTTTGGTGAGAAATGTAAGTGATTTTGGTGAGAAATGTAAGTGATCACAGATTTTGATCCTTTTGGCTCTAGCGCCTCTAGTTTCCTTTTAAATTGAGATTTTAGTTTTTCATATAAAAAAAAATCGATTTTTGGTGAGAAATGTAAGTGATCACAGATTTTTGATCCTAAAAAAATCAATTTTTGGTGAGAAATATTAGTCATCACAGATTTTGATCCTTTTGGCTCTAGCGCCTCTAGTTTCCTTTTAAATTGAGATTTTAGTTTTTCATATAAAAAAATCGATTTTTGGTGAGAAATGTAAGTGATTTTTGGTGAGAAATGTAAGTGATCACAGATTTTGATCCTTTTGGCTCTAGCGCCTCTAGTTTCCTTTTAAATTGAGATTTTAGTTTTTCATATAAAAAAATCGATTTTTGGTGAGAAATGTAAGTGATTTTTGGTGAGAAATGTAAGTGATCACAGATTTTGATCCTTTTGGCTCTAGCGCCTCTAGTTTCCTTTTAAATTGAGATTTTAGTTTTTCATATAAAAAATCGATTTTTGGTGAGAAATATTAGTGATCACAGATTTTGATCCTTTTGGGTCTAGCGCCTCTAGTTTCCCTTTAAATTGAGATTTTAGCTTTTCATATAAAAAAAATCGATTTTTGGTGAGAAATGTAAGTGATCACAGATTTTGATCCTTTTGGCTCTAGCGCCTCTAGTTTCCTTTTAAATTGAGATTTTAGTTTTTCATATAAAAAAATCGATTTTTGGTGAGAAATGTAAGTGATCACAGATTTTGATCCTTTTGGCTCTAGCGCCTCTAGTTTCCTTTTAAATTGAGATTTTAGTTTTTCATATAAAAAAATCGATTTTTGGTGAGAAATATTAGTGATCACAGATTTTGATCCTTTTGGCTCTAGCGCCTCTAGTTTCCTTTTAAATTGAGATTTTAGTTTTTCATATAAAAAAATCGATTTTTGGTGAGAAATGTAAGTGATCACAGATTTTGATCCTTTTGGCTCTAGCGCCTCTAGTTTCCTTTTAAATTGAGATTTTAGTTTTTCATATAAAAAAATCGATTTTTGGTGAGAAATGTAAGTGATCACAGATTTTGATCCTTTTGGCTCTAGCGCCTCTAGTGTCCTTTTAAATTGAGATTTTAGTTTTTCATATAAAAAATCGATTTTTGGTGAGAAATATTAGTGATCACAGATTTTGATCCTTTTGGCTCTAGCGCCTCTAGTTTCCTTTTAAATTGAGATTTTAGTTTTTCATATAAAAAAATCGATTTTTGGTGAGAAATATTAGTGATCACAGATTTTGATCCTTTTGGCTCTAGCGCCTCTAGTTTCCTTTTAAATTGAGATTTTAGTTTTTCATATAAAAAAATCGATTTTTGGTGAGAAATGTAAGTGATCACAGATTTTGATCCTTTTGGCTCTAGCGCCTATAGTTTCCTTTTAAATTGAGATTTTAGTTTTTCATATAAAAAAATCGATTTTTGGTGAGAAATATTAGTGATCACAGATTTTGATCCTTTTGGCTCTAGCGCCTCTAGTTTCCTTTTAAATTGAGATTTTAGTTTTTCATATAAAAAAATCGATTTTTGGTGAGAAATGTAAGTGATCACAGATTTTGATCCTTTTGGCTCTAGCGCCTCTAGTTTCCTTTTAAATTGAGATTTTAGTTTTTCCTTTTGGCTCTAGCGCCTCTAGTTTCCTTTTAAATTGAGATTTTAGTTTTTCATATAAAAAAATCGATTTTTGGTGAGAAATGTAAGTGATCGCAGATTTTGATCCTTTTGGCTCTAGCGCCTATAGTTTCCTTTTAAATTGAGATTTTAGTTTTTCATATAAAAAAATCGATTTTTGGTGAGAAATATTAGTGATCACAGATTTTGATCCTTTTGGCTCTAGCGCCTCTAGTTTCCTTTTAAATTGAGATTTTAGTTTTTCATATAAAAAAATCGATTTTTGGTGAGAAATGTAAGTGATCACAGATTTTGATCCTTTTGGCTCTAGCGCCTCTAGTTTCCTTTTAAATTGAGATTTTAGTTTTTCATATAAAAAAATCGATTTTTGGTGAGAAATGTAAGTGATCACAGATTTTGATCTTTTTGGCTCTAGCGCCTCTAGTTTCCTTTTAAATTGAGATTTTAGTTTTTCATATAAAAAAATCGATTTTTGGTGAGAAATATTAGTGATCACAGATTTTGATCCTTTTGGCTCTAGCGCCTCTAGTTTCCTTTTAAATTGAGATTTTAGTTTTTCATATAAAAAAATCGATTTTTGGTGAGAAATATTAGTGATCACAGATTTTGATCCTTTTGGCTCTAGCGCCTCTAGTGTCCTTTTAAATTGAGATTTTAGTTTTTCATATAAAAAATCGATTTTTGGTGAGAAATATTAGTGATCACAGATTTTGATCCTTTTGGCTCTAGCGCCTCTAGTTTCCTTTTAAATTGAGATTTTAGTTTTTCATATAAAAAATCGATTTTTGGTGAGAAATATTAGTGATCACAGATTTTGATCCTTTTGGCTCTAGCGCCTCTAGTGTCCTTTTAAATTGAGATTTTAGTTTTTCATATAAAAAATCGATTTTTGGTGAGAAATATTAGTGATCACAGATTTTGATCCTTTTGGCTCTAGCGCCTCTAGTTTCCTTTTAAATTGAGATTTTAGTTTTTCATATAAAAAAATCGATTTTTGGTGAGAAATGTAAGTGATCACAGATTTTGATCCTTTTGGCTCTAGCGCCTCTAGTTTCCTTTTAAATTGAGATTTTAGTTTTTCGTATAAAAAAATCGATTTTTGGTGAGAAATGTAAGTGATCACAGATTTTGATCCTTTTGGCTCTAGCGCCTCTAGTTTCCTTTTAAATTGAAATTTTAGCTTTTCATATAAAAAAAATCGATTTTTGGTGAGAAATGTAAGTGATCACAGATTTTGATCCTTTTGGCTCTAGCGCCTCTAGTTTCCTTTTAAATTGAGATTTTAGTTTTTCATATAAAAAAATCGATTTTTGGTGAGAAATGTAAGTGATCACAGATTTTGATCCTTTTGGCTCTAGCGCCTCTAGTTTCCTTTTAAATTGAGATTTTAGTTTTTCATATAAAAAAATCGATTTTTGGTGAGAAATATTAGTGATCACAGATTTTGATCCTTTTGGCTCTAGCGCCTCTAGTTTCCTTTTAAATTGAGATTTTAGTTTTTCATATAAAAAAATCGATTTTTGGTGAGAAATATTAGTGATCACAGATTTTGATCCTTTTGGCTCTAGCGCCTCTAGTTTCCTTTTAAATTGAGATTTTAGTTTTTCATATAAAAAAATCGATTTTTGGTGAGAAATGTAAGTGATCACAGATTTTGATCCTTTTGGCTCTAGCGCCTCTAGTTTCCTTTTAAATTGAGATTTTAGTTTTTCATATAAAAAAATCGATTTTTGGTGAGAAATGTAAGTGATCACAGATTTTGATCCTTTTGGCTCTAGCGCCTCTAGTTTCCTTTTAAATTGAGATTTTAGTTTTTCATATAAAAAAATCGATTTTTGGTGAGAAATATTAGTGATCACAGATTTTGATCCTTTTGGCTCTAGCGCCTCTAGTTTCCTTTTAAATTGAGATTTTAGTTTTTCATATAAAAAAATCGATTTTTGGTGAGAAATATTAGTGATCACAGATTTTGATCCTTTTGGCTCTAGCGCCTCTAGTTTCCTTTTAAATTGAGATTTTAGTTTTTCATATAAAAAAATCGATTTTTGGTGAGAAATGTAAGTGATCACAGATTTTGATCCTTTTGGCTCTAGCGCCTCTAGTTTCCTTTTAAATTGAGATTTTAGTTTTTCATATAAAAAAATCGATTTTTGGTGAGAAATGTAAGTGATCACAGATTTTGATCCTTTTGGCTCTAGCGCCTCTAGTTTCCTTTTAAATTGAGATTTTAGTTTTTCATATAAAAAAATCGATTTTTGGTGAGAAATATTAGTGATCACAGATTTTGATCCTTTTGGCTCTAGCGCCTCTAGTTTCCTTTTAAAATAAGATTTTAGTTTTCCATATAAAAAATCGATTTTTGGTGAGAAATATTAGTGATCACAGATTTTGATCCTTTTGGCTCTAGCGCCTCTAGTTTCCTTTTAAATTGAGATTTTAGTTTTTCATATAAAAAAATCGATTTTTGGTGAGAAATGTAAGTGATCACAGATTTTGATCCTTTTGGCTCTAGCGCCTCTAGTTTCCTTTTAAATTGAGATTTTAGTTTTTCATATAAAAAAATCGATTTTTGGTGAGAAATATTAGTGATCACAGATTTTGATCCTTTTGGCTCTAGCGCCTCTAGTTTCCTTTTAAATTGAGATTTTAGTTTTTCATATAAAAAAATCGATTTTTGGTGAGAAATGTAAGTGATCACAGATTTTGATAGATTTTGGCTCTAGCGCCTCTAGTTTCCTTTTAAATTGAGATTTTAGTTTTTCATATAAAAAATCGATTTTTGGTGAGAAATATTAGTGATCACAGATTGTGATCCTTTTGGCTCTAGCGCCTCTAGTTTCCTTTTAAATTGAGATTTTAGTTTTTCATATAAAAAAATCGATTTTTGGTGAGAAATGTAAGTGATCACAGATTTTGATCCTTTTGGCTCTAGCGCCTCTAGTTTCCTTTTAAATTGAGATTTTAGTTTTTCATATAAAAAAATCGATTTTTGGTGAGAAATGTAAGTGATCACAGATTTTGATCCTTTTGGCTCTAGCGCCTCTAGTTTCCTTTTAAATTGAGATTTTAGTTTTTCATATAAAAAAATCGATTTTGGTGAGAAATGTAAGTGATCACAGATTTTGATCCTTTTGGCTCTAGCGCCTCTAGTTTCCTTTTAAATTGAGATTTCAGTTTTTCCTTTTGGCTCTAGCGCCTCTAGTTTCCTTTTAAATTGAGATTTTAGTTTTTCATATAAAAAAATCGATTTTTGGTGAGAAATGTAAGTGATCACAGATTTTGATCCTTTTGGCTCTAGCGCCTCTAGTTTCCTTTTAAATTGAGATTTTAGTTTTTCATATAAAAAAATCGATTTTTGGTGAGAAATATTAGTGATCACAGATTTTGATCCTTTTGGCTCTAGCGCCTCTAGTTTCCTTTTAAATTGAGATTTTAGTTTTTCATATAAAAAAATCGATTTTTGGTGAGAAATGTAAGTGATCACAGATTTTGATCCTTTTGGCTCTAGCGCCTCTAGTTTCCTTTTAAATTGAGATTTTAGTTTTTCATATAAAAAAAATCGATTTTTGGTGAGAAATGTAAGTGATCACAGATTTTTGATCCTAAAAAAATCAATTTTTGGTGAGAAATATTAGTCATCACAGATTTTGATCCTTTTGGCTCTAGCGCCTCTAGTTTCCTTTTAAATTGAGATTTTAGTTTTTCATATAAAAAAATCGATTTTTGGTGAGAAATGTAAGTGATTTTGGTGAGAAATGTAAGTGATCACAGATTTTGATCCTTTTGGCTCTAGCGCCTCTAGTTTCCTTTTAAATTGAGATTTTAGTTTTTCATATAAAAAAAAATCGATTTTTGGTGAGAAATGTAAGTGATCACAGATTTTTGATCCTAAAAAAATCAATTTTTGGTGAGAAATATTAGTCATCACAGATTTTGATCCTTTTGGCTCTAGCGCCTCTAGTTTCCTTTTAAATTGAGATTTTAGTTTTTCATATAAAAAAATCGATTTTTGGTGAGAAATGTAAGTGATTTTTGGTGAGAAATGTAAGTGATCACAGATTTTGATCCTTTTGGCTCTAGCGCCTCTAGTTTCCTTTTAAATTGAGATTTTAGTTTTTCATATAAAAAAATCGATTTTTGGTGAGAAATGTAAGTGATTTTTGGTGAGAAATGTAAGTGATCACAGATTTTGATCCTTTTGGCTCTAGCGCCTCTAGTTTCCTTTTAAATTGAGATTTTAGTTTTTCATATAAAAAATCGATTTTTGGTGAGAAATATTAGTGATCACAGATTTTGATCCTTTTGGGTCTAGCGCCTCTAGTTTCCCTTTAAATTGAGATTTTAGCTTTTCATATAAAAAAAATCGATTTTTGGTGAGAAATGTAAGTGATCACAGATTTTGATCCTTTTGGCTCTAGCGCCTCTAGTTTCCTTTTAAATTGAGATTTTAGTTTTTCATATAAAAAAAAATCGATTTTTCATATAAAAAATCGATTTTTGGTGAGAAATATTAGTGATCACAGATTTTGATCCTTTTGGCTCTAGCGCCTCTAGTTTCCTTTTAAATTGAGATTTTAGTGAGAAATGTGAGAAATGTTAGTGATCACAGATTTTGATCCTTTTGGCTCTAGCGCCTCTAGTTTCCTTTTAAATTGAGATTTTAGTTTTTCATATAAAAAAATCGATTTTTGGTGAGAAATGTAAGTGATCACAGATTTTGATCCTTTTGGCTCTAGCGCCTCTAGTTTCCTTTTAAATTGAGATTTTAGTTTTTCATATAAAAAATCGATTTTTGGTGAGAAATATTAGTGATCACAGATTTTGATCCTTTTGGCTCTAGCGCCTCTAGTTTCCTTTTAAATTGAGATTTTAGTTTTTCATATAAAAAAATCGATTTTTGGTGAGAAATGTAAGTGATCACAGATTTTGATCCTTTTGGCTCTAGCGCCTCTAGTTTCCTTTTAAATTGAGATTTTAGCTTTTCATAAAAAAAAAAACAATTTTTCATATAAAAAATCGATTTTTGGTGAGAAATGTAAGTGATCACAGATTTGATCCTTTTGGCTCTAGCGCCTCTAGTTTCCTTTTAAATTGAGATTTTAGTTTTTCATATAAAAAAATCGATTTTTGGTGAGAAATGTAAGTGATCACAGATTTTGATCCTTTTGGCTCTAGCGCCTCTAGTTTCCTTTTAAATTGAGATTTTAGCTTTTCATAAAAAAAAAAAAAACAATTTTTCATATAAAAAATCGATTTTTGGTGAGAAATGTAAGTGATCACAGATTTTGATCCTTTTGGCTCTAGCGCCTCTAGTTTCCTTTTAAATTGAGATTTTAGCTTTTCATAAAAAAAAAAAAACAATTTTTCATATAAAAAATTGATTTTTGGTGAGAAATATTAGTGATCACAGATTTTGATCCTTTTGGCTCTAGCGCCTCTAGTTTCCTTTTAAATTGAGATTTTAGTTTTTCATATAAAAAATCGATTTTTGGTGAGAAATATTAGTGATCACAGATTTTGATCCTTTTGGCTCTAGCGCCTCTAGTTTCCTTTTAAATTGAGATTTTAGTTTTTCATATAAAAAAAATCGATTTTTGGTGAGAAATGTAAGTGATCACAGATTTTGATCCTTTTGGCTCTAGCGCCTCTAGTTTCCTTTTAAATGAGATTTTAGCTTTTCATAAAAAAAAAAAAAACAATTTTTCATATAAAAAATCGATTTTTGGTGAGAAATGTAAGTGATCACAGATTTTGATCCTTTTGGCTCTAGCGCCTCTAGTTTCTTTTTAAATTGAGATTTTAGTTTTTCATATAAAAAAATCGATTTTTGGTGAGAAATGTAAGTGATCACAGATTTTGATCCTTTTGGCTCTAGCGCCTCTAGTTTCCTTTTAAATTGAGATTTTAGTTTTTCATATAAAAAAATCGATTTTTGGTGAGAAATATTAGTGATCACAGATTTTGATCCTTTTGGCTCTAGCGCCTCTAGTTTCCTTTTAAATTGAGATTTTAGTTTTTCATATAAAAAAATCGATTTTTGGTGAGAAATGTAAGTGATTTTGGTGAGAAATGTAAGTGATCACAGATTTTGATCCTTTTGGCTCTAGCGCCTCTAGTTTCCTTTTAAATTGAGATTTTAGTTTTTCATATAAAAAAATCGATTTTTGGTGAGAAATGTAAGTGATCACAGATTTTGATCCTTTTGGCTCTAGCGCCTCTAGTTTCCTTTTAAATTGAGATTTTAGTTTTTCATATAAAAAATCGATTTTTGGTGAGAAATATTAGTGATCACAGATTTTGATCCTTTTGGCTCTAGCGCCTCTAGTGTCCTTTTAAATTGAGATTTTAGTTTTTCATATAAAAAATCGATTTTTGGTGAGAAATATTAGTGATCACAGATTTTGATCCTTTTGGCTCTAGCGCCTCTAGTTTCCTTTTAAATTGAGATTTTAGTTTTTCCTTTTGGCTCTAGCGCCTCTAGTTTCCTTTTAAATTGAGATTTTAGTTTTTCATATAAAAAATCGATTTTTGGTGAGAAATGTAAGTGATCACAGATTTTGATCCTTTTGGCTCTAGCGCCTCTAGTTTCCTTTTAAATTGAGATTTTAGTTTTTCATATAAAAAAATCGATTTTTGGTGAGAAATGTAAGTGATCACAGATTTTGATCCTTTTGGCTCTAGCGCCTCTAGTTTCCTTTTAAATTGAGATTTTAGTTTTTCATATAAAAAAATCGATTTTTGGTGAGAAATGTAAGTGATCACAGATTTTGATCCTTTTGGCTCTAGCGCCTCTAGTTTCCTTTTAAATTGAGATTTTAGTTTTTCATATAAAAAAATCGATTTTTGGTGAGAAATGTAAGTGATCACAGATTTTGATCCTTTTGGCTCTAGCGCCTCTAGTTTCCTTTTAAATTGAGATTTTAGTTTTTCATATAAAAAAATCGATTTTTGGTGAGAAATGTAAGTGATCACAGATTTTGATCCTTTTGGCTCTAGCGCCTCTAGTTTCCTTTTAAATTGAGATTTTAGTTTTTCATATAAAAAAATCGATTTTTGGTGAGAAATATTAGTGATCACAGATTTTGATCCTTTTGGCTCTAGCGCCTCTAGTTTCCTTTTAAATTGAGATTTTAGTTTTTCATATAAAAAAATCGATTTTTGGTGAGAAATGTAAGTGATCACAGATTTTGATCCTTTTGGCTCTAGCGCCTCTAGTTTCCTTTTAAATTGAGATTTTAGTTTTTCCTTTTGGCTCTAGCGCCTCTAGTTTCCTTTTAAATTGAGATTTTAGTTTTTCATATAAAAAAATCGATTTTTGGTGAGAAATGTAAGTGATCACAGATTTTGATCCTTTTGGCTCTAGCGCCTCTAGTTTCCTTTTAAATTGAGATTTTAGTTTTTCATATAAAAAAATCGATTTTTGGTGAGAAATATTAGTGATCACAGATTTTGATCCTTTTGGCTCTAGCGCCTCTAGTTTCCTTTTAAATTGAGATTTTAGTTTTTCATATAAAAAAATCGATTTTTGGTGAGAAATGTAAGTGATCACAGATTTTGATCCTTTTGGCTCTAGCGCCTCTAGTTTCCTTTTAAATTGAGATTTTAGTTTTTCCTTTTGGCTCTAGCGCCTCTAGTTTCCTTTTAAATTGAGATTTTAGTTTTTCATATAAAAAAATCGATTTTTGGTGAGAAATGTAAGTGATCACAGATTTTGATCCTTTTGGCTCTAGCGCCTCTAGTTTCCTTTTAAATTGAGATTTTAGTTTTTCATATAAAAAAATCGATTTTTGGTGAGAAATATTAGTGATCACAGATTTTGATCCTTTTGGCTCTAGCGCCTCTAGTTTCCTTTTAAATTGAGATTTTAGTTTTTCATATAAAAAAATCGATTTTTGGTGAGAAATGTAAGTGATCACAGATTTTGATCCTTTTGGCTCTAGCGCCTCTAGTTTCCTTTTAAATTGAGATTTTAGTTTTTCATATAAAAAAATCGATTTTTGGTGAGAAATGTAAGTGATCACAGATTTTGATCTTTTTGGCTCTAGCGCCTCTAGTTTCCTTTTAAATTGAGATTTTAGTTTTTCATATAAAAAAATCGATTTTTGGTGAGAAATGTAAGTGATCACAGATTTTTATCCTTTTGGCTCTAGCGCCTCTAGTTTCCTTTTAAATTGAGATTTTAGTTTTTCATATAAAAAAATCGATTTTTGGTGAGAAATGTAAGTGATCACAGATTTTGATCTTTTTGGCTCTAGCGCCTCTAGTTTCCTTTTAAATTGAGATTTTAGTTTTTCATATAAAAAAATCGATTTTTGGTGAGAAATGTAAGTGATCACAGATTTTGATCTTTTTGGCTCTAGCGCCTCTAGTTTCCTTTTAAATTGAGATTTTAGTTTTTCATATAAAAAAATCGATTTTTGGTGAGAAATGTAAGTGATCACAGATTTTGATCTTTTTGGCTCTAGCGCCTCTAGTTTCCTTTTAAATTGAGATTTTAGTTTTTCATATAAAAAAATCGATTTTTGGTGAGAAATGTAAGTGATCACAGATTTTTATCCTTTTGGCTCTAGCGCCTCTAGTTTCCTTTTAAATTGAGATTTTAGTTTTTCATATAAAAAAATCGATTTTTGGTGAGAAATATTAGTGATCACAGATTTTGATCCTTTTGGCTCTAGCGCCTCTAGTTTCCTTTTAAATTGAGATTTTAGTTTTTCATATAAAAAAATCGATTTTTGGTGAGAAATGTAAGTGATCACAGATTTTGATCTTTTTGGCTCTAGCGCCTCTAGTTTCCTTTTAAATTGAGATTTTAGTTTTTCATATAAAAAAATCGATTTTTGGTGAGAAATGTAAGTGATCACAGATTTTGATCTTTTTGGCTCTAGCGCCTCTAGTTTCCTTTTAAATTGAGATTTTAGTTTTTCATATAAAAAAATCGATTTTTGGTGAGAAATGTAAGTGATCACAGATTTTTATCCTTTTGGCTCTAGCGCCTCTAGTTTCCTTTTAAATTGAGATTTTAGTTTTTCATATAAAAAAATCGATTTTTGGTGAGAAATATTAGTGATCACAGATTTTGATCCTTTTGGCTCTAGCGCCTCTAGTTTCCTTTTAAATTGAGATTTTGGTTTTTCATATAAAAAAATCGATTTTTGGTGAGAAATGTAAGTGATCACAGATTTTGATCCTTTTGGCTCTAGCGCCTCTAGTTTCCTTTTAAATTGAGATTTTAGTTTTTCATATAAAAAAATCGATTTTTGGTGAGAAATGTAAGTGATCACAGATTTTGATCCTTTTGGCTCTAGCGCCTCTAGTTTCCTTTTAAATTGAGATTTTAGTTTTTCATATAAAAAAATCGATTTTTGGTGAGAAATATTAGTGATCACAGATTTTGATCCTTTTGGCTCTAGCGCCTCTAGTTTCCTTTTAAATTGAGATTTTAGTTTTTCATATAAAAAAATCGATTTTTGGTGAGAAATGTAAGTGATCACAGATTTTGATCCTTTTGGCTCTAGCGCCTCTAGTTTCCTTTTAAATTGAGATTTTAGTTTTTCCTTTTGGCTCTAGCGCCTCTAGTTTCCTTTTAAATTGAGATTTTAGTTTTTCATATAAAAAAATCGATTTTTGGTGAGAAATGTAAGTGATCACAGATTTTGATCCTTTTGGCTCTAGCGCCTCTAGTTTCCTTTTAAATTGAGATTTTAGTTTTTCATATAAAAAAATCGATTTTTGGTGAGAAATGTAAGTGATCACAGATTTTGATCCTTTTGGCTCTAGCGCCTCTAGTTTCCTTTTAAATTGAGATTTTAGTTTTTCATATAAAAAAATCGATTTTTGGTGAGAAATATTAGTGATCACAGATTTTGATCCTTTTGGCTCTAGCGCCTCTAGTTTCCTTTTAAATTGAGATTTTAGTTTTTCATATAAAAAAATCGATTTTTGGTGAGAAATGTAAGTGATCACAGATTTTGATCCTTTTGGCTCTAGCGCCTCTAGTTTCCTTTTAAATTGAGATTTTGGTTTTTCATATAAAAAAATCGATTTTTGGTGAGAAATGTAAGTGATCACAGATTTTGATCCTTTTGGCTCTAGCGCCTCTAGTTTCCTTTTAAATTGAGATTTTAGTTTTTCATATAAAAAAATCGATTTTTGGTGAGAAATATTAGTGATCACAGATTTTGATCCTTTTGGCTCTAGCGCCTCTAGTTTCCTTTTAAAATGAGATTTTAGTTTTCCATATAAAAAATCGATTTTTGGTGAGAAATATTAGTGATCACAGATTTTGATCCTTTTGGCTCTAGCGCCTCTAGTTTCCCTTTAAATTGAGATTTTAGCTTTTCATATAAAAAAAATCGATTTTTGGTGAGAAATGTAAGTGATCACAGATTTTGATCCTTTTGGCTCTAGCGCCTCTAGTTTCCTTTTAAATTGAGATTTTAGTTTTTCATATAAAAAAAATCGATTTTTGGTGAGAAATGTAAGTGATCACAGATTTTGATCCTTTTGGCTCTAGCGCCTCTAGTTTCCCTTTAAATTGAGATTTTAGCTTTTCATATAAAAAAAATCGATTTTTGGTGAGAAATGTAAGTGATCACAGATTTTGATCCTTTTGGCTCTAGCGCCTCTAGTTTCCTTTTAAATTGAGATTTTGGTTTTTCATATAAAAAAATCGATTTTTGGTGAGAAATGTAAGTGATCACAGATTTTGATCCTTTTGGCTCTAGCGCCTCTAGTTTCCCTTTAAATTGAGATTTTAGCTTTTCATATAAAAAAAATCGATTTTTGGTGAGAAATGTAAGTGATCACAGATTTTGATCCTTTTGGCTCTAGCGCCTCTAGTTTCCTTTTAAATTGAGATTTTAGTTTTTCATATAAAAAAATCGATTTTTGGTGAGAAATATTAGTGATCACAGATTTTGATCCTTTTGGCTCTAGCGCCTCTAGTTTCCTTTTAAATTGAGATTTTGGTTTTTCATATAAAAAAATCGATTTTTGGTGAGAAATGTAAGTGATCACAGATTTTGATCCTTTTGGCTCTAGCGCCTCTAGTTTCCTTTTAAATTGAGATTTTAGTTTTTCATATAAAAAAATCGATTTTTGGTGAGAAATATTAGTGATCACAGATTTTGATCCTTTTGGCTCTAGCGCCTCTAGTTTCCTTTTAAATTGAGATTTTAGTTTTTCATATAAAAAAATCGATTTTTGGTGAGAAATGTAAGTGATTTTGGTGAGAAATGTAAGTGATCACAGATTTTGATCCTTTTGGCTCTAGCGCCTCTAGTTTCCTTTTAAATTGAGATTTTAGTTTTTCATATAAAAAAATCGATTTTTGGTGAGAAATGTAAGTGATCACAGATTTTGATCCTTTTGGCTCTAGCGCCTCTAGTGTCCTTTTAAATTGAGATTTTAGTTTTTCATATAAAAAATCGATTTTTGGTGAGAAATATAAGTGATCACAGATTTTGATCCTTTTGGCTCTAGCGCCTCTAGTTTCCTTTTAAATTGAGATTTTAGTTTTTCATATAAAAAAATCGATTTTTGGTGAGAAATGTAAGTGATCACAGATTTTGATCCTTTTGGCTCTAGCGCCTCTAGTTTCCTTTTAAATTGAGATTTTAGTTTTTCATATAAAAAAATCGATTTTTGGTGAGAAATATTAGTGATCACAGATTTTGATCCTTTTGGCTCTAGCGCCTCTAGTTTCCTTTTAAATTGAGATTTTAGTTTTTCATATAAAAAAATCGATTTTTGGTGAGAAATGTAAGTGATCACAGATTTTGATCCTTTTGGCTCTAGCGCCTCTAGTTTCCTTTTAAATTGAGATTTTAGTTTTTCATATAAAAAAATCGATTTTTGGTGAGAAATGTAAGTGATCACAGATTTTGATCCTTTTGGCTCTAGCGCCTCTAGTTTCCTTTTAAATTGAGATTTTAGTTTTTCATATAAAAAAATCGATTTTTGGTGAGAAATATTAGTGATCACAGATTTTGATCCTTTTGGCTCTAGCGCCTCTAGTTTCCTTTTAAATTGAGATTTTAGTTTTTCATATAAAAAAATCGATTTTTGGTGAGAAATGTAAGTGATCACAGATTTTGATCCTTTTGGCTCTAGCGCCTCTAGTTTCCTTTTAAATTGAGATTTTAGTTTTTCATATAAAAAAATCGATTTTTGGTGAGAAATGTAAGTGATCACAGATTTTGATCCTTTTGGCTCTAGCGCCTCTAGTTTCCTTTTAAATTGAGATTTTAGTTTTTCATATAAAAAAATCGATTTTTGGTGAGAAATATTAGTGATCACAGATTTTGATCCTTTTGGCTCTAGCGCCTCTAGTTTCCTTTTAAATTGAGATTTTAGTTTTTCATATAAAAAAATCGATTTTTGGTGAGAAATATTAGTGATCACAGATTTTGATCCTTTTGGCTCTAGCGCCTCTAGTTTCCTTTTAAAATGAGATTTTAGTTTTCCATATAAAAAATCGATTTTTGGTGAGAAATATTAGTGATCACAGATTTTGATCCTTTTGGCTCTAGCGCCTCTAGTTTCCCTTTAAATTGAGATTTTAGCTTTTCATATAAAAAAAATCGATTTTTGGTGAGAAATGTAAGTGATCACAGATTTTGATCCTTTTGGCTCTAGCGCCTCTAGTTTCCTTTTAAATTGAGATTTTAGCTTTTCATAAAAAAAAAAACAATTTTTCATATAAAAAATCGATTTTTGGTGAGAAATGTAAGTGATCACAGATTTTGATCCTTTTGGCTCTAGCGCCTCTAGTTTCCTTTTAAATTGAGATTTTGGTTTTTCATATAAAAAAATCGATTTTTGGTGAGAAATGTAAGTGATCACAGATTTTGATCCTTTTGGCTCTAGCGCCTCTAGTTTCCCTTTAAATTGAGATTTTAGCTTTTCATATAAAAAAAATCGATTTTTGGTGAGAAATGTAAGTGATCACAGATTTTGATCCTTTTGGCTCTAGCGCCTCTAGTTTCCTTTTAAATTGAGATTTTAGTTTTTCATATAAAAAAATCGATTTTTGGTGAGAAATATTAGTGATCACAGATTTTGATCCTTTTGGCTCTAGCGCCTCTAGTTTCCTTTTAAATTGAGATTTTGGTTTTTCATATAAAAAAATCGATTTTTGGTGAGAAATGTAAGTGATCACAGATTTTGATCCTTTTGGCTCTAGCGCCTCTAGTTTCCTTTTAAATTGAGATTTTAGTTTTTCATATAAAAAAATCGATTTTTGGTGAGAAATATTAGTGATCACAGATTTTGATCCTTTTGGCTCTAGCGCCTCTAGTTTCCTTTTAAATTGAGATTTTAGTTTTCATATAAAAAAATCGATTTTTGGTGAGAAATGTAAGTGATTTTGGTGAGAAATGTAAGTGATCACAGATTTTGATCCTTTTGGCTCTAGCGCCTCTAGTTTCCTTTTAAATTGAGATTTTAGTTTTTCATATAAAAAAATCGATTTTTGGTGAGAAATGTAAGTGATCACAGATTTTGATCCTTTTGGCTCTAGCGCCTCTAGTGTCCTTTTAAATTGAGATTTTAGTTTTTCATATAAAAAATCGATTTTTGGTGAGAAATATAAGTGATCACAGATTTTGATCCTTTTGGCTCTAGCGCCTCTGTTTCCTTTTAAATTGAGATTTTAGTTTTTCATATAAAAAAATCGATTTTTGGTGAGAAATATTAGTGATCACAGATTTTGATCCTTTTGGCTCTAGCGCCTCTAGTTTCCTTTTAAATTGAGATTTTAGTTTTTCATATAAAAAAATCGATTTTTGGTGAGAAATGTAAGTGATCACAGATTTTGATCCTTTTGGCTCTAGCGCCTCTAGTTTCCTTTTAAATTGAGATTTTAGTTTTTCATATAAAAAAATCGATTTTTGGTGAGAAATGTAAGTGATCACAGATTTTGATCCTTTTGGCTCTAGCGCCTCTAGTTTCCTTTTAAATTGAGATTTTAGTTTTTCATATAAAAAAATCGATTTTTGGTGAGAAATGTAAGTGATCACAGATTTTGATCCTTTTGGCTCTAGCGCCTCTAGTTTCCTTTTAAATTGAGATTTTAGTTTTTCATATAAAAAAATCGATTTTTGGTGAGAAATATTAGTGATCACAGATTTTGATCCTTTTGGCTCTAGCGCCTCTAGTTTCCTTTTAAATTGAGATTTTAGTTTTTCATATAAAAAAATCGATTTTTGGTGAGAAATGTAAGTGATCACAGATTTTGATCCTTTTGGCTCTAGCGCCTCTAGTTTCCTTTTAAATTGAGATTTTAGTTTTTCATATAAAAAAATCGATTTTTGGTGAGAAATGTAAGTGATCACAGATTTTGATCCTTTTGGCTCTAGCGCCTCTAGTTTCCTTTTAAATTGAGATTTTAGTTTTTCATATAAAAAAATCGATTTTTGGTGAGAAATATTAGTGATCACAGATTTTGATCCTTTTGGCTCTAGCGCCTCTAGTTTCCTTTTAAATTGAGATTTTAGTTTTTCATATAAAAAAATCGATTTTTGGTGAGAAATATTAGTGATCACAGATTTTGATCCTTTTGGCTCTAGCGCCTCTAGTTTCCTTTTAAAATGAGATTTTAGTTTTCCATATAAAAAATCGATTTTTGGTGAGAAATATTAGTGATCACAGATTTTGATCCTTTTGGCTCTAGCGCCTCTAGTTTCCCTTTAAATTGAGATTTTAGCTTTTCATATAAAAAAAATCGATTTTTGGTGAGAAATGTAAGTGATCACAGATTTTGATCCTTTTGGCTCTAGCGCCTCTAGTTTCCTTTTAAATTGAGATTTTAGCTTTTCATAAAAAAAAAACAATTTTTCATATAAAAAATCGATTTTTGGTGAGAAATGTAAGTGATCACAGATTTTGATCCTTTTGGCTCTAGCGCCTCTAGTTTCCTTTTAAATTGAGATTTTAGTTTTTCATATAAAAAAATCGATTTTTGGTGAGAAATGTAAGTGATCACAGATTTTGATCCTTTTGGCTCTAGCGCCTCTAGTGTCCTTTTAAATTGAGATTTTAGTTTTTCATATAAAAAATCGATTTTTGGTGAGAAATATTAGTGATCACAGATTTTGATCCTTTTGGCTCTAGCGCCTCTAGTTTCCTTTTAAATTGAGATTTTAGTTTTTCATATAAAAAAATCGATTTTTGGTGAGAAATGTAAGTGATCACAGATTTTGATCCTTTTGGCTCTAGCACCTCTAGTGTCCTTTTAAATTGAGATTTTAGTTTTTCATATAAAAAATCGATTTTTGGTGAGAAATATTAGTGATCACAGATTTTGATCCTTTTGGCTCTAGCGCCTCTAGTGTCCTTTTAAATTGAGATTTTAGTTTTTCATATAAAAAATCGATTTTTGGTGAGAAATATTAGTGATCACAGATTTTGATCCTTTTGGCTCTAGCGCCTCTAGTTTCCTTTTAAATTGAGATTTTAGTTTTTCATATAAAAAAATCGATTTTTGGTGAGAAATGTAAGTGATCACAGATTTTGATCCTTTTGGCTCTAGCGCCTCTAGTGTCCTTTTAAATTGAGATTTTAGTTTTTCATATAAAAAATCGATTTTTGGTGAGAAATATTAGTGATCACAGATTTTGATCCTTTTGGCTCTAGCGCCTCTAGTTTCCTTTTAAATTGAGATTTTAGTTTTTCATATAAAAAAATCGATTTTTGGTGAGAAATGTAAGTGATCACAGATTTTGATCCTTTTGGCTCTAGCGCCTCTAGTTTCCTTTTAAATTGAGATTTTAGTTTTTCATATAAAAAAATCGATTTTTGGTGAGAAATGTAAGTGATCACAGATTTTGATCCTTTTGGCTCTAGCGCCTCTAGTTTCCTTTTAAATTGAGATTTTAGTTTTTCATATAAAAAAATCGATTTTTGGTGAGAAATATTAGTGATCACAGATTTTGATCCTTTTGGCTCTAGCGCCTCTAGTTTCCTTTTAAATTGAGATTTTAGTTTTTCATATAAAAAAATCGATTTTTGGTGAGAAATGTAAGTGATCACAGATTTTGATCCTTTTGGCTCTAGCGCCTCTAGTTTCCTTTTAAATTGAGATTTTAGTTTTTCATATAAAAAAATCGATTTTTGGTGAGAAATATTAGTGATCACAGATTTTGATCCTTTTGGCTCTAGCGCCTCTAGTTTCCTTTTAAATTGAGATTTTAGTTTTTCATATAAAAAAATCGATTTTTGGTGAGAAATGTAAGTGATCACAGATTTTGATCCTTTTGGCTCTAGCGCCTCTAGTTTCCTTTTAAATTGAGATTTTAGTTTTTCATATAAAAAAATCGATTTTTGGTGAGAAATGTAAGTGATCACAGATTTTGATCCTTTTGGCTCTAGCGCCTCTAGTTTCCTTTTAAATTGAGATTTTAGTTTTTCATATAAAAAAATCGATTTTTGGTGAGAAATATTAGTGATCACAGATTTTGATCCTTTTGGCTCTAGCGCCTCTAGTTTCCTTTTAAATTGAGATTTTAGTTTTTCATATAAAAAAATCGATTTTTGGTGAGAAATGTTAGTGATCACAGATTTTGATCCTTTTGGCTCTAGCGCCTCTAGTTTCCTTTTAAATTGAGATTTTGGTTTTTCATATAAAAAAATCGATTTTTGGTGAGAAATGTAAGTGATCACAGATTTTGATCCTTTTGGCTCTAGCGCCTCTAGTTTCCTTTTAAATTGAGATTTTAGTTTTTCATATAAAAAAATCGATTTTTGGTGAGAAATGTAAGTGATCACAGATTTTGATCCTTTTGGCTCTAGCGCCTCTAGTTTCCTTTTAAATTGAGATTTTAGTTTTTCATATAAAAAAATCGATTTTTGGTGAGAAATATTAGTGATCACAGATTTTGATCCTTTTGGCTCTAGCGCCTCTAGTTTCCTTTTAAATTGAGATTTTAGTTTTTCATATAAAAAAATCGATTTTTGGTGAGAAATGTAAGTGATCACAGATTTTGATCCTTTTGGCTCTAGCGCCTCTAGTTTCCTTTTAAATTGAGATTTTAGTTTTTCATATAAAAAAATCGATTTTTGGTGAGAAATATTAGTGATCACAGATTTTGATCCTTTTGGCTCTAGCGCCTCTAGTTTCCTTTTAAAATGAGATTTTAGTTTTCCATATAAAAAATCGATTTTTGGTGAGAAATATTAGTGATCACAGATTTTGATCCTTTTGGCTCTAGCGCCTCTAGTTTCCTTTTAAATTGAGATTTTAGTTTTTCATATAAAAAAATCGATTTTTGGTGAGAAATATTAGTGATCACAGATTTTGATCCTTTTGGCTCTAGCGCCTCTAGTTTCCCTTTAAATTGAGATTTTAGTTTTTCATATAAAAAAATCGATTTTTGTTGAGAAATATTAGTGATCACAGATTTTGATCCTTTTGGCTCTAGCGCCTCTAGTTTCCTTTTAAATTGAGATTTTAGTTTTTCATATAAAAAAAAATCGATTTTTGGTGAGAAATGTAAGTGATCACAGATTTTGATCCTTTTGGCTCTAGCGCCTCTAGTTTCCTTTTAAATTGAGATTTTAGTTTTTCATATAAAAAAATCGATTTTTGGTGAGAAATGTAAGTGATCACAGATTTTGATCCTTTTGGCTCTAGCGCCTCTAGTTTCCTTTTAAATTGAGATTTTAGTTTTTCATATAAAAAAATCGATTTTTGGTGAGAAATGTAAGTGATCACAGATTTTGATCCTTTTGGCTCTAGCGCCTCTAGTTTCCCTTTAAATTGAGATTTTAGCTTTTCATATAAAAAAAAATCGATTTTTGGTGAGAAATGTAAGTGATCACAGATTTTGATCCTTTTGGCTCTAGCGCCTCTAGTTTCCTTTTAAATTGAGATTTTAGTTTTCCATATAAAAAATCGATTTTTGGTGAGAAATATTAGTGATCACAGATTTTGATCCTTTTGGCTCTAGCGCCTCTAGTTTCCTTTTAAATTGAGATTTTAGTTTTTCATATAAAAAAATCGATTTTTGGTGAGAAATGTAAGTGATCACAGATTTTGATCCTTTTGGCTCTAGCGCCTCTAGTTTCCTTTTAAATTGAGATTTTAGTTTTTCATATAAAAAAATCAATTTTTGGTGAGAAATGTAAGTGATCACAGATTTTGATCCTTTTGGGTCTAGCGCCTCTAGTTTCCCTTTAAATTGAGATTTTAGCTTTTCATATAAAAAAAATCGATTTTTGGTGAGAAATGTAAGTGATCACAGATTTTGATCCTTTTGGCTCTAGCGCCTCTAGTTTCCTTTTAAATTGAGATTTTAGTTTTTCATATAAAAAAAAATCGATTTTTGGTGAGAAATGTAAGTGATCACAGATTTTGATCCTTTTGGCTCTAGCGCCTCTAGTTTCCTTTTAAATTGAGATTTTAGTTTTTCATATAAAAAAATCAATTTTTGGTGAGAAATATTAGTGATCACAGATTTTGATCCTTTTGGGTCTAGCGCCTCTAGTTTCCCTTTAAATTGAGATTTTAGCTTTTCATATAAAAAAAATCGATTTTTGGTGAGAAATGTAAGTGATCACAGATTTTGATCCTTTTGGCTCTAGCGCCTCTAGTTTCCTTTTAAATTGAGATTTTAGTTTTCCATATAAAAAATCGATTTTTGGTGAGAAATATTAGTGATCACAGATTTTGATCCTTTTGGCTCTAGCGCCTCTATTTTCCTTTTAAATTGAGATTTTAGTTTTTCATATAAAAAAATCGATTTTTGGTGAGAAATGTAAGTGATCACAGATTTTGATCCTTTTGGCTCTAGCGCCTCTAGTTTCCTTTTAAATTGAGATTTTAGTTTTTCATATAAAAAAATCAATTTTTGGTGAGAAATATTAGTCATCACAGATTTTGATCCTTTTGGCTCTAGCGCCTCTAGTTTCCTTTTAAATTGAGATTTTAGTTTTTCATATAAAAAAATCGATTTTTGGTGAGAAATGTAAGTGATCACAGATTTTGATCCTTTTGGCTCTAGCGCCTCTAGTTTCCTTTTAAATTGAGATTTTAGTTTTTCATATAAAAAAATCAATTTTTGGTGAGAAATGTAAGTGATCACAGATTTTGATCCTTTTGGCTCTAGCGCCTCTAGTTTCCTTTTAAATTGAGATTTTAGTTTTTCATATAAAAAAATCAATTTTTGGTGAGAAATATTAGTGATCACAGATTTTGATCCTTTTGGGTCTAGCGCCTCTAGTTTCCCTTTAAATTGAGATTTTAGCTTTTCATATAAAAAAAATCGATTTTTGGTGAGAAATGTAAGTGATCACAGATTTTGATCCTTTTGGCTCTAGCGCCTCTAGTTTCCTTTTAAATTGAGATTTTAGTTTTTCATATAAAAAAATCAATTTTTGGTGAGAAATATTAGTCATCACAGATTTTGATCCTTTTGGCTCTAGCGCCTCTAGTTTCCCTTTAAATTGAGATTTTAGCTTTTCATATAAAAAAAATCGATTTTTGGTGAGAAATGTAAGTGATCACAGATTTTGATCCTTTTGGCTCTAGCGCCTCTAGTTTCCCTTTAAATTGAGATTTTAGCTTTTCATATAAAAAAAATCGATTTTTGGTGAGAAATGTAAGTGATCACAGATTTTGATCCTTTTGGCTCTAGCGCCTCTAGTTTCCTTTTAAATTGAGATTTTAGTTTTTCATATAAAAAAAATCGATTTTTGGTGAGAAATATTAGTGATCACAGATTTTGATCCTTTTGGCTCTAGCGCCTCTAGTTTCCTTTTAAATTGAGATTTTAGTTTTTCATATAAAAAAATCGATTTTTGGTGAGAAATGTAAGTGATCACAGATTTTGATCCTTTTGGCTCTAGCGCCTCTAGTTTCCTTTTAAATTGAGATTTTAGTTTTTCATATAAAAAAATCAATTTTTGGTGAGAAATATTAGTCATCACAGATTTTGATCCTTTTGGCTCTAGCGCCTCTAGTTTCCTTTTAAATTGAGATTTTAGTTTTTCATATAAAAAAATCGATTTTTGGTGAGAAATGTAAGTGATCACAGATTTTGATCCTTTTGGCTCTAGCGCCTCTAGTTTCCTTTTAAATTGAGATTTTAGTTTTTCATATAAAAAAATCAATTTTTGGTGAGAAATGTAAGTGATCACAGATTTTGATCCTTTTGGGTCTAGCGCCTCTAGTTTCCCTTTAAATTGAGATTTTAGCTTTTCATATAAAAAAAATCGATTTTTGGTGAGAAATGTAAGTGATCACAGATTTTGATCCTTTTGGCTCTAGCGCCTCTAGTTTCCTTTTAAATTGAGATTTTAGTTTTTCATATAAAAAAATCAATTTTTGGTGAGAAATATTAGTGATCACAGATTTTGATCCTTTTGGGTCTAGCGCCTCTAGTTTCCCTTTAAATTGAGATTTTAGCTTTTCATATAAAAAAAATCGATTTTTGGTGAGAAATGTAAGTGATCACAGATTTTGATCCTTTTGGCTCTAGCGCCTCTAGTTTCCTTTTAAATTGAGATTTTAGTTTTTCATATAAAAAAAAATCGATTTTTGGTGAGAAATGTAAGTGATCACAGATTTTGATCCTTTTGGCTCTAGCGCCTCTAGTTTCCTTTTAAATTGAGATTTTAGTTTTTCATATAAAAAAATCAATTTTTGGTGAGAAATATTAGTGATCACAGATTTTGATCCTTTTGGGTCTAGCGCCTCTAGTTTCCCTTTAAATTGAGATTTTAGCTTTTCATATAAAAAAAATCGATTTTTGGTGAGAAATGTAAGTGATCACAGATTTTGATCCTTTTGGCTCTAGCGCCTCTAGTTTCCCTTTAAATTGAGATTTTAGCTTTTCATATAAAAAAAATCGATTTTTGGTGAGAAATGTAAGTGATCACAGATTTTGATCCTTTTGGCTCTAGCGCCTCTAGTTTCCTTTTAAATTGAGATTTTAGTTTTTCATATAAAAAAAAATCGATTTTTGGTGAGAAATATTAGTGATCACAGATTTTGATCCTTTTGGGTCTAGCGCCTCTAGTTTCCCTTTAAATTGAGATTTTAGCTTTTCATATAAAAAAAATCGATTTTTGGTGAGAAATATTAGTGATCACAGATTTTGATCCTTTTGGCTCTAGCGCCTCTAGTTTCCTTTTAAATTGAGATTTTAGTTTTTCATATAATAAAATCAATTTTTGGTGAGAAATATTAGTCATCACAGATTTTGATCCTTTTGGGTC
This sequence comes from Protophormia terraenovae, assembly GCA_951394005.1. Lineage (NCBI taxonomy): Eukaryota > Metazoa > Arthropoda > Insecta > Diptera > Calliphoridae > Protophormia > Protophormia terraenovae. Next base: position 6,946,251 of record OX596076.1, on the reverse strand, counting down.
TAGCGCCTCTAGTTTCCCTTTAAATTGAGATTTTTGCTTTTCATATAAAAAAAATCGATTTTTGGTGAGAAATGTAAGTGATCACAGATTTTGATCCTTTTGGCTCTAGCGCCTCTAGTTTCCTTTTAAATTGAGATTTTAGTTTTTCATATAAAAAAATCAATTTTTGGTGAGAAATATTAGTGATCACAGATTTTGATCCTTTTGGGTCTAGCGCCTCTAGTTTCCCTTTAAATTGAGATTTTAGCTTTTCATATAAAAAAAATCGATTTTTGGTGAGAAATGTAAGTGATCACAGATTTTGATCCTTTTGGCTCTAGCGCCTCTAGTTTCCTTTTAAATTGAGATTTTAGTTTTTCATATAAAAAAATCAATTTTTGGTGAGAAATATTAGTGATCACAGATTTTGATCCTTTTGGGTCTAGCGCCTCTAGTTTCCCTTTAAATTGAGATTTTAGCTTTTCATATAAAAAAAATCGATTTTTGGTGAGAAATGTAAGTGATCACAGATTTTGATCCTTTTGGCTCTAGCGCCTCTAGTTTCCTTTTAAATTGAGATTTTAGTTTTTCATATAAAAAAATCAATTTTTGGTGAGAAATATTAGTCATCACAGATTTTGATCCTTTTGGCTCTAGCGCCTCTAGTTTCCTTTTAAATTGAGATTTTAGTTTTTCATATAAAAAAATCGATTTTTGGTGAGAAATGTAAGTGATCACAGATTTTGATCCTTTTGGCTCTAGCGCCTCTAGTTTCCCTTTAAATTGAGATTTTAGCTTTTCATATAAAAAAAAATCGATTTTTGGTGAGAAATGTAAGTGATCACAGATTTTGATCCTTTTGGCTCTAGCGCCTCTAGTTTCCCTTTAAATTGAGATTTTAGCTTTTCATATAAAAAAAATCGATTTTTGGTGAGAAATATTAGTGATCACAGATTTTGATCCTTTTGGCTCTAGCGCCTCTAGTTTCCTTTTAAATTGAGATTTTAGTTTTTCATATAAAAAAATCAATTTTTGGTGAGAAATATTAGTGATCACAGATTTTGATCCTTTTGGCTCTAGCGCCTCTAGTTTCCTTTTAAATTGAGATTTTAGTTTTTCATATAAAAAAATCGATTTTTGGTGAGAAATATTAGTGATCACAGATTTTGATCCTTTTGGCTCTAGCGCCTCTAGTTTCCTTTTAAATTGAGATTTTAGTTTTTCATATAAAAAAATCGATTTTTGGTGAGAAATGTAAGTGATCACAGATTTTGATCCTTTTGGGTCTAGCGCCTCTAGTTTCCCTTTAGATTGAGATTTTAGCTTTTCATATAAAAAAAATCGATTTTTGGTGAGAAATGTAAGTGATCACAGATTTTGATCCTTTTGGCTCTAGCGCCTCTAGTTTCCCTTTAAATTGAGATTTTAGCTTTTCATATAAAAAAAATCGATTTTTGGTGAGAAATGTAAGTGATCACAGATTTTGATCCTTTTGGCTCTAGCGCCTCTAGTTTCCTTTTAAATTGAGATTTTAGTTTTTCATATAATAAAATCAATTTTTGGTGAGAAATATTAGTCATCACAGATTTTGATCCTTTTGGGTCTAGCGCCTCTAGTTTCCCTTTAAATTGAGATTTTAGCTTTTCATATAAAAAAAATCGATTTTTGGTGAGAAATGTAAGTGATCACAGATTTTGATCCTTTTGGCTCTAGCGCCTCTAGTTTCCTTTTAAATTGAGATTTTAGTTTTTCATATAAAAAAATCGATTTTTGGTGAAAAATGTAAGTGATCACAGATTTTGATCCTTTTGGCTCTAGCGCCTCTAGTTTCCTTTTAAATTGAGATTTTAGTTTTTCATATAATAAAATCAATTTTTGGTGAGAAATATTAGTGATCACAGATTTTGATCCTTTTGGGTCTAGCGCCTCTAGTTTCCCTTTAAATTGAGATTTTAGCTTTTCATATAAAAAAAATCGATTTTTGGTGAGAAATGTAAGTGATCACAGATTTTGATCCTTTTGGCTCTAGCGCCTCTAGTTTCCCTTTAAATTGAGATTTTAGCTTTTCATATAAAAAAAATCGATTTTTGGTGAGAAATGTAAGTGATCACAGATTTTGATCCTTTTGGCTCTAGCGCCTCTAGTTTCCTTTTAAATTGAGATTTTAGTTTTTCATATAATAAAATCAATTTTTGGTGAGAAATATTAGTCATCACAGATTTTGATCCTTTTGGGTCTAGCGCCTCTAGTTTCCCTTTAAATTGAGATTTTAGCTTTTCATATAAAAAAAATCGATTTTTGGTGAGAAATGTAAGTGATCACAGATTTTGATCCTTTTGGCTCTAGCGCCTCTAGTTTCCTTTTAAATTGAGATTTTAGTTTTTCATATAAAAAAATCGATTTTTGGTGAAAAATGTAAGTGATCACAGATTTTGATCCTTTTGGCTCTAGCGCCTCTAGTTTCCTTTTAAATTGAGATTTTAGTTTTTCATATAATAAAATCAATTTTTGGTGAGAAATATTAGTGATCACAGATTTTGATCCTTTTGGGTCTAGCGCCTCTAGTTTCCCTTTAAATTGAGATTTTAGCTTTTCATATAAAAAAAATCGATTTTTGGTGAGAAATGTAAGTGATCACAGATTTTGATCCTTTTGGCTCTAGCGCCTCTAGTTTCCTTTTAAATTTAGATTTTAGTTTTTCATATAAAAAAATCAATTTTTGGTGAGAAATATTAGTGATCACAGATTTTGATCCTTTTGGCTCTAGCGCCTCTAGTTTCCTTTTAAATTGAGATTTTAGTTTTTCATATAATAAAATCAATTTTTGGTGAGAAATATTAGTGATCACAGATTTTGATCCTTTTGGGTCTAGCGCCTCTAGTTTCCCTTTAAATTGAGATTTTAGTTTTTCATATAATAAAATCAATTTTTGGTGAGAAATATTAGTGATCACAGATTTTGATCCTTTTGGCTCTAGCGCCTCTAGTTTCCTTTTAAATTGAGATTTTAGTTTTTCATATAATAAAATCAATTTTTGGTGAGAAATATTAGTGATCACAGATTTTGATCCTTTTGGCTCTAGCGCCTCTAGTTTCCTTTTAAATTGAGATTTTAGTTTTTCATATAAAAAAATCGATTTTTGGTGAGAAATGTAAGTGATCACAGATTTTGATCCTTTTGGCTCTAGCGCCTCTAGTTTCCCTTTAAATTGAGATTTTAGCTTTTCATATAAAAAAAATCGATTTTTGGTGAGAAATGTAAGTGATCACAGATTTTGATCCTTTTGGCTCTAGCGCCTCTAGTTTCCTTTTAAATTGAGATTTTAGTTTTTCATATAAAAAAATCGATTTTTGGTGAGAAATGTAAGTGATCACAGATTTTGATCCTTTTGGCTCTAGCGCCTCTAGTTTCCCTTTAAATTGAGATTTTAGCTTTTCATATAAAAAAAATCGATTTTTGGTGAGAAATGTAAGTGATCACAGATTTTGATCCTTTTGGCTCTAGCGCCTCTAGTTTCCCTTTAAATTGAGATTTTAGCTTTTCATATAAAAAAAATCGATTTTTGGTGAGAAATGTAAGTGATCACAGATTTTGATCCTTTTGGCTCTAGCGCCTCTAGTTTCCTTTTAAATTGAGATTTTAGTTTTTCATATAAAAAAAAATCGATTTTTGGTGAGAAATATTAGTGATCACAGATTTTGATCCTTTTGGGTCTAGCGCCTCTAGTTTCCCTTTAAATTGAGATTTTAGCTTTTCATATAAAAAAAATCGATTTTTGGTGAGAAATATTAGTGATCACAGATTTTGATCCTTTTGGCTCTAGCGCCTCTAGTTTCCTTTTAAATTGAGATTTTAGTTTTTCATATAAAAAAATCAATTTTTGGTGAGAAATATTAGTGATCACAGATTTTGATCCTTTTGGGTCTAGCGCCTCTAGTTTCCCTTTAGATTGAGATTTTAGCTTTTCATATAAAAAAAATCGATTTTTGGTGAGAAATGTAAGTGATCACAGATTTTGATCCTTTTGGCTCTAGCGCCTCTAGTTTCCTTTTAAATTGAGATTTTAGTTTTTCATATAAAAAAATCGATTTTTGGTGAGAAATGTAAGTGATCACAGATTTTGATCCTTTTGGCTCTAGCGCCTCTAGTTTCCCTTTAAATTGAGATTTTAGCTTTTCATATAAAAAAAATCGATTTTTGGTGAGAAATGTAAGTGATCACAGATTTTGATCCTTTTGGCTCTAGCGCCTCTAGTTTCCTTTTAAATTGAGATTTTAGTTTTTCATATAAAAAAAATCGATTTTTGGTGAGAAATATTAGTGATCACAGATTTTGATCCTTTTGGGTCTAGCGCCTCTAGTTTCCCTTTAAATTGAGATTTTAGCTTTTCATATAAAAAAAATCGATTTTTGGTGAGAAATGTAAGTGATCACAGATTTTGATCCTTTTGGCTCTAGCGCCTCTAGTTTCCTTTTAAATTGAGATTTTAGTTTTTCATATAAAAAAATCAATTTTTGGTGAGAAATATTAGTGATCACAGATTTTGATCCTTTTGGGTCTAGCGCCTCTAGTTTCCCTTTAGATTGAGATTTTAGCTTTTCATATAAAAAAAATCGATTTTTGGTGAGAAATGTAAGTGATCACAGATTTTGATCCTTTTGGCTCTAGCGCCTCTAGTTTCCCTTTAAATTGAGATTTTAGCTTTTCATATAAAAAAAATCGATTTTTGGTGAGAAATGTAAGTGATCACAGATTTTGATCCTTTTGGCTCTAGCGCCTCTAGTTTCCTTTTAAATTGAGATTTTAGTTTTTCATATAATAAAATCAATTTTTGGTGAGAAATATTAGTCATCACAGATTTTGATCCTTTTGGGTCTAGCGCCTCTAGTTTCCCTTTAAATTGAGATTTTAGCTTTTCATATAAAAAAAATCGATTTTTGGTGAGAAATGTAAGTGATCACAGATTTTGATCCTTTTGGCTCTAGCGCCTCTAGTTTCCTTTTAAATTGAGATTTTAGTTTTTCATATAATAAAATCAATTTTTGGTGAGAAATATTAGTGATCACAGATTTTGATCCTTTTGGGTCTAGCGCCTCTAGTTTCCCTTTAAATTGAGATTTTAGCTTTTCATATAAAAAAAATCGATTTTTGGTGAGAAATGTAAGTGATCACAGATTTTGATCCTTTTGGCTCTAGCGCCTCTAGTTTCCTTTTAAATTTAGATTTTAGTTTTTCATATAAAAAAATCAATTTTTGGTGAGAAATATTAGTGATCACAGATTTTGATCCTTTTGGCTCTAGCGCCTCTAGTTTCCTTTTAAATTGAGATTTTAGTTTTTCATATAATAAAATCAATTTTTGGTGAGAAATATTAGTGATCACAGATTTTGATCCTTTTGGGTCTAGCGCCTCTAGTTTCCCTTTAAATTGAGATTTTAGCTTTTCATATAAAAAAAATCGATTTTTGGTGAGAAATGTAAGTGATCACAGATTTTGATCCTTTTGGCTCTAGCGCCTCTAGTTTCCCTTTAAATTGAGATTTTAGCTTTTCATATAAAAAAAATCGATTTTTGGTGAGAAATGTAAGTGATCACAGATTTTGATCCTGTTGGCTCTAGCGCCTCTAGTTTCCTTTTAAATTGAGATTTTAGTTTTTCATATAAAAAAATCGATTTTTGGTGAGAAATGTAAGTGATCACAGATTTTGATCCTTTTGGGTCTAGCGCCTCTAGTTTCCCTTTAAATTGAGATTTTAGCTTTTCATATAAAAAAAATCGATTTTTGGTGAGAAATGTAAGTGATCACAGATTTTGATCCTGTTGGCTCTAGCGCCTCTAGTTTCCTTTTAAATTGAGATTTTAGTTTTTCATATAAAAAAATCGATTTTTGGTGAGAAATGTAAGTGATCACAGATTTTGATCCTGTTGGCTCTAGCGCCTCTAGTTTCCTTTTAAATTGAGATTTTAGTTTTTCATATAAAAAAATCAATTTTTGGTGAGAAATATTAGTCATCACAGATTTTGATCCTTTTGGGTCTAGCGCCTCTAGTTTCCCTTTAAATTGAGATTTTAGCTTTTCATATAAAAAAAATCGATTTTTGGTGAGAAATGTAAGTGATCACAGATTTTGATCCTTTTGGCTCTAGCGCCTCTAGTTTCCTTTTAAATTGAGATTTTAGTTTTTCATATAAAAAAATCGATTTTTGGTGAGAAATGTAAGTGATCACAGATTTTGATCCTTTTGGGTCTAGCGCCTCTAGTTTCCCTTTAAATTGAGATTTTAGCTTTTCATATAAAAAAAATCGATTTTTGGTGAGAAATGTAAGTGATCACAGATTTTGATCCTTTTGGCTCTAGCGCCTCTAGTTTCCCTTTAAATTGAGATTTTAGCTTTTCATATAAAAAAAATCGATTTTTGGTGAGAAATGTAAGTGATCACAGATTTTGATCCTTTTGGCTCTAGCGCCTCTAGTTTCCTTTTAAATTGAGATTTTAGTTTTTCATATAAAAAAATCGATTTTTGGTGAGAAATATTAGTGATCACAGATTTTGATCCTTTTGGCTCTAGCGCCTCTAGTTTCCTTTTAAATTGAGATTTTAGTTTTTCATATAAAAAAATCAATTTTTGGTGAGAAATATTAGTGATCACAGATTTTGATCCTTTTGGCTCTAGCGCCTCTAGTTTCCTTTTAAATTGAGATTTTAGTTTTTCATATAAAAAAATCAATTTTTGGTGAGAAATATTAGTGATCACAGATTTTGATCCTTTTGGCTCTAGCGCCTCTAGTTTCCTTTTAAATTGAGATTTTAGTTTTTCATATAAAAAAAATCGATTTTTGGTGAGAAATATTAGTGATCACAGATTTTGATCCTTTTGGCTCTAGCGCCTCTAGTTTCCTTTTAAATTGAGATTTTAGTTTTTCATATAAAAAAATCGATTTTTGGTGAGAAATGTAAGTGATCACAGATTTTGATCCTTTTGGCTCTAGCGCCTCTAGTTTCCTTTTAAATTGAGATTTTAGTTTTTCATATAAAAAAATCGATTTTTGGTGAGAAATATTAGTGATCACAGATTTTGATCCTTTTGGCTCTAGCGCCTCTAGTTTCCTTTTAAATTGAGATTTTAGTTTTTCATATAAAAAAATCAATTTTTGGTGAGAAATATTAGTGATCACAGATTTTGATCCTTTTGGGTCTAGCGCCTCTAGTTTCCCTTTAAATTGAGATTTTAGCTTTTCATATAAAAAAAATCGATTTTTGGTGAGAAATGTAAGTGATCACAGATTTTGATCCTTTTGGCTCTAGCGCCTCTAGTTTCCCTTTAAATTGAGATTTTAGCTTTTCATATAAAAAAAATCGATTTTTGGTGAGAAATATTAGTGATCACAGATTTTGATCCTTTTGGCTCTAGCGCCTCTAGTTTCCTTTTAAATTGAGATTTTAGTTTTTCATATAAAAAAATCAATTTTTGGTGAGAAATATTAGTGATCACAGATTTTGATCCTTTTGGCTCTAGCGCCTCTAGTTTCCTTTTAAATTGAGATTTTAGTTTTTCATATAAAAAAATCGATTTTTGGTGAGAAATATTAGTGATCACAGATTTTGATCCTTTTGGCTCTAGCGCCTCTAGTTTCCTTTTAAATTGAGATTTTAGTTTTTCATATAAAAAAATCGATTTTTGGTGAGAAATGTAAGTGATCACAGATTTTGATCCTTTTGGGTCTAGCGCCTCTAGTTTCCCTTTAGATTGAGATTTTAGCTTTTCATATAAAAAAAATCGATTTTTGGTGAGAAATGTAAGTGATCACAGATTTTGATCCTTTTGGCTCTAGCGCCTCTAGTTTCCCTTTAAATTGAGATTTTAGCTTTTCATATAAAAAAAATCGATTTTTGGTGAGAAATGTAAGTGATCACAGATTTTGATCCTTTTGGCTCTAGCGCCTCTAGTTTCCTTTTAAATTGAGATTTTAGTTTTTCATATAATAAAATCAATTTTTGGTGAGAAATATTAGTCATCACAGATTTTGATCCTTTTGGGTCTAGCGCCTCTAGTTTCCCTTTAAATTGAGATTTTAGCTTTTCATATAAAAAAAATCGATTTTTGGTGAGAAATGTAAGTGATCACAGATTTTGATCCTTTTGGCTCTAGCGCCTCTAGTTTCCTTTTAAATTGAGATTTTAGTTTTTCATATAAAAAAATCGATTTTTGGTGAAAAATGTAAGTGATCACAGATTTTGATCCTTTTGGCTCTAGCGCCTCTAGTTTCCTTTTAAATTGAGATTTTAGTTTTTCATATAATAAAATCAATTTTTGGTGAGAAATATTAGTGATCACAGATTTTGATCCTTTTGGGTCTAGCGCCTCTAGTTTCCCTTTAAATTGAGATTTTAGCTTTTCATATAAAAAAAATCGATTTTTGGTGAGAAATGTAAGTGATCACAGATTTTGATCCTTTTGGCTCTAGCGCCTCTAGTTTCCCTTTAAATTGAGATTTTAGCTTTTCATATAAAAAAAATCGATTTTTGGTGAGAAATGTAAGTGATCACAGATTTTGATCCTTTTGGCTCTAGCGCCTCTAGTTTCCTTTTAAATTGAGATTTTAGTTTTTCATATAATAAAATCAATTTTTGGTGAGAAATATTAGTCATCACAGATTTTGATCCTTTTGGGTCTAGCGCCTCTAGTTTCCCTTTAAATTGAGATTTTAGCTTTTCATATAAAAAAAATCGATTTTTGGTGAGAAATGTAAGTGATCACAGATTTTGATCCTTTTGGCTCTAGCGCCTCTAGTTTCCTTTTAAATTGAGATTTTAGTTTTTCATATAAAAAAATCGATTTTTGGTGAAAAATGTAAGTGATCACAGATTTTGATCCTTTTGGCTCTAGCGCCTCTAGTTTCCTTTTAAATTGAGATTTTAGTTTTTCATATAATAAAATCAATTTTTGGTGAGAAATATTAGTGATCACAGATTTTGATCCTTTTGGGTCTAGCGCCTCTAGTTTCCCTTTAAATTGAGATTTTAGCTTTTCATATAAAAAAAATCGATTTTTGGTGAGAAATGTAAGTGATCACAGATTTTGATCCTTTTGGCTCTAGCGCCTCTAGTTTCCTTTTAAATTTAGATTTTAGTTTTTCATATAAAAAAATCAATTTTTGGTGAGAAATATTAGTGATCACAGATTTTGATCCTTTTGGCTCTAGCGCCTCTAGTTTCCTTTTAAATTGAGATTTTAGTTTTTCATATAATAAAATCAATTTTTGGTGAGAAATATTAGTGATCACAGATTTTGATCCTTTTGGGTCTAGCGCCTCTAGTTTCCCTTTAAATTGAGATTTTAGTTTTTCATATAATAAAATCAATTTTTGGTGAGAAATATTAGTGATCACAGATTTTGATCCTTTTGGCTCTAGCGCCTCTAGTTTCCTTTTAAATTGAGATTTTAGTTTTTCATATAATAAAATCAATTTTTGGTGAGAAATATTAGTGATCACAGATTTTGATCCTTTTGGGTCTAGCGCCTCTAGTTTCCCTTTAGATTGAGATTTTAGCTTTTCATATAAAAAAAATCGATTTTTGGTGAGAAATGTAAGTGATCACAGATTTTGATCCTTTTGGCTCTAGCGCCTCTAGTTTCCCTTTAAATTGAGATTTTAGTTTTTCATATAAAAAAATCAATTTTTGGTGAGAAATGTAAGTGATCACAGATTTTGATCCTTTTGGCTCTAGCGCCTCTAGTTTCCCTTTAAATTGAGATTTTAGCTTTTCATATAAAAAAAATCGATTTTTGGTGAGAAATATTAGTGATCACAGATTTTGATCCTTTTGGCTCTAGCGCCTCTAGTTTCCTTTTAAATTGAGATTTTAGTTTTTCATATAATAAAATCAATTTTTGGTGAGAAATATTAGTGATCACAGATTTTGATCCTTTTGGGTCTAGCGCCTCTAGTTTCCCTTTAGATTGAGATTTTAGCTTTTCATATAAAAAAAATCGATTTTTGGTGAGAAATGTAAGTGATCACAGATTTTGATCCTTTTGGCTCTAGCGCCTCTAGTTTCCTTTTAAATTGAGATTTTAGTTTTTCATATAATAAAATCAATTTTTGGTGAGAAATATTAGTGATCACAGATTTTGATCCTTTTGGCTCTAGCGCCTCTAGTTTCCCTTTAAATTGAGATTTTAGCTTTTCATATAAAAAAAATCGATTTTTGGTGAGAAATGTAAGTGATCACAGATTTTGATCCTTTTGGCTCTAGCGCCTCTAGTTTCCTTTTAAATTGAGATTTTAGTTTTTCATATAAAAAAATCGATTTTTGGTGAGAAATGTAAGTGATCACAGATTTTGATCCTTTTGGCTCTAGCGCCTCTAGTTTCCCTTTAAATTGAGATTTTAGCTTTTCATATAAAAAAAATCGATTTTTGGTGAGAAATGTAAGTGATCACAGATTTTGATCCTTTTGGCTCTAGCGCCTCTAGTTTCCTTTTAAATTGAGATTTTAGTTTTTCATATAAAAAAATCGATTTTTGGTGAGAAATGTAAGTGATCACAGATTTTGATCCTTTTGGCTCTAGCGCCTCTAGTTTCCCTTTAAATTGAGATTTTAGCTTTTCATATAAAAAAAATCGATTTTTGGTGAGAAATGTAAGTGATCACAGATTTTGATCCTTTTGGCTCTAGCGCCTCTAGTTTCCTTTTAAATTGAGATTTTAGTTTTTCATATAAAAAAATCGATTTTTGGTGAGAAATGTAAGTGATCACAGATTTTGATCCTTTTGGCTCTAGCGCCTCTAGTTTCCCTTTAAATTGAGATTTTAGCTTTTCATATAAAAAAAATCGATTTTTGGTGAGAAATGTAAGTGATCACAGATTTTGATCCTTTTGGCTCTAGCGCCTCTAGTTTCCTTTTAAATTGAGATTTTAGTTTTTCATATAAAAAAATCGATTTTTGGTGAGAAATGTAAGTGATCACAGATTTTGATCCTTTTGGCTCTAGCGCCTCTAGTTTCCCTTTAAATTGAGATTTTAGCTTTTCATATAAAAAAAATCGATTTTTGGTGAGAAATGTAAGTGATCACAGATTTTGATCCTTTTGGCTCTAGCGCCTCTAGTTTCCTTTTAAATTGAGATTTTAGTTTTTCATATAAAAAAATCGATTTTTGGTGAGAAATGTAAGTGATCACAGATTTTGATCCTTTTGGCTCTAGCGCCTCTAGTTTCCCTTTAAATTGAGATTTTAGCTTTTCATATAAAAAAAATCGATTTTTGGTGAGAAATGTAAGTGATCACAGATTTTGATCCTTTTGGCTCTAGCGCCTCTAGTTTCCTTTTAAATTGAGATTTTAGTTTTTCATATAAAAAAATCGATTTTTGGTGAGAAATGTAAGTGATCACAGATTTTGATCCTTTTGGGTCTAGCGCCTCTAGTTTCCTTTTAAATTGAGATTTTAGTTTTTCATATAAAAAAAATCGATTTTTGGTGAGAAATGTAAGTGATCACAGATTTTGATCCTTTTGGCTCTAGCGCCTCTAGTTTCCTTTTAAATTGAGATTTTAGTTTTTCATATAAAAAAAATCGATTTTTGGTGAGAAATATTAGTGATCACAGATTTTGATCCTTTTGGGTCTAGCGCCTCTAGTTTCCTTTTAAATTGAGATTTTAGTTTTTCATATAAAAAAAATCGATTTTTGGTGAGAAATGTAAGTGATCACAGATTTTGATCCTTTTGGCTCTAGCGCCTCTAGTTTCCTTTTAAATTGAGATTTTAGTTTTTCATATAAAAAAAATCGATTTTTGGTGAGAAATATTAGTGATCACAGATTTTGATCCTTTTGGCTCTAGCGCCTCTAGTTTCCCTTTAAATTGAGATTTTAGCTTTTCATATAAAAAAAATCGATTTTTGGTGAGAAATGTAAGTGATCACAGATTTTGATCCTTTTGGCTCTAGCGCCTCTAGTTTCCTTTTAAATTGAGATTTTAGTTTTTCATATAAAAAAAATCGATTTTTGGTGAGAAATATTAGTGATCACAGATTTTGATCCTTTTGGGTCTAGCGCCTCTAGTTTCCCTTTAAATTGAGATTTTAGCTTTTCATATAAAAAAAATCGATTTTTGGTGAGAAATGTAAGTGATCACAGATTTTGATCCTTTTGGCTCTAGCGCCTCTAGTTTCCTTTTAAATTGAGATTTTAGTTTTTCATATAAAAAAATCAATTTTTGGTGAGAAATATTAGTGATCACAGATTTTGATCCTTTTGGGTCTAGCGCCTCTAGTTTCCCTTTAGATTGAGATTTTAGCTTTTCATATAAAAAAAATCGATTTTTGGTGAGAAATGTAAGTGATCACAGATTTTGATCCTTTTGGCTCTAGCGCCTCTAGTTTCCCTTTAAATTGAGATTTTAGCTTTTCATATAAAAAAAATCGATTTTTGGTGAGAAATGTAAGTGATCACAGATTTTGATCCTTTTGGCTCTAGCGCCTCTAGTTTCCTTTTAAATTGAGATTTTAGTTTTTCATATAAAAAAATCGATTTTTGGTGAGAAATGTAAGTGATCACAGATTTTGATCCTTTTGGCTCTAGCGCCTCTAGTTTCCCTTTAAATTGAGATTTTAGCTTTTCATATAAAAAAAATCGATTTTTGGTGAGAAATGTAAGTGATCACAGATTTTGATCCTTTTGGCTCTAGCGCCTCTAGTTTCCTTTTAAATTGAGATTTTAGTTTTTCATATAAAAAAAATCGATTTTTGGTGAGAAATATTAGTGATCACAGATTTTGATCCTTTTGGGTCTAGCGCCTCTAGTTTCCCTTTAAATTGAGATTTTAGCTTTTCATATAAAAAAAATCGATTTTTGGTGAGAAATGTAAGTGATCACAGATTTTGATCCTTTTGGCTCTAGCGCCTCTAGTTTCCTTTTAAATTGAGATTTTAGTTTTTCATATAAAAAAATCAATTTTTGGTGAGAAATATTAGTGATCACAGATTTTGATCCTTTTGGGTCTAGCGCCTCTAGTTTCCCTTTAGATTGAGATTTTAGCTTTTCATATAAAAAAAATCGATTTTTGGTGAGAAATGTAAGTGATCACAGATTTTGATCCTTTTGGCTCTAGCGCCTCTAGTTTCCCTTTAAATTGAGATTTTAGCTTTTCATATAAAAAAAATCGATTTTTGGTGAGAAATGTAAGTGATCACAGATTTTGATCCTTTTGGCTCTAGCGCCTCTAGTTTCCTTTTAAATTGAGATTTTAGTTTTTCATATAAAAAAATCGATTTTTGGTGAGAAATGTAAGTGATCACAGATTTTGATCCTTTTGGCTCTAGCGCCTCTAGTTTCCTTTTAAATTGAGATTTTAGTTTTTCATATAAAAAAATCGATTTTTGGTGAGAAATGTAAGTGATCACAGATTTTGATCCTTTTGGCTCTAGCGCCTCTAGTTTCCTTTTAAATTGAGATTTTAGTTTTTCATATAAAAAAATCGATTTTTGGTGAAAAATGTAAGTGATCACAGATTTTGATCCTTTTGGCTCTAGCGCCTCTAGTTTCCTTTTAAATTGAGATTTTAGTTTTTCATATAAAAAAATCGATTTTTGGTGAGAAATATTAGTGATCACAGATTTTGATCCTTTTGGCTCTAGCGCCTCTAGTTTCCTTTTAAATTGAGATTTTAGTTTTTCATATAAAAAAATCGATTTTTGGTGAGAAATATTAGTGATCACAGATTTTGATCCTTTTGGCTCTAGCGCCTCTAGTTTCCTTTTAAATTGAGATTTTAGTTTTTCATATAAAAAAATCGATTTTTGGTGAGAAATATTAGTGATCACAGATTTTGATCCTTTTGGCTCTAGCGCCTCTAGTTTCCTTTTAAATTGAGATTTTAGTTTTTCATATAAAAAAATCGATTTTTGGTGAAAAATGTAAGTGATCACAGATTTTGATCCTTTTGGCTCTAGCGCCTCTAGTTTCCTTTTAAATTGAGATTTTAGTTTTTCATATAAAAAAATCGATTTTTGGTGAGAAATATTAGTGATCACAGATTTTGATCCTTTTGGCTCTAGCGCCTCTAGTTTCCTTTTAAATTGAGATTTTAGTTTTTCATATAAAAAAATCGATTTTTGGTGAGAAATATTAGTGATCACAGATTTTGATCCTTTTGGCTCTAGCGCCTCTAGTTTCCTTTTAAATTGAGATTTTAGTTTTTCATATAAAAAAATCGATTTTTGGTGAGAAATATTAGTGATCACAGATTTTGATCCTTTTGGCTCTAGCGCCTCTAGTTTCCTTTTAAATTGAGATTTTAGTTTTTCATATAAAAAAATCAATTTTTGGTGAGAAATATTAGTGATCACAGATTTTGATCCTTTTGGGTCTAGCGCCTCTAGTTTCCCTTTAAATTGAGATTTTAGCTTTTCATATAAAAAAAATCGATTTTTGGTGAGAAATGTAAGTGATCACAGATTTTGATCCTTTTGGCTCTAGCGCCTCTAGTTTCCCTTTAAATTGAGATTTTAGCTTTTCATATAAAAAAAAATCGATTTTTGGTGAGAAATGTAAGTGATCACAGATTTTGATCCTTTTGGCTCTAGCGCCTCTAGTTTCCTTTTAAATTGAGATTTTAGTTTTTTATATAAAAAAATCAATTTTTGGTGAGAAATATTAGTGATCACAGATTTTGATCCTTTTGGCTCTAGCGCCTCTAGTTTCCTTTTAAATTGAGATTTTAGTTTTTCATATAAAAAAATCGATTTTTGGTGAGAAATGTAAGTGATCACAGATTTTGATCCTTTTGGCTCTAGCGCCTCTAGTTTCCTTTTAAATTGAGATTTTAGTTTTTCATATAAAAAAATCAATTTTTGGTGAGAAATATTAGTCATCACAGATTTTGATCCTTTTGGGTCTAGCGCCTCTAGTTTCCCTTTAAATTGAGATTTTAGCTTTTCATATAAAAAAAATCGATTTTTGGTGAGAAATGTAAGTGATCACAGATTTTGATCCTTTTGGCTCTAGCGCCTCTAGTTTCCTTTTAAATTGAGATTTTAGTTTTTCATATAAAAAAATCAATTTTTGGTGAGAAATATTAGTGATCACAGATTTTGATCCTTTTGGGTCTAGCGCCTCTAGTTTCCCTTTAAATTGAGATTTTAGCTTTTCATATAAAAAAAATCGATTTTTGGTGAGAAATGTAAGTGATCACAGATTTTGATCCTTTTGGCTCTAGCGCCTCTAGTTTCCTTTTAAATTGAGATTTTAGTTTTTCATATAAAAAAATCAATTTTTGGTGAGAAATATTAGTGATCACAGATTTTGATCCTTTTGGGTCTAGCGCCTCTAGTTTCCCTTTAAATTGAGATTTTAGCTTTTCATATAAAAAAAATCGATTTTTGGTGAGAAATGTAAGTGATCACAGATTTTGATCCTTTTGGCTCTAGCGCCTCTAGTTTCCTTTTAAATTGAGATTTTAGTTTTTCATATAAAAAAATCAATTTTTGGTGAGAAATATTAGTCATCACAGATTTTGATCCTTTTGGCTCTAGCGCCTCTAGTTTCCTTTTAAATTGAGGTTTTAGTTTTTCATATAAAAAAAATCGATTTTTGGTGAGAAATGTAAGTGATCACAGATTTTGATCCTTTTGGGTCTAGCGCCTCTAGTTTCCCTTTAAATTGAGATTTTAGCTTTTCATATAAAAAAAATCGATTTTTGGTGAGAAATATTAGTGATCACAGATTTTGATCCTTTTGGCTCTAGCGCCTCTAGTTTCCTTTTAAATTGAGATTTTAGCTTTTCATATAAAAAAAATCGATTTTTGGTGAGAAATGTAAGTGATCACAGATTTTGATCCTTTTGGCTCTAGCGCCTCTAGTTTCCTTTTAAATTGAGATTTTAGTTTTTCATATAAAAAAATCAATTTTTGGTGAGAAATATTAGTGATCACAGATTTTGATCCTTTTGGGTCTAGCGCCTCTAGTTTCCTTTTAAATTGAGATTTTAGTTTTTCATATAAAAAAATCAATTTTTGGTGAGAAATGTAAGTGATCACAGATTTTGATCCTTTTGGCTCTAGCGCCTCTAGTTTCCTTTTAAATTGAGATTTTAGTTTTTCATATAAAAAAATCAATTTTTGGTGAGAAATATTAGTGATCACAGATTTTGATCCTTTTGGGTCTAGCGCCTCTAGTTTCCCTTTAAATTGAGATTTTAGCTTTTCATATAAAAAAAATCGATTTTTGGTGAGAAATATTAGTGATCACAGATTTTGATCCTTTTGGGTCTAGCGCCTCTAGTTTCCCTTTAAATTGAGATTTTAGCTTTTCATATAAAAAAAATCGATTTTTGGTGAGAAATGTAAGTGATCACAGATTTTGATCCTTTTGGCTCTAGCGCCTCTAGTTTCCTTTTAAATTGAGATTTTAGTTTTTCATATAAAAAAATCAATTTTTGGTGAGAAATGTAAGTGATCACAGATTTTGATCCTTTTGGCTCTAGCGCCTCTAGTTTCCTTTTAAATTGAGATTTTAGTTTTTCATATAAAAAAATCAATTTTTGGTGAGAAATATTAGTGATCACAGATTTTGATCCTTTTGGGTCTAGCGCCTCTAGTTTCCCTTTAAATTGAGATTTTAGCTTTTCATATAAAAAAAATCGATTTTTGGTGAGAAATATTAGTGATCACAGATTTTGATCCTTTTGGGTCTAGCGCCTCTAGTTTCCCTTTAAATTGAGATTTTAGCTTTTCATATAAAAAAAATCGATTTTTGGGTGAGAAATGTAAGTGATCACAGATTTTGATCCTTTTGGCTCTAGCGCCTCTAGTTTCCTTTTAAATTGAGATTTTAGTTTTTCATATAAAAAAATCAATTTTTGGTGAGAAATATTAGTGATCACAGATTTTGATCCTTTTGGGTTAGCGCCTCTAGTTTCCCTTTAAATTGAGATTTTAGCTTTTCATATAAAAAAAATCGATTTTTGGTGAGAAATGTAAGTGATCACAGATTTTGATCCTTTTGGCTCTAGCGCCTCTAGTTTCCTTTTAAATTGAGATTTTAGTTTTTCATATAAAAAAATCAATTTTTGGTGAGAAATATTAGTGATCACAGATTTTGATCCTTTTGGGTCTAGCGCCTCTAGTTTCCCTTTAAATTGAGATTTTAGCTTTTCATATAAAAAAAATCGATTTTTGGTGAGAAATGTAAGTGATCACAGATTTTGATCCTTTTGGCTCTAGCGCCTCTAGTTTCCCTTTAAATTGAGATTTTAGTTTTTCATATAAAAAAATCGATTTTTGGTGAGAAATATTAGTCATCACAGATTTTGATCCTTTTGGCTCTAGCGCCTCTAGTTTCCTTTTAAATTGAGATTTTAGTTTTTCATATAAAAAAATCAATTTTTGGTGAGAAATATTAGTGATCACAGATTTTGATCCTTTTGGGTTAGCGCCTCTAGTTTCCCTTTAAATTGAGATTTTAGCTTTTCATATAAAAAAAATCGATTTTTGGTGAGAAATGTAAGTGATCACAGATTTTGATCCTTTTGGCTCTAGCGCCTCTAGTTTCCTTTTAAATTGAGATTTTAGCTTTTCATATAAAAAAAATCGATTTTTGGTGAGAAATGTAAGTGATCACAGATTTTGATCCTTTTGGCTCTAGCGCCTCTAGTTTCCCTTTAAATTGAGATTTTAGCTTTTCATATAAAAAAAATCGATTTTTGGTGAGAAATGTAAGTGATCACAGATTTTGATCCTTTTGGCTCTAGCGCCTCTAGTTTCCTTTTAAATTGAGATTTTAGTTTTTCATATAAAAAAATCTATTTTTGGTGAGAAATGTAAGTGATCACAGATTTTGATCCTTTTGGGTCTAGCGCCTCTAGTTTCCTTTTAAATTGAGATTTTAGTTTTTCATATAAAAAAATCAATTTTTGGTGAGAAATATTAGTCATCACAGATTTTGATCCTTTTGGGTCTAGCGCCTCTAGTTTCCCTTTAAATTGAGATTTTAGCTTTTCATATAAAAAAAATCGATTTTTGGTGAGAAATGTAAGTGATCACAGATTTTGATCCTTTTGGCTCTAGCGCCTCTAGTTTCCCTTTAAATTGAGATTTTAGCTTTTCATATAAAAAAAATCGATTTTTGGTGAGAAATGTAAGTGATCACAGATTTTGATCCTTTTGGCTCTAGCGCCTCTAGTTTCCCTTTAAATTGAGATTTTAGCTTTTCATATAAAAAAAATCGATTTTTGGTGAGAAATATTAGTGATCACAGATTTTGATCCTTTTGGGTCTAGCGCCTCTAGTTTCCCTTTAAATTGAGATTTTAGCTTTTCATATAAAAAAAATCGATTTTTGGTAAGAAATATTAGTGATCACAGATTTTGATCCTTTTGGCTCTAGCGCCTCTAGTTTCCTTTTAAATTGAGATTTTAGTTTTTCATATAAAAAAATCAATTTTTGGTGAGAAATATTAGTGATCACAGATTTTGATCCTTTTGGGTCTAGCGCCTCTAGTTTCCCTTTAAATTGAGATTTTAGCTTTTCATATAAAAAAAATCGATTTTTGGTGAGAAATGTAAGTGATCACAGATTTTGATCCTTTTGGCTCTAGTGCCTCTAGTTTCCTTTTAAATTGAGATTTTAGTTTTTCATATAAAAAAATCAATTTTTGGTGAGAAATATTAGTCATCACAGATTTTGATCCTTTTGGGTCTAGCGCCTCTAGTTTCCCTTTAAATTGAGATTTTAGCTTTTCATATAAAAAAAATCGATTTTTGGTGAGAAATGTAAGTGATCACAGATTTTGATCCTTTTGGCTCTAGCGCCTCTAGTTTCCTTTTAAATTGAGATTTTAGTTTTTCATATAAAAAAATCGATTTTTGGTGAGAAATGTAAGTGATCACAGATTTTGATCCTTTTGGCTCTAGCGCCTCTAGTTTCCTTTTAAATTGAGATTTTAGTTTTTCATATAAAAAAATCGATTTTTGGTGAAAAATGTAAGTAATCACAGATTTTGATCCTTTTGGCTCTAGCGCCTCTAGTTTCCTTTTAAATTGAGATTTTAGTTTTTCATATAAAAAAATCGATTTTTGGTGAGAAATGTAAGTGATCACAGATTTTGATCCTTTTGGCTCTAGCGCCTCTAGTTTCCTTTTAAATTGAGATTTTAGTTTTTCATATAAAAAAATCGATTTTTGGTGAGAAATGTAAGTGATCACAGATTTTGATCCTTTTGGCTCTAGCGCCTCTAGTTTCCTTTTAAATTGAAATTTTAGCTTTTCATATAAAAAAAATCGATTTTTGGTGAGAAATGTAAGTGATCACAGATTTTGATCCTTTTGGCTCTAGCGCCTCTAGTTTCCTTTTAAATTGAGATTTTAGTTTTTCATATAAAAAAATCGATTTTTGGTGAGAAATGTAAGTGATCACAGATTTTGATCCTTTTGGCTCTAGCGCCTCTAGTTTCCTTTTAAATTGAGATTTTAGTTTTTCATATAAAAAAATCGATTTTTGGTGAGAAATATTAGTGATCACAGATTTTGATCCTTTTGGCTCTAGCGCCTCTAGTTTCCTTTTAAATTGAGATTTTAGTTTTTCATATAAAAAAATCGATTTTTGGTGAGAAATGTAAGTGATCACAGATTTTGATCCTTTTGGGTCTAGCGCCTCTAGTTTCCTTTTAAATTGAAATTTTAGCTTTTCATATAAAAAAAATCGATTTTTGGTGAGAAATGTAAGTGATCACAGATTTTGATCCTTTTGGGTCTAGCGCCTCTAGTTTCCTTTTAAATTGAAATTTTAGCTTTTCATATAAAAAAAATCGATTTTTGGTGAGAAATGTAAGTGATCACAGATTTTGATCCTTTTGGCTCTAGCGCCTCTAGTTTCCTTTTAAATTGAGATTTTAGCTTTTCATAAAAAAAAAACAATTTTTCATATAAAAAATCGATTTTTGGTGAGAAATATTAGTGATCACAGATTTTGATCCTTTTGGCTCTAGCGCCTCTAGTTTCCTTTTAAATTGAGATTTTAGTTTTTCATATAAAAAAATCGATTTTTGGTGAGAAATATTAGTGATCACAGATTTTGATCCTTTTGGCTCTAGCGCCTCTAGTTTCCTTTTAAATTGAGATTTTAGTTTTTCATATAAAAAAATCGATTTTTGGTGAGAAATGTAAGTGATCACAGATTTTGATCCTTTTGGCTCTAGCGCCTCTAGTGTCCTTTTAAATTGAGATTTTAGTTTTTCATATAAAAAATCGATTTTTGGTGAGAAATGTAAGTGATCACAGATTTTGATCCTTTTGGCTCTAGCGCCTCTAGTTTCCTTTTAAATTGAGATTTTAGTTTTTCATATAAAAAAATCAATTTTTGGTGAGAAATATTAGTCATCACAGATTTTGATCCTTTTGGGTCTAGCGCCTCTAGTTTCCCTTTAAATTGAGATTTTAGCTTTTCATATAAAAAAAATCGATTTTTGGTGAGAAATGTAAGTGATCACAGATTTTGATCCTTTTGGCTCTAGCGCCTCTAGTTTCCTTTTAAATTGAGATTTTAGTTTTTCATATAAAAAAATCGATTTTTGGTGAAAAATGTAAGTGATCACAGATTTTGATCCTTTTGGCTCTAGCGCCTCTAGTTTCCTTTTAAATTGAGATTTTAGTTTTTCATATAAAAAAATCGATTTTTGGTGAGAAATATTAGTGATCACAGATTTTGATCCTTTTGGCTCTAGCGCCTCTAGTGTCCTTTTAAATTGAGATTTTAGTTTTTCATATAAAAAATCGATTTTTGGTGAGAAATATTAGTGATCACAGATTTTGATCCTTTTGGCTCTAGCGCCTCTAGTTTCCTTTTAAATTGAGATTTTAGTTTTTCATATAAAAAAATCGATTTTTGGTGAGAAATATTAGTGATCACAGATTTTGATCCTTTTGGCTCTAGCGCCTCTAGTGTCCTTTTAAATTGAGATTTTAGTTTTTCATATAAAAAATCGATTTTTGGTGAGAAATATTAGTGATCACAGATTTTGATCCTTTTGGCTCTAGCGCCTCTAGTTTCCTTTTAAATTGAGATTTTAGTTTTTCATATAAAAAATCGATTTTTGGTGAGAAATATTAGTGATCACAGATTTTGATCCTTTTGGCTCTAGCGCCTCTAGTGTCCTTTTAAATTGAGATTTTAGTTTTTCATATAAAAAATCGATTTTTGGTGAGAAATATTAGTGATCACAGATTTTGATCCTTTTGGCTCTAGCGCCTCTAGTTTCCTTTTAAATTGAGATTTTAGTTTTTCGTATAAAAAATCGATTTTTGGTGAGAAATATTAGTGATCACAGATTTTGATCCTTTTGGCTCTAGCGCCTCTAGTTTCCTTTTAAATTGAGATTTTAGTTTTTCATATAAAAAATCGATTTTTGGTGAGAAATATTAGTGATCACAGATTTTGATCCTTTTGGCTCTAGCGCCTCTAGTTTCCTTTTAAATTGAGATTTTAGTTTTTCATATAAAAAAATCGATTTTTGGTGAGAAATGTAAGTGATCACAGATTTTGATCCTTTTGGCTCTAGCGCCTCTAGTTTCCTTTTAAATTGAGATTTTAGTTTTTCGTATAAAAAAATCGATTTTTGGTGAGAAATGTAAGTGATCACAGATTTTGATCCTTTTGGCTCTAGCGCCTCTAGTTTCCTTTTAAATTGAAATTTTAGCTTTTCATATAAAAAAAATCGATTTTTGGTGAGAAATGTAAGTGATCACAGATTTTGATCCTTTTGGCTCTAGCGCCTCTAGTTTCCTTTTAAATTGAGATTTTAGTTTTTCATATAAAAAAATCGATTTTTGGTGAGAAATGTAAGTGATCACAGATTTTGATCCTTTTGGCTCTAGCGCCTCTAGTTTCCTTTTAAATTGAGATTTTAGTTTTTCATATAAAAAAATCGATTTTTGGTGAGAAATATTAGTGATCACAGATTTTGATCCTTTTGGCTCTAGCGCCTCTAGTTTCCTTTTAAATTGAGATTTTAGTTTTTCATATAAAAAAATCGATTTTTGGTGAGAAATATTAGTGATCACAGATTTTGATCCTTTTGGCTCTAGCGCCTCTAGTTTCCTTTTAAATTGAGATTTTAGTTTTTCATATAAAAAAATCGATTTTTGGTGAGAAATGTAAGTGATCACAGATTTTGATCCTTTTGGCTCTAGCGCCTCTAGTTTCCTTTTAAATTGAGATTTTAGTTTTTCATATAAAAAAATCGATTTTTGGTGAGAAATGTAAGTGATCACAGATTTTGATCCTTTTGGCTCTAGCGCCTCTAGTTTCCTTTTAAATTGAGATTTTAGTTTTTCATATAAAAAAATCGATTTTTGGTGAGAAATATTAGTGATCACAGATTTTGATCCTTTTGGCTCTAGCGCCTCTAGTTTCCTTTTAAATTGAGATTTTAGTTTTTCATATAAAAAAATCGATTTTTGGTGAGAAATATTAGTGATCACAGATTTTGATCCTTTTGGCTCTAGCGCCTCTAGTTTCCTTTTAAATTGAGATTTTAGTTTTTCATATAAAAAAATCGATTTTTGGTGAGAAATGTAAGTGATCACAGATTTTGATCCTTTTGGCTCTAGCGCCTCTAGTTTCCTTTTAAATTGAGATTTTAGTTTTTCATATAAAAAAATCGATTTTTGGTGAGAAATGTAAGTGATCACAGATTTTGATCCTTTTGGCTCTAGCGCCTCTAGTTTCCTTTTAAATTGAGATTTTAGTTTTTCATATAAAAAAATCGATTTTTGGTGAGAAATATTAGTGATCACAGATTTTGATCCTTTTGGCTCTAGCGCCTCTAGTTTCCTTTTAAAATAAGATTTTAGTTTTCCATATAAAAAATCGATTTTTGGTGAGAAATATTAGTGATCACAGATTTTGATCCTTTTGGCTCTAGCGCCTCTAGTTTCCTTTTAAATTGAGATTTTAGTTTTTCATATAAAAAAATCGATTTTTGGTGAGAAATGTAAGTGATCACAGATTTTGATCCTTTTGGCTCTAGCGCCTCTAGTTTCCTTTTAAATTGAGATTTTAGTTTTTCATATAAAAAAATCGATTTTTGGTGAGAAATATTAGTGATCACAGATTTTGATCCTTTTGGCTCTAGCGCCTCTAGTTTCCTTTTAAATTAAGATTTTAGTTTTTCATATAAAAAAATCGATTTTTGGTGAGAAATGTAAGTGATCACAGATTTTGATAGATTTTGGCTCTAGCGCCTCTAGTTTCCTTTTAAATTGAGATTTTAGTTTTTCATATAAAAAATCGATTTTTGGTGAGAAATATTAGTGATCACAGATTGTGATCCTTTTGGCTCTAGCGCCTCTAGTTTCCTTTTAAATTGAGATTTTAGTTTTTCATACAAAAAAACGATTTTTGGTGAGAAATATTAGTGATCACAGATTTTGATCCTTTTGGCTCTAGCGCCTCTAGTTTCCTTTTAAATTGAGATTTTAGTTTTTCATATAAAAAAATCGATTTTTGGTGAGAAATATTAGTGATCACAGATTTTGATCCTTTTGGCTCTAGCGCCTCTAGTTTCCTTTTAAATTGAGATTATAGTTTTTCATACAAAAAAATCGATTTTTTGGTGAGAAATCCAAGTGGTCACAGATTTTGATCCTTTTGGCTCTAGCGCCTCTAGTTTCCTTTTAAATTGAGATTATAGTTTTTCATACAAAAAAATCGATTTTTTGGTTTAGAAATCCAAGTGGTCACAGATTTTGATCCTTTTGGCTCTAGCGCCTCTAGTTTCCTTTTAAATTGAGATTTTAGTTTTTCATATAAAAAAATCGATTTTTGGTGAGAAATATTAGTGATCACAGATTTTGATCCTTTTGGCTCTAGCGCTTCTAGTTTCCTTTTAAATTGAGATTTTAGTTTTTCATATAAAAAAATCGATTTTTGGTGAGAAATATTAGTGATCACAGATTTTGATCCTTTTGGCTCTAGCGCTTCTAGTTTCCTTTTAAATTGAGATTATAGTTTTTCATACAAAAAAATCGATTTTTGGTGAGAAATGTAAGTGATCACAGATTTTGATCCTTTTGGCTCTAGCGCCTCTAGTTTCCTTTTAAATTGAGATTTTAGTTTTTCATATAAAAAAATCGATTTTTGGTGAGAAATATTAGTGATCACAGATTTTGATCCTTTTGGCTCTAGCGCTTCTAGTTTCCTTTTAAATTGAGATTTTAGTTTTTCATACAAAAAAACGATTTTTGGTGGGAAGTGTAAGTGATCACAGATTTTGATAGATTTTGGCTCTAGCGCCTCTAGTTTCCTTTTAAATTGAGATTTTAGTTTTTCATATAAAAAATCGATTTTTGGTGAGAAATATTAGTGATCACAGATTTTGATCCTTTTGGCTCTAGCGCCTCTAGTTTCCTTTTAAATTGAGATTTTAGTTTTTCATATAAAAAAATCGATTTTTGGTGAGAAATGTAAGTGATCACAGATTTTGATCCTTTTGGCTCTAGCGCCTCTAGTTTCCTTTTAAATTGAGATTTTAGTTTTTCATACAAAAGAACGA
The DNA here is from genome assembly GCA_951394005.1 of Protophormia terraenovae. NCBI lineage: Eukaryota > Metazoa > Arthropoda > Insecta > Diptera > Calliphoridae > Protophormia > Protophormia terraenovae. The sequence continues at coordinate 6,921,728 of OX596076.1, read as the reverse complement.
TTTTTGGTGGGAAGTGTGAGTGATCACAGATTTTGATCCTTTTGGCTCTAGCGCCTCTAGTTTCCTTTTAAATTGAGATTTTAGTTTTTCATAAAAAAAATGGATTTTTGGTGAGAAATATTAGTGATCACAGATTTTGATCCTTTTGGCTCTAGCGCCTCTAGTTTCCTTTTAAATTGAGATTTTAGTTTTTCATACAAAAAAACGATTTTTGGTGAGAAGTGTAAGTGATCACAGATTTCGATCCTTTTGGCTCTAGCGCCTCTAGTTTCCTTTTAAATTATTTTTGTATAAAAAATCTATTGAGATTTTAGTTAAGATTATATATATATATATATATATATATATATATATATATATATATATATATATATATATATATATATATATATATATATATATATATATATATATATATATATATATATATATATATATATATATATATATATATATATATATATATATATATATATATATATATATATATATATATATATATATATATATATATATATATATATATATATATATATATATATATATATATATTTATATTATATTAATTATTAATTTATTTTTATAAACTATTTTCTTGGGCAATCTTGTTTTGTTCTCAATAAATAACAGCAAAATTTCCAATACAAATTGAAAGTTGAATTTGAATTTTTCTTAAGTATGTAAGTGTAAAGTGCATAATAATAAATTAATTAAGTGTTTGTGTGTGTTTAAAAAAAGAACTTAATGTGTGTTAAATTTAAAGCTGGTTGTTTGTTCAACCTTGGTATCCATGGTGTCACCTCTAAATAAATTATAATAAAGGCAATCTCGTTTTGTTCTCAATAAATAAATAAAACAACATCCTACAACTAAACTTTAAAGCAATCTCGTTTTGTTCTCAATAAATAAAAGATGAAAAGCTGAATTCTAAGCAAAATTCTTTAAATAATTTTCCTAAGCAATCTCGTTTTGTTCTCAATAAATTAATGATGAAAACTTAAGCAACATTTCTCATTTTCACATAACCTGTGTACATTTTTCCCATACAAATTATATAATTTTATTTATCTACAAGAAACTAGTTTCAAGTCAGTGTACTTAAATATGTTTTCCTGTTTTTTTTTCTTCTCCCTTCAATTTCTTACGACAGCTACAAAATCCTCAAGTAGCTTTGGATCCTAGACCGGAATACATGCGTGCTACAATAACCAGTAAAAATGGTCAACTATACGCTTCAATAACAGGCAATCAGGTTGGTTTTCATAATGAAATTATTCATATAACTTCATTTAATACTCATGCGTTTCTGTCCCCCTCTTATGTACTCCTTTCGTTTCAATTTCATTTTAATTCATAATTAACTCACTTGCTGTTTAAATGTCTACTATTTTAATGTTTTAATAACACTTTCGCTTAAAATTTATTACACTTGAATAGATGAGCAGTCGTTTGCAAAGTATTGTAGGAGCCGATGTACTTGTTCACCTACCAGCACGCACCGCTGATAAACCAGAGGCCCATGCGGGTGATATATTACCAGCCAGTGTATTGCGTTATGATTTCATAACTAAATATGAATGAAGAAAATTTCATTGCAGCTAATATTATTATGATTACCTTTTTACTTTTTTTTTTGGTTATGGGTTAATCGAAAATAATTCGAATACTTTTGTTAATAAAACTATAATTTAAATATTATTTTAAATTATGTTTTATTATTTCAAGAAATCTGTTACATTTCTTCTTTTTATTAATATTAAATTTAATATTATTTTTTTTGAGTTTTATTTTCTTTAATAAAAAATAATAAACTTATATTTACATACATATTTAAATCTTAATAAATTTTGTGGCCAATTGTTTGCTTTAGGGTTTTTTTGTTCTTTTATTTTTAGAGTATACAGTAAGACAGTTTATAAAATAAAAAAAATTTTAAACAAATTTGTTAGAAAATAATAATAAAATATAATTTTTGTTTATTTATTTACAAAATTTCTTAAAAAAAAAAAAATATTAATAAAAAAAACCCAGATTTTGTTAAACAAAATTTTTGAAACAAATTTTCTAATAATTTCTTTTGTTTTTTTTTAAACAAATTTTCGTTATTCTTAATAATTTTTTCGTCAAATTTGCCTTCTTTTCTTTTAACAAAATCTTTGGGGGGATAAATAAAAAAAAAAAGAAATTCCATTAAAATGTTTTTCTTTTCGTTTCCGCAGACAAAATAAAAATTTAAATAATTTTTTAATTTTGCTGTTTGTGGCTGGCGTGGTTGCATCAATCAAACAGATTGAACTTCTCCCTTGGTTTCTTGGGGTTGCTTGACATTATTGGCTTTAGAGGCAGAGGTTTTGTTTGACAAACGTATAGAAGAACGACATGGCAACGCGAATTGATATTTAGTAGAGGCCAACAATGAATAACGTTCATGAGGTGCTTGATCCCATAAAGCTCTCTCAACCACATGCAATGCACTGGGACTTAAAACATTGGCTGTATAGGTGGTAGGGGCACCGCTGGAGACTAAAATTAAAAAAAAACACAAAAGAAAAAAAAAAAAACCCAGTAAAAGAAAAATAAACAGAGAAAAAAGTAAAATGAAATGAAAAACTAAGTATAAATAAATTTCTTCCACTTCACTGCATTTTGGCATTTATTTTATTTTTTTTTTTTTACCATCTCACTTACTTTGAGCTGTTGGTGGTTTATAGAGCGTCTCAGCATGCAAACCGCAAGTATCCAAACATACAACACTTACACCAAATGGCTGCAATTCACGTCTTAATTCTTGTACACATTTATCGGTAGCCACACGTGATACATTATAGGCTATTAGACCATCACCTTGACCTCCACTACCAGCACCCAAATAAATCAAACGTCCTCTAGTGGGTCTCAAAAAATCCACAAAAGCTTTGGCTATACGTAAAGAACCCAAAATGTTAGTTTTAAACATTTGTTCCATTTGATAGAGTTCTTGGGATTCAATACGTCCTCTATAGAAAGTGCCACTGGTATTAATAACCGCCGCTATACCCTGTTCGCCCACACTTAAATGTGAGCCCATGGTTTCGGTGGCTTCACGTAAAACATCATCTTTGGTTACATCCAAAAGCATGGGTATAATGGTGCCTGATACTGGAGCCTCAGTAAATTCACGCATTTTTAACCAACCCACTAAAAGTTTGGCCGGCAAACTGTCTACACCATCACGCATACCAGCCACTACACGACATCCTTTGCTAGCCAAATGGGTACAGAGTTGTAGACCCAAAGCGGTATCGGCACTGGTTACTAAGACCGTATTCGATTTAACTTGTTCCGCCTTATCGACACTGTCCTCACGTACCTTGCAGATTAGATAGATAATAAGAGCTCCGGCTATGGAGAAGAGGGCCAAAAGTTGAAAGGCCAATACTAGGGCTGTCATGGGTTCCATTATGACATCGCTGAAAGTATAAAACAAATTTTGGGTGGTTAGTTTTGTAAGCTTTGTAAAAGAAAGGTTATCAGTTTTATATATACATATTATCATAGAATTTGTTGTGGAAAGAATATAGAGCTATTAAGGATTTGGAAATAAATTCCCAAATTTCATCAAAATACATTCAATTGTTCTAAAGATGTTACAATGAAACGTAACCCACATTGCGGCGATATTTCAATGAACCAATTAAAATCCATATCCTACTATTATTATAAGCACCCTGACGCTCAGCTAAGAGCTCCCGAGAAGCTACAAAATATGCCTTAAATCGCCGTCCCATATATACAAATGAATAGCAAATTAACAAATGTTGCTGTCATCTACAAAAGAGTAAATACAAGGCGAATTCAAACAGGTAGCCTCACTTAATCAGCGGATTATTTTTTTTAGTACTTAGAACTATCAAACTGAAGTCTAATGACTGAAGTCTAATGACACACTCTTTCGAAGGCTTTGGTAATATCAAGAGTCTTCACTTTTTGTAAAACGATAGCATCTTTCCGATAAGAAGGTTAAAAATCCCTAGTTCATCATAATCTCCATAACTTTACAATGAAAGGAAGAAATATTGGAGAATAGTTTTCAAGGTTTTACCCTTTACTTAGGTCGAAGATCTCTGGTTTAATTTCAATATTGTTGTTCCACCCAAACCAGCAGACTTATTTATGTTAAGATCTGCTAATGCCCACTAAAGTCCTTATGTATTTCCTTTTCATGTTTGGTGGCTTCATCAAGCCCACATTCCTATTTTCCCAATATTCTGAACCGTTAAAGCCGACTTTTACAGTGACCCATTACACAGTAGAATGTCACTCTAAAGCTCCCCATAAAATTCTTCTCCTTCTGTCTAAATATATGTCTACTCTGTACCCAATTCTGTGGATTTCAATATTCTTAAAATTTCAGCCTGGAAAACGGTACAGCAATCGGAAAGTTTATACGATTTCCTAACGTTTGTTTCCATTGTGTTGACACCTACCCCATGTTAAATCCGCCAGTACACCTATTGACTGCTTCGAACCGAAAGTCTCTATTCTATCTATTTTTATCATTCATTTAGTCGGGATGTTAACCTTTTCATACGGGTCAATGATCTCACCATTCGAACATTTCTTACTACTCTAAGTGATCTCATGGAATCTCATTTTCACTTATGGAGTATTGTTATTAAGTGATGACACATGCACAAGTAGATTGTTTGGCAATTAATGGTGCAATGATTTCTATTCCATAAATCAAAAGATATCATGCTAGATCTGTTACCACTTAATATCTATATCCAATTCAAACACATATCTTAGTGAAGACCGCTTTTTGACTTAGAAATGTCAAGCATGATCGTACGGAGTTTTCGGTGAATTTGTTAAATCTATTAGAAAAATAATACCTTATCGAAAAACACCACTTTCCAGGAGACTACGATGCGCTCTTTGGCTCAAGAAGGTCAAGTATGATTGCATGGAAATATCCTATAGTTAGTGGGAGAACTTGTTTTGGAAGCATCGACTAACGATTTTTATGTGGAAAGTTAGGGTGCGATTAAGAACATAAATTCTAATATAATAAATTCGGGATATTTATTCAACTGCTCTCAATCTCTAGCTGAAATATTGTGATACAAAATCAGATATATCATATATTGAAGCGACAATATTTTTGAAGAACTGGGTCTTATAATATGCCTAAGATTACATGATACAGGCACAAGATTTAAGGTTGGTTGACTCATTGGAAAAACTTGTTTTGGAGGTATCGACTAACCATTTTTATATGAAATATGAGGGCGCGATTAAGTTAATAAGGCAGTATGTGATAGAGAAGAGCTGATGAGTGGATAGATCTGCTATTAATCTAAAGCTCAACTAGGTCGGCACAAAGTCCGACTAATGTAGATGTAAAAGTATGAGGACATTCATTAAAGAGGCGTAGCAGAAATACAGACGAATGTTTATTTTCTGCAGGTCAAATGCTTTCAAAAACAAGATAAAAATGATCAATGATTATAATTTTTAAAATATATAGACGGCTATGGCTCCCACATTGATGAAAGAGGATAAAGGCCGTATTGGCTTTAAATAGGAGAATGACACCCGTTATACCTACGGGATTCAGTATGATAAAACAAATGTCAAAACGTATAGGTTTTCTCCTTAATGAATAGATTCGTAATAAAAGCATTAACAGAAGTTTTTATGCTTCGAAAGAACTGAGTGTTAGAGGAAAAACCGCTTAGATGATCAATAATCATAACATGGTCAATGACAAGAATAATAAAGTATCTTAGCGTATTTTTCAGATATTTCACTAAAAGATATGGTATTCAAAATACAACCATATGGTCTTCAATAGAATCGAGCATTTTAATGCAGGTTTAGAAGAAGCAGAAACTAACGATTTTCATTAAAGATATGGTTTAATATTATTGTAATATTTTGTGATTTTTTTTGAAATTTTGACCACAAATTTATGTAAAATTTTTTGAATTTAAATTTAACGTGTGTATAACTAATTAAACTAAGATTATACGAACACATTAGCACACAATCCCTGTCCAAAAATTTCTTAATAATGTATAAAACTTTTCGTCTTTTGAAATTTCTATTAGGGAACAAAAATACCCGGATTTATACATATATAACTTCCAAACCTTGTTACCTTTTTCCATAGCTTTCTGAAGCTTATAAAACTATTCGTACCACAAATCCCAACAGAGCCAGATTTTGAAATTTCTATCAGGGAGCGAAAATCCTCAGATTTATATAGTTTCCAACCATGATTTTTCCTTCCAGAGCTTTCTGAAGTTATCTAATGATGTAGAAAATTAAAATTTGGATTACTTATAAAACTATTAGTCCTACAAATCCCAAAGCAGAAAGATTTTAAAATTTTTATCAGGGTGCGTAGATACCTGGATTTATATATAATTTTCTAAGCATGTTTTCTCTTTCCAGATATATTTATCATAAAATCCTGCGTGTGGATTTTTGTACCGCTCTATTAGTTATGTTTTTGCCACCCAAAGGTCATAATTTTAATCTAAAACCTCTTTTATTATTTTGTGCTCACGTCCAATTATTAAAACCCGTTCATTTGGCCGTTATTTTTCTGTAACACATGTTGTTTTTCTTCGAAAAATGTCCTTAAGCCCCGCTAATCAGCAATGGATTTTGGGTTACCGCTCCTAAAATGATAGCAATTACTCAGATTTTTTGAAAATTTTCAACAGTATTATGATAAACATTTTCTGTATACACCATTTTTTGGAATTTTACATAAATTGTCGTCTTACTTAAATAATTTCAGCACTTCAACTGACAGTTCATGACCTGGTGACATATTTTGACTATAAATTAAAAAAAATAAATAAAAAAATTTTGGTATTTTAGGTCTAATCATTTTAAATATTCCCCAAATAACTTTAATTTTAACTTTAATTGGTTAAACGATTCTGTTGATTAAAAATTTCAATTTGCACATATAATTATTTTCTATTAAAATTTAGAGAATGGTATGTTTATTTTAACGGTACTTTAAACACAATGCCAAGAAGAACCTAAAATTTTGCAAATAGGGACATTAGGTAAGAATGAAAAAAATTGTAAACCAAAGAAATGTATATCACTCTTGGAATATGTAAAAACCAGAAAACAAATATTGCACATATAATTATTTGACAGAGGTATATTTGACTGTCTTATATGCTAGTATTACTACCCTGCTGGAAATTTGTGACAATTGCAGTAATGGTCCGGTTCCATACATAACATACGTGAGATAAACATGGGTTCAAGCCGGGGTGCCGCCATCGACATTAAGGAAAAATTATAAAATTAAAATAAACATAATTTAATAAAGATAATAATAAAAATAATGTTTAAAAAGTAAACAATTACCGAATTTTTATAAAATTTTTATTACATTAATCGTTACTGAACCTGTCCTCTTGGACCAGTCCTAGGACCTATCCTGTGACTTGCCCCAAGGGGCTAATTAGCCACCTCCAATGACAACCCCATGTAAAAGTGACAGGTTCTTCTCATATAAAGTTCCGGAACTGGGACCGGTCACTAGCCCTGAGAACCTGTCACGTGACTAGTTTTGAACCGGTTCTCTTTACTCTAGGGTATATACAAATATGATTTATAATAAATTACAGCAATAATACAATATTTTAACTTTGACCTCTTACTATTAAGAGATGATAAGCGGCATTAATATACAAAATTTATAGGCATATAATTTAGTCTCTAGATTATATATTTACGATTTTTTCACTCTACCTGTATTGAACATTTTCCCAAAAAATTCGACTTTGTGACCCTGAATGCTGAAATTTGAATATTTCTACGTAATTAAATGTTTGATTAGCTATATTTATCCTTAATTAAATCTCTACATAATATAACATTTTAAACTACGTTTTCAAACCCCTAAGTTTATTTTTTTAACTAAAAAATTCTGCTTTAAATATTATTGATGGCATATTTTTTATAGTCTTGTTTTTTATTATTTATAAACTTGCCTTTAAAGGTTTTTTAAACTTGATTTTTTTTTTATTTCGTTGTTATTTTTTTTTAATGTTTTAATAAATTATTTCAAGAAAAAAAAAAAAAAAATACAAGTATAAATTTAGTTAAAGCTTTAACAAGTTTGTAAATATAAGCAATACCAAATATTTAAAACAAGGCTTAAAAACAAATGAAGCGTAGACAATTTAAACAAAAAATTCCATTTGAAAGTGAAATTTTTTCCAATTTAATACTTAATATTAAATTAACATTATTTAGCTTCGATTATTATGGTTAAACTATAAATTTTAATTCAATACTCAATGCCCTTAATGAGGCTTATTACAAAGATTTAAAAAAAGACTTAAGTTTTTTTAATATTAAAAAAAAGACTCGTTACTTTATATGAGGATACCTATGAGTAAGCTTTGATACGGGTAGCTTAAAATTTTTTATGTGTAAGGTATTGTGGTATTTATAAAAATATATTGTTGCTTTCAATACCAAAAAAAAAAAAAAATACAAACAACTTTTGTTTTAAGCTAATGTCTTAGACCTGCAACGCATTTTGAAATTGTAGTATATGAACAAAAAATAAAAGTTTGTCACAACGGAAGCTTTTTTTTGTTGTTGTTATTATTGTTGTTTGTCCGATAGTTTATTCCGTTTATTGAATAATGGCGGCTGAAAACCATATATGGTCTTTGGTCACTGTTTAAAGTATTTGAATTGAATTTTAGACATACGTCTACCATATATTATGGTTAACTATACCATAGTTTATTAATAACATTAAAATGTATTTATTGTACGTTTGGCTTAAGGAGAAACTGCAACAACAACAATTGTTGAAAAATACGTATTGAATTCCAATAATAATAAATATTTCGTAATAAATATACACATGCAAGCCTCTAACGAATATTTATGTACAAATTGAAATTGAAACTAAAAGTTTTTTTTTTTTTTTTTTTTTTTAAATAAAAAATATTTATATTCAACTAATATTAAAAGAGTTTTCGAGAAACTGCAAGATATGAATTTTAAAAATAGATTCTAAAATTTAGTTAAAGAAAAATTTAATAAAATTTGAATGTGTCCTATCCGGCAATTTCAAAATTTGATATGAAAATTATTTAGAAAAATGTTTAAGACCTTTAGTAAATTACTCTTTCAGATATGTAAAATTGCTACTTTTTGGGGGCTACCCTTCCCGCTGGCCCTATCCGTCCCATTTTCATCAATGCAATATGACAAGAAAATAATTTCCACTAAATTTGAGAGGTTTAATTATAATAGTTCTTTATAAATGCCATTAAGAATATTTGCTTTGTATAGAGGAGCACAATTTCCCCTGGTCCTTCCTATCCCATTTGCATTTTAAGTCATGAAAGTTGTTGAGTAAGTTTTCAAAATGTTGAACCTTTTGCCGTAATAGCTCCTTAGATATACGATATTTAATATTTTCGTTGTATGGGGGGTAACATTTCCCCTGGTGCTATCCGTTCCATTTTCATTTTGTGTTTAGAGGCTGACGACAAAAATATTTTGCTGTAACAGTATTTAAGTTATGTGATAATTTGTATTCACTCCTTCTCAGGCGCGGATCCATCTCAAGCTTTTGGGGGAGGAAAATATAATGATTTTCTTAACTATTTCCTTAAATTATATGATTTAGTGCAGATTTTTCATTAAGCGTTTTCATTTTGGGGAGGGAAATTTCCCTTTTTCCCTCCCCGTGGATCCGCGACTGCTCCTTCTATACCTCCCCGCCTTATTTTTATTTTAATTATGTAATTTGATAATAAAATTATTTCCACAAAATCTCAGCGCTTGAGCTCTGAAAACATTGTCTTTCTTAAGGTCTACACGAGAGAGTTTTGTATCATAATAAGTAACAAATCTTCAGCAAAGTTACTGCATTTTTATGTTTATATCAGCATATATGGGAACACGTGGACAAAATTTTATTACAATAAATCACTTTTTTTAATGGTAATATTTTTGTTGTTTTTAATTCCATTTTATTTTGGATTATTTTTGCTCCAAATTATTGTTTAATTGAGATTTCCATGAAGAAATTCGCTTTGATGTTTTTTATGGTAGAAAAATCTCTCGTGTAGACCTGATAACGTTGATATAAGACACCATTTTGATTGCTCTTGGTACATTTTAAATGGTTTATTATGACATAAAATTGATAGAAAATCTGCAATTCAAACAAAAATTTGAGGTGTGTCTTCACACAAAATTTTCATGTATAGACTCGATGTTAGGTTTGGTCTTGCCAGAATAATTTATACGCAATTCTACTTCGATAAATACGAAAAAACTCTAATCATTAAATTCTTATTAGTCAGGGAACTATAAGAAGAAATAAACTTTTCAGTTCCTCTAGTTCCATCGCAGAATCTTAGAGGTAACCTTTTTTTTCTATTATAGATTTTGCAGTATCTAAAATTTTTTTAACGTCTAAATGCCTTCTTTTCTAAATAATTTTGCCTAGTTCTTAGTAATTTTAAGCTGTATTAAATGGATTTCTTACGTCGAGTTTATACTAGAGAAATTTGTATCAAGACAAACGTCAAATTATTGTCTGAATTGCGGTTAATTGTTTATCTATCAATTTGTCTTGTAAAAAATTTCTCCAGTATAGACTGGACGTAAAGGAGAATAATTTTCACGCAAAGAAAGGATAACATAGTGTTTACATTAGACAAATTTTTATCAAGACAAATGTTAAAATCAGTGCTAATCTATATAAGGTTATCTTAGTTAAACAGCCTATTATTATTTTTGGTTGTTACAGCTGTCAAACTGCGTATATAAAAAACAATAACGAATTCGCCATATTGTTGTTTTTGTGCAACTGTTGCCACCTTCCATAAATTCGTTTTAATTTTGACGTTTGCCTTGATCAAAAATTTTCTAATGTAGACACTATGTAACGCTGCAATAACACTGACAAATTCATAATAATTTGAATAATAATTTGAAGTTTGTCTTGTTAGAAATTTGTCTAATGTAGACTCAACGTTAAATGGATTTTTTTTACGTCGAGTCTATACTAGAAAAATTTGTATCACGACTAACGTAAAATTTTTGTCCAAATTGCGGATAATTTTTTATCTCCATCAATTTGTTTTGATAAAAGTTTCACTTGTATAGACTCGAACTAAACAAATCCATTTAACGTAGAGTCTCGACGTAAAGGAGAATAGTTTAATAATTTGATTTAAGTTTCATGAAATAAAAGGATAGTAGAGCAGCTATTTAAGTTTCCTTAGCACTATTAAATATTTTTTTTTTTTCTGAAAGTATTTTATTTTTTTTTATGAGAGATACCATTTTCTTTTCTAAAAGTGTAGTAATAAAAACGTAATATGTATTAATAACGTATATGTATTAATAAGTATTATGTCATGAAATCATCATAACAATTTTAAACTATTTTAGCATTTTTTTTTTTTTTAAATTTCTTTTACAAAATTGTTTTGTTTTCTAAATACGATTTATTTTTTTTTTTTTGTTTTCTAAAGAACATTTTCAAAACAAAGAAATGGGTTAGTTAATTTATTTCTATTATAGAAAAAACAAATAACACGCACAAATATGTATTATTAAACGTAATACTAAAATTAACACGGAAGATAAATTAGCATTAAAATACCAAACGCTTAAAAAAAACAAAACTTAAACAAATGGTTTAAGCAAAAAAAGAAGAAAAAAAAAAAAAAAAAAAAAAAAACGTGTTATTAACACCTAGAGAAGAATCAAAATATTTGTTTTAAAAATTATATATACAGTTTTTAAAATAAAGACTACTTTGACATATTTTTTTAAAATTTAGAAAAGTTATGAGAAGACAATAAAGTTTATTGTTGAAATGTGTTAAAAGTTACACAGGTTTAAAGAAATTGAAACAAAAATGGAGGGTTAAATAAGGTTAAATAAATATTAAGGATTTTAAGAAAAAAAAAAAAAATAGTAATAATAAATAATACAATAAACTAAATGACGAATTATTTAAAGGCAATAGAATTTAATTTGATTTAAGAATTATTTAAAAAAAATGTATTTTATATTTGTTATTATAAAATTTTTTAATTAAATTTTAGTTTGTTTTATTTTATTTTTTTAATTTAATTTAAAATATAAATATTTATTATATTATTAATTTTTATTTATTTATTTTTCTTAAAATTTAATTGTTTAATATTATGAACGTTATATTATAACGTTTTTTATTCCAATATATGACATCTCCGTTTAAATGCAAGTCAAAATCAATTGCAATTGACATCAATTGTATTTGTTTACTAATAACGGTAATTGCTCGTCATGTTATTTGTAGTTTCTTACATATAGTGTATAGCCCCAAAAAAGGTAAATAAACATAAATAGCAACAAACATATTAACATACATTTAGTATTAAAGCTAACCCGCATAAATGTAAACAAACTAATAAACATACACACAAACCTCTTTGTTACGTTTACATTGGTAATGGGAGTAAGGTAAATAATTGAGAGGAGAAATTTTCTTTTGGTAAATAAACAAACGGGAATTAAAAATAAAAAAAGGTAAACAAATATAAGGAAATGCAAGCTAACAAACATAATCATACAAACTCATATTCTTTTAACAGAAACAGAGCTGGAATTTAATTTAAATTTAAATATTAAACTTGACAACTTCCCTTTTTTATTAAAAAACCTTCAGAACTAAATAAAATACTTTAATTGAATATTAATTAATCTTTTTATATAAAAATTATTCTAAACATTTTTTTAAAATTTAATTTAATTATCTTAATAAAATAATTAATTTAATGTTTATAATATTAATACAAACAAATAATTATAGTCACGTTCTATAAAGTTTTGTCTCAAAAAGTGAGATACCTTCAGACAAAAATAAAACGTATTAATATTTTAAAAAAATTATCAGTTTTAAAATGCTCGATATAGTCATACATTTAATAATTTATAATATATATTTTTAGATTTGTTGTTAGTATTTTTTGTGTGTTATTATTGTTGTTGTTGTTTTAACTAATTAATATTTAACGTTACGTTTGGTTGCATTACTTAATTGGTAGTGGCCGTTTTTTTTTTACTATTTTCTTGTTTAAATTTAAAACTAAAACTTTTTAAAGGTATTAGTGGCCAACAGCTTGTTTTGTAAAGTGTCTGTAAACATAAAACCAAAATATTTTTTTTGTACTTGTTGTTGTTTATATAATCTAACATTTTTTAAGGTGTAAAAATAAAAAATGAAAGTTAAAAAAATTAAAAAAAAAACTAAGAAATAAAATAATGCAACAACATTAAATTGCACAAATATTTTGGTTTGTTTATTTGTTAACAAGTGTTATTTTTTTTTAAATTTCTAAATAAATCTAAAACATATTTCCTTGACTTATGTTTTTTTTTCCATTTAGATCTAAAAAAACATAGCAAAAATTTAACAACAAAATTACATTTTCTTTTGTAAAGTATTTCCGGGATTTTTAAGTTGTTAACACTGCAAAAAAATACTTTACTTCCAAAGAAAGTTTTTTTTTCTTGTATGCAATTTTTCAAAAAAAATTTTCTTCTTACTTTTAGTTTTTTTCCAATTAACATGATAATTTTTCACTTTTTTATGTTATTTCTAGTTTTACTAATGCGTAGTAGTTAAAGTTGCATGCCTTCATGCCTCTAATTTTACTAACAAAAAAATATTATATATCATATGGACACTTGGTTTTATTGTTACAAAAATTAAAGAAAAAAACTGTGAAGAAAAAAAACTCAGTCAGCCAGCCAGTCCCCCTCATTTGGTTGGATGCACATTGTTAATTTTTCTTTTGAAAAAATAAAAAAAATTAATGTAATACATTATGCTTTACATATATTTACAACTTTCATTATATTAAACAATAATAATAAATAACAAAAGATTTTTGCTAACATTTTCAATCCTTAAAATAAATTATAAGTTGAGTTTTATTATGGCTATTTTTTTTATAAAATACTTAAAATGGGCAACACTTGAAAAAATAATCCGTTAACTGAGAACGGAATCTTAACAAGGATGCCAATTGATTGAAAAAAAAAGTGAGGTAAACAGGATTTTTGATAGAAAACGTTAAAAAGTGAACAACAACTTAATTTTTCGAAAGAAAATTAATCGATAATTAAACTTTTTTACAGTAAACATGACGATATCCTAATTTTTCATAAAAAAGTTAACGATAATTAATTTTTCTGTTGAAAAGTTATCGATAACTTAACTTTTATATAAGAAAGTTATCGATACCTTAACTATTCTGTAGAAAAGTTATTGATAACTTAACTATTCTATAGAAAAGTTATCGATAACTTAACAATTCTATAGAAAAGTTATCGATAACTTAACTATGTAACTTTTCTATAGAAAAATTATCGATAATGTAACTTTTCTCTAGAAAAGATATCGATATGATGACTTTTCTCTCGAAATGTTATCGATATGATGACTTTTTTCTAGAAAAGTTATCGATGTGATGACTTTTCTCTAGAAGAGTTATCGATATGATGACTTTTCTCTAGAAAATATATCGATATGATGACTATTCGCTAGAAAAGTTATCGATATGATGACTCTTTTCTAGAAAAGTTATCGATATGATAACTCTTTTCTAGAAAAGTTATCGATATGATAACTCTTTTCTAGAAAAGTTATCGATATGATGACTTTTCTCCAGAAAAGTTATCGATATTATGACTTTCCTCTGGAAAAGTTATCGATATGATGACTTTTCTCTAGAAAAGATCGATATAATGACTTTTCTCTAAAAAAGTAGTCGATATTATGACTTTTTTTTATAGAAGGTTATCGAAAGTCATCATGATGACTTTCGGTATTGAGAAAAGTTATTGATATCTTGAAAGTCTTCGATATTATGATTTTTCTTAGGAAAAGTTATCGATATGATGACTTTTCTCTAGAAAAGTTATCGATATCATGATTTTTCTTTAAAAAAGTTATTGGTATCATGATTTTTCTTAAGAAAAGTTATAGATATCATGACCTATAGAAATATTAATATTATTTTTTGAAGACTGTTGCCTGTATTAAGTTTTTCTGTTAAAAAGTTATCGATATTTTGACTTTTCTCTAGAAAGGAAATCTTTTTTTGGTTTACTTTATATAAATTAGTTTTTTTCTTTCCGCTTTTTTTACATATTCGTTTTATTTTTTTTCAGGTTAATTAAAAATTAATTAACTTTTCAAGCTATAAACCGAATTGGTTTTTTTAGTGGCTTAATACTATTTACCACATTGTGTACTAAACTTTCAAAAAAATACCTTAAACAACAGCTATAACAAAAAAAATCCATTCATTCAAGTTGGTTGCTTAAGAAACCAACAAAAACAAAAAATAAAAATAAAGAAAAAATAAATTTAATTATCTGTGCATGTTGTTAACAATCAATTCTTTGCAAATCGATCTTAATTTGGTGTAGTCTAGAAGCTGTTATGGGCAACACTTTTAAAAAAGAATAAAAAATAAATAATTAACTTTAGGTGCTGAGTGTTTACACCAGCAAAAGTTTTAAAATAGAAAATGAAAAAAGGAGATTATGGATTGTTATTACAAAATATAGCTTTAAATCATTATTATTCCATATGGCATCCCTGTGTTGAATTTAACAAAATATCCTTAATATTGCCACATGGTTTTTGATAAAACAATGTTGCCTTTAACCTGCTATTGCAAAACGCTTTCTTCTTCTCTTTAGTCTATTGTTGTTAATAAATTTTAATGATTTGTGTTTAATGTTTTTTTTATTTTTTTAAATTAAATAAATTTAATTTTAATCTATGTTAGGCTATGATAAAATTAATTCTTCAGTTTTAAACTTTTTTAATGCATTTATGACCTAAAAACCTAAATTTCTCCATATTTTCTTTAAAAAAAATTTGTTTTTCTTTTGTTTTGTTTAAATTTAGAAGAGAATAAAAAATGATAATATAATCCAGTCACACTGAAATTGCAATGACCATAACTTTTTGCCACTGCAATTTATGCCAACTTTATGGTAAAATAAAAACAACAAACTAAAACAAAACAAAAATCTTTACATGAATGAATTTAAGTTAAAAGTATGTGGATGGATGGATGGTTAGTTGGCAGGCAACAAGCTTTGCTAACTGACTGGCATTCTTTAGCAAACGTGCTGAATGTATTGTTTTAGTTTAATAACAACAAGTCACCACCATATTCCATACATTTTATTAACGTCCACAACTTTTTATAGTAATTTTTTATTTTTTTTTTCCTCTAAAGGTGTGTTCTCTATTGCAATTCTTCTATTGCATTTTTGCTTTTTGTTAGATTGTTGTATTTTAGTTGTTGTTTTCTAATAAGGTTAGTGGGTTAGTTTAGTTGAAATTTTACGCATGACTATATGGACAAATTGGACAGAAGTTAAGAGGATGTGGCAATAAATTGAAAAGAAATAAATAAATTGTTGTAGTTATAGTAAAACTATTAAGAAATCTTAATAAATAAATAGCTAATTTGAAGATTTTGTAATTATTATGTTACATAATTAAAATTAAATACTTTAAATTTTAGCATTTAAAACATTTTTTATTTTAAAATTATATTTAGAAATCTTTTGCAGTTTAAAGCGTTTTTTAACTAATTGGCAGCACTTGTGATAAGTTTGCCAAAATAAACTTGATCTTGCCAGATGGTTAAATTTATGACAAAGTTGCCACGATTTTTAATTATAAATTTTTTTCTTTAAATTAGGAAAAAAAAAAAAAGAGAAGGCATGATATCGATAACTTTATTGTGGAAAAATAAGATATCGATCACTTTTCTATAGAATAGATAAGTCATCGATAACTTTTCTATAAAAAAGTTAGGTCATCGATAACTTTTCTATAAAAAAGTTAAGTTATCGATAACTTTTCTTTAGAATAGATAAGTTATCGATAAGTTTACTTTAGGATAATTAAGTTATCGAAAACTTTTCTATAGAGAAGTTAAGTTATCGATAATTTTTCTTTAGAATAGATAAGTCATCGATAAGTTTTCTATAGAAAAGTTAAGTTATCCATAGAAAAGTTAAGTTATCGATAACTTTTCTATAGAAAAGTTAAGTTATCTATAACTTTTCTACAGAAAAGTTAAGTTATCGATAACTTTTCTACATAAAAGTTAAATTATCGGTAACTTTTCTACAGAAAAGTTAAATTATCGGTAACTTTTCTACAGAAAAGTTAAGTTATCGGTAACTTTTCTATAGAAAAATTAAGTTATTGATAACTTTTCTATAGAAAAGTTAAGTTATCGACAACTTTTCTATAGAAAAGTTAAGTTATCGACAACTTTTCTATAGAAAAGTTAAGTTATCGAAAACTTTTCTACAGAAAAGTAAAGTTGTCGATAACTTTTCTATAGAATAGTAAAGTTATCGATAAATTTTCTATAGAATAGTTAAGTTATCGATAAATTTTCTATAGAATAGTAAAGTTATCGATAAATTTTCTATAGAATAGTTAAGTTATCGATATTTTTTCTTTAGAATAGTTAGGTTATCGATAGATTTTTTTAGAATAGTTAAATCATCGATAACTTTTCTTTAAAATAGTTAAGTTATCGATAAATTTTTTTTAGAAAAACTAAATTATTGATAATTTTTCTATAGAAAAATTAAATTATCGTTCACTTTTCAATGGAATAGTTAACGTTATAGTCTAATATATAGTATTTGCTCTTGACTAGAGTTTAATTTAAAGTCTTGCTTATGAGTACTCCTTAATTTAGTCTATAAATTAGTCCATATAGTCATGTCTATTTATTTTTCTTTTGCAATTTTCTATTCCATATTATTTTTACACTTATAACCATAAAAAGTCATTGATCTCTTGCATTTTGTAAACAACTATAGAAAAGATGCCATAAAATTCTTCATATTTGGCTAAAGTTAATGAATCAATAATTACCAATTTTAGCTAACCATTAACAATCTATTTGGTGTAAGACCAAAGTAAACATTAGCCCACACAAAACCATTTTTATAAATATTGACCATATCGAGTAATGGATGACAAATTTTTTGTAAGCAAAGAGAAATTTGTTTTCACACATTTTTTGGGTTTATTAACAAATTTATCAAACACTCCCTCTTTTTAAATGAAATTTGCTAAAAAGAAAAATAAATTGAAACGCAAAACAAAAAACAATAACGAGACATTTTAATGTTAACAAAAACCTCAAAGAGTTTATAGCAAAATAATAGAAAAATGTGGTTTAATAAAGAAATTGGCAATATAAATAACAACACGCACGCACTTTTTCTAAAACAAAAAAAAGCAATTTAAAGCCATAACAATTTTAATAAGGCTACACACAGTTTGAGGTAATTTACCTCAAGTAAATAGCCGATACCAATAAAGGTTGTTAACTTTACGTTTAAAGTTGTTATTGAAAATAAATATATTGACAACACTATTAACATTAAAATAATCCTGTAATAAAGCTGCCAGATTAAAACAAAACTAGTGAGTGATATAAGTCTTCTTTTTAAAAGATTTCCTTAAATTATTTTTATTTAAATAATTTTATTTAATCTGTGATTATCCCTCATAATATTTACTTTAAAACATTTGAACATTCACAACATTTCAATGACCTTTTTTTAGAGTAAATTTTTGTTTGGTTTTTGTGGTGATTTTATAAAGCTCAATGTTGATTATCTATTTTTTAAACTACTGCTACTAATCATGGCTTTTGCTATACCCCAACTTTATTTTAAATTTTTAAACGTTTCTTTACAAAAGCTACTAACGACAATGAATAATAAAATGACATTTTTTAATGCGTGCTTTAAAAAAATATATATTTTAATTTTTTCTTTAACCAACAAATAAATTAATGTCTTAATCAATCAATGGATTAAAAGAAAAGCCAACACCACCAAACTTTAATTTAAATAATTTCAAAATTGTTTATGTTAATTGGTACTATAACTAATTAATCATTTAACTAACTGAAAACAAGAAAAACAAAAAAACAAAACGAAATGAGAAAGAAAAATAAAAAACATATTAACAAATTATGATATAACTAGCAAAAATTTAAACAGCATGTGTTTATTTATTTTTTTTTTTTAGCTATTGTTGCTATTTTTTTTTTTCTTGTTAATAAATTAATTGCATAACTATTATAAACAATTGTTAACAACTGCAGAAAAAAGTCAACAAACTTGTAATAAATGTAAAATTATACGGAGGTTTATAACAAAAGGAATTAAAAAAAATTAAAATAATGTTTATATACCTGAAGGTAGTAAATTTTTTAATAATTTATTATAAAAAAACTAAACAAAAATCATTTATTATATGAATGATAAATAGATAAAAAAAAGTTATTAACATTTTTAATTAAATTTTTAAAGGTT
This sequence comes from Protophormia terraenovae, assembly GCA_951394005.1. Classification (NCBI taxonomy): domain Eukaryota; kingdom Metazoa; phylum Arthropoda; class Insecta; order Diptera; family Calliphoridae; genus Protophormia; species Protophormia terraenovae. The sequence continues at coordinate 6,902,288 of OX596076.1, read as the reverse complement.
TTGTGCATCATAAATTTATTAAAGGGTGGACCTGGCAAGATTACAAAATAAATAATAATAAATTAAAAGAAATTTTAATTTAAATAGTTAAAATTCATTTAATTTTTAAGAAAATAAAATAATTTTTGTTTATGGTAATTCCTAAATAAAATAAAACATGTGGCAACATCAAGGACATTGCATTAATACGTTTTATTAATGTTGACAATTAGAGGAAAAAAAAAACGCTTAAGGAAAAAAACCGCCAAAACACAAATTTAAAAGTTTAGCTCTTGATAAAAAAAATTATTTATAGAAATGTTAACGATAACACTGCAATAATACTAAAAAATCCTGTCTACACTAGCTAAATTTCTATCCTGATAAAATAAAAATTTTGTCTTAACAAAAAAATAATAGTAAAATTCAATCTGTTTACACTATAAGGCAAATACAAATTTGTTTCAATTAGACCCTTGTTAACATTTCTTA